>OZ012740.1:22758965-23108744 GCA_963859935.3 Lathyrus sativus | reverse complement strand
TTAGTAAAAGAAAGAGCCGAATCATATTCAGGAGAGCACGATTCTGAAGCATGAGGAAGTTCAGTTAGCCCTTTTCATATTCAGGAGAGCACGATTCTGAAGTATGAAGAAATTTCAAGAGCCGAATCATATTCAGGAGAGCACGATTCTGAAGTATGAGGAAGTTCAGTTAGCAGAATCATATTCAGGAGAGCACGATTCTGAAATATGAAGAATTTCATTTACAAGAAAGAGCCGAATCATATTCAGGAGAGCACGATTCTGAGTTATGAGGAAGTTCGATTACCCAGTTTCATATTCAGGAGAGCACGATTCTGAAGTATGGAAAAATTCATTTACAACCAAATCATATTCAGGAGAGCACGATTCTGAAATATGAGTATATTCAGTCATCCAGTTTCATATTCAGGAGAGCACGATTCTGAAGTATGAGTATATTCAGTTTCATATTCAGGAGAGCACGATTCTGAAATATGAAGAAATTCAGTCATCCAGTTTCATATTCAGGAGAGCACGATTCTGAAATATGAGTATATTCAGTCATCCAGTTTCATATTCAGGAGAGCACGATCCTGAAGTATGAGGAAGTTCAGTTTACCCTTTTCATGTTCAGGAGAGCACGATTCTGAAGCATGAAGAAGTTTATTTATCCTTCAGTAAGAGAAGAATCAGAATCGTATTCCAGGCGCCGACCTTAAATGCGAGAAGATTTATTTATCAGATAAGCAGCAGCCTCTTTATTTGAGTGCTTATCCATTTTTTGCACATAAGTCCCTTCCAACGATAAGTGACAGTTCTCCCTCGAGAAGCTTATCAGGGCAATTCCCATCAAAGTCCATTTATTTTGGCATACAGTCGGTCTTTACCCTGTATATTTGCTACGGAGTTCCGAAAAGTCCGTTTGATCCTGTCACGAGGGGTAGTTTACAGAAGCTTGGATGTTATTCTTTGCTCAATGCTCCATGCATTCTGTGATCGATCTTGCAATCGTACATGATCCAGTTTTATTTTTAGATTCCCCAGTGGAGGCCGTCTCACAGGTGTCATCTCCATTTGAGAATCTCATTCCCAAAATAACAATTGGTCGTGTTCGCACCAGTTGACTATCATTTTTAGAATTCCCCAGTGATGTACTGTGTCTCAGCGCGTCATTTTCCCCAGTGTGTTTCTTCTCGTGGCGTCTGTCTCGGTGTCGTCATGTTTCGTCAGCATTTTCGCATTCATTATTCCAGCATACGCATCATATCATAGTCATGGCATCATCTGCATTAAGTCGTTCCAGTTTTGTCCATAGCATTGCATATCGTCGCATATAAGGGCAAAATTTTCGGTTATCTATATTTAAATCTCTCCACCACGATTCCACGAGTCTCTGTCACTCAAATCGTCCGGTGTAGCCATTTAAATAGGGGCAACTGTAATACCCCAAATTTTACCCTTTCTTTTTTATTTTTATTTTAAATTCTTATTAACTTAATAAATTAACCTTTTTTTTAGATCTTATTTTTTTTAACTAATAATAATTTAATTAACCTTTTTTATAACTTTACTAATGTTTGTTTATTAACTTTTTTTATTTAGTTTATTTATTTAAATCATTTTAAGCTCTTCTTACTAACTTTTAGGATTTAGATTAAAATTTAACTTTTTTTTTCTTTTCTTTAAAGAGTAAATTTTTTATAACCTTTTTAAATTAATTTCTAACACTTTTTTTTTTAATCAAATTCTAATACTTTTTTTTAAATAAAAATCAAATACTTTTTTTTAAAATTAAATCTTTTTCTAACTTTTTTTAAATCTTTTTCTAACTCCTCTTTAAAGTTAAAAATTTTTCTATCTTTTTTAAAATTAAATCTTTTTTTCTAACTATTTTTAAAGCTAAATCTTGTTTTCTAACTTTAAATCTTTTTTTTCTAACTTTTTAAAATTAAATCTTTTTTTCTAACTTTTTTAAAATTAAATATTTTTTTCTCTAACTTCTTTTTAAAGTTAAATCTTTTTTTTTCTAACTTTTTTTAAAAAATTAAATCTTTTTTTTCTCTAACTTCTTTTTAAAATTAAATCTTTTTTTTCCTCTAAATTCTTTTTAAAATTAAATCTTTTTTTTCTAACTATTTTAAAAATTAAATCTCACCTTTGTCACTTTTTTGTTCTTCATTATTTTTACTCTAAATTTTTCTATCTTTCATTAAAAAAATAACAAAAATAGTTTTTTATTATTATTTAATTATTATTTTCGTATTTTAATTAAATCATTTTTTAAAATATTATTTTTTTCACTTTTTTCTAAATTATTCATAAAAATATCCAAAAAATCATAAAATAAAAAAATATTGAAAAATTTTGTTCCTTTTATAATATTTTTTATTTTAGGAATCAATAGGATTATTAGTTTTTATTTTAAGTTTATTTTAATTATTTTAAATTATTTAAATTTTATTTTTTCTTAACTAATTATTTAGTTTGGGCTTTAAAATGGGCTTTAGGGACATTATTGACAATTTGGTGTTAACCCTAATTTGTTCCCTATATATACATGTGTTGCCTTGTTGGAAAAGGGAGGAGAATGAAAAAACCTAAGAGGGGTCAGAAGGTTTTCTTCAGAAAAGAGGAGAGAGAGGGAGAAACAAAGGAGATCCCCAGAGAAGAAAGGCGGTCGTTCCCACAACTCTTAAGAAGGATTGGAGCTCTCCAGTGTTCCCTTATTCAAACCTTTTTCACATTTACCGAAGCAAACCTCCGCTTCGTAGGTTAAATTACTAAACCTTTTGCCTTTTCATGTTTATGTGCATATTTTGCCATGTTAATGTGTTTAGGTCCGTTAAATTACTAAATCCTTTGCATTTTTCATATTTATTTGCATCCTTGCCATGTTAACCTTCATTGTTGTTTAGATCCGTAGATTTTGATCTGTATGAACCATGATTGTGTCGTATAGGATTGTTTGCATGTCCATTAATTGTCTGTTTGCATTTGCAATTCTATTGTTATTTTTTTTTATCAAAACCTTTTTCAAAATCAAAACCTTTTTTATTAAAACTAAAATATTTTTTCCCAAAAAAAAAAACCTTTTTTTTATTCCCAATTGTTCCCGTAAACATTTTTTCCCAAAAAAAACCTTTTTTTGTTCCCGTAAACATTTTTTTCTAAAAAAAAACCTTTTTGTTCCCAAAAACATTTTTTTTTATATATAATTTAAACTTAACATTTTTTTTTATAATTTAAACTTAAATTTTTCTAACTAAGTAATTCCATTTTAAAATTAAAACCTTTTTTTATATATATAATTAAAATATTAAAAAAATTAAAACATTTTTTTACATAATTAAAATATTAAAAAATTAAAACCTTTTCGTAAGGAACTCCTTTGCCGTGTCATTTTGTGTACCTTTTATTTTCTTTATTCCTGCATTTCATTTGCATGCTTGAGGTTGAGATGTGCTTGTGGTGGCCACAGCCCCACACTATTTTCCTCCCTCACTTCATTCTAAGTGTCATTACATATTTTCATATTCTTCATGTTTTCAAAAATGTTTCTTTGTTTCTTTATACCCTCTGCCTTTATTACTTTTCATATTTCTGTACCTTAATTATTCCTCCATATAATGATTTGTCATATTTTCACACATTTTTTACAGTTTTATCCTTCCAAAGGATTAGGTCCAGCCTTTTGGCCGCCGAGTCAATAGCCTTACCCCTTTAATGGATCAAACCCTGTTTTCACAAATGCCTCGCCGCAGGCAAGATTACAATTTTACCCCTAGCATTAGGTCAAAGAGCCGCCGCGCTCATTTTAGGGTTTCCCGCCGCGGAATCCCTAACCTAACCTAATTTAACCCTAATTACAACTTAACAATTCAACGTAGAGATTTGGAGTTTCTACACTCCACGTAAGCGTGTCCTTAAGATGCGTTTGTTCCCCTTGAGACCTTGACCACAGTCAAGAAGTTTCTAACCTCCCTATTGAGGGGAACTACGATTACTCTGATTCCACTCCCGTAAGGATACGTAGGCACAAGATGCGATGTCTTGCCGAGTAAACTTAGAATTAACCCCTTAGGTCTCTTTTCTCACTTTTAATCCCTTTGTATATATACCTTAAGCAAATAAATAAAGCAAATAGTAAACATTTGAACAAAAGGTTCCTGTAGAGTACTACAGAAGTTTAGGGTGCTAATACCTTCCCTAATCTTAACCAACCCCCGAACCCTAGATCTTTCCCCGCATTGTGTTTACGATGCAAAATAGGTTTTCCCTCTTTTGACCTTTTCCTTCGGATAAATCAAAGAGCGGTTGTGAATTGAATTGCGATTCAAACTCATTAATAGTTTGTGATCCTATTTCCACCGCAACAGAAAATGGCGACTTCACTGGGGACTTGCTAAACTTTTGAGGGTTATCCCTAATTTGTTCATATTTATTACTATCTGTGTTATTATTCATTTGCATGTATATATTTGTGCTTTGATTGTGGGACTGTTCCTTGTGCTGTGAGATAAGTCCTACGCCCGGACTAGTGACATTATTATAGGATGGTGATATATTCGATGAGGCTTATAGGGAGTGAATCCCGACCAAGCTGATTCGAGAATCACCGCTCAGTTGAGACCTTTTCGAAAATGGTTCGGTTGAACGAGTAATCGCGAAAACTTTTTCCATGGTCGATTGGAGTCTGTGATATTGAGGACCGTAGTACCTTAACACCACCTTGGCCTTATTTAGGACGTAGTGCGGGAACTATGTGGGAGTAGTCCTACAACGGTTGCTACGCGATACTACACTCAAAAGAGGTTCTCTTGAGAATATTATTAATCCCTGAGTCAGTCGGAAGGTTGATAATATCCGAAAGATGGGCTGATGACTTTGGGCACTTTTTAGAACCTTGTTCTGCAGGTACAACTAACCTATAGTACACTCCTTTTGGGATGGGTAGACCTTGACTCCGCTCACGTTCCTTTAACCTAGGACTTTGTGTGTTTTCATGCATTGCATCCATGAAGCATCTCATTGCATTGTATTTCATGGAGCTCAAACATCATTTATGGATATCGCGGGATACCATAAATAAAAAAAAATAAGATGGAAAAAACAAGAAAAAGATTTCCTTGGTACCCCACGACATTCGTAAATGTTTGAATTCCATGAAATCTTCATTTGCATTCACATTTTAGCATCATACTTTTGCATTGCATGTGTCTCCCGATTTCTCATACTCGGTTCTCTCACCCTCCAGTTTGGTCACCCTGAGTTCTCTGCGTCAATACGACCCTTCAAAAGAATGGAAGATCAAAACCAAGAGATCAACCGTGTCAGCCATGAATTCGAAGATCTTCGAGGAAGTGTAGGGCAGATTTTGGAGATGTTACGAGCTCTTAGTGTGAAGGTGGATGCTTAGTCTACTGTTGTTTCTAAGACTAATACCGTTATGGAACCTCAACCAGCTGTTACTGTCAAGGATGTACCTCCTCACGGCCTTCAAACCGGTTTGGTGCCTCCCAGTGCTCGACCAGTTCGACGAGCTACCCCTCCAAAGTGCAAAACTCCTAACTCCGACCATGGTAAAGGACCTACACGCTCGAGGAACCGCAAAATGGATACTCCTCAACCTTGGCAACATCAGCAGAATTATGTTCAAGGTTATCCGCTCCCATATGTTCAACAACCCTATGTAGCTACTGTTGCACCTCCTTTCGATCAGCAGTTTCCTACATACCAGCCTGTGCAGTCAGCTCCGGTATATCAAACACCGATTCATCAACAACCTTCCGGTTGTCCGCCCATGCAAGTTCCTGTCAACAGTCAACGAGTGCCCAACGCTCCTGTTCGCCAGCAATCACAGGATCAGGTTCCCTATCCCCGTAAGAGTCCGTATAAGCCTTGTCCTCCAATTCCGATGACCTTCACTGAGTTATACCCCCATTTGGTACAACAAGGTCTGATTACCACCTGTGCTTTGGGTCCTCCACCTAATCCATTACCTGCAAGTCACAACGCTGCCGCTCATTGTTTATTTCATGAAGGTGCGCCCGGCCATGATCTAGAAAATTGCTATGCTCTTAAGAAAGTTGTCAGAAATTTGCTAGAAACGAAGAAGCTGTATTTTAGCGATGCTCAGCTGAAGATCGAGACTCCTCTCGGGGTCCCTCACTTGTCGAGTTCGAATTCTGCAAAGTATGTTGACCTCTCAGCAAATCAGCCGAATCCAATAATTATTCAAAGGCCTAGATCGCTTCATTTCAGTAACCCTCAAGATGATATGACCGGGATCAACAAAGAATCTGGGAAAGTTATTTTGAAGCAACGACTGAAAACTGTTGAAGATGCGACCAGCGTAACTGGGGCAAGCCATGACGGCTCACAGTGATCATAAACCAGACGTCCTTTCCATTGAGGCTCCGCCAAAGGAAACTGTTGCTCTTAGATTTCATAAACATTTAGAAGGATTTTTCCGACAGTTCATTTGTTTATTTATATGTATTTCTCTTTGATTAAGCATATTTAGCATGTACGAACTTGTTTATCTTTGATTAATTAATGCAACGCATATGTTTGTCTTGAATAAATCCATTCGTTTCACTCATTCAAAAAACGTTTTCATAAATCATAATGCCAACTTTACCCGATCTCTTGTTCTGATGGAGAATTGGGGGGAGGATGACGAACCCAAAACGTCAGATTTCTTGTCGTATGCTTTCGATTGAAACCCGCTGATGATGTAAGGCATTGTTTCAAATCCCAAACACTGGAGATATAAGGATGTTAATCCCTAGTCAACCCTTTGAACCTTGAAGTAGGAGTTTTTATTTCTTTTTAAGAACCTTCATCCTAACCTGGGGCAGGGTAGGTTTCAGTTAAACCGATCGAGCGCTTAGATCCTCAAAAAGGAAGAGCAAACCTTCGAGAATTTATCCTTAGCATCTTAAGAAGTCCAATACAATGACTATCCCTCGGTTACCTAAGGAGTGGGGCAGTCACGAGCCTTTCAAAAGATTTACACGACTTGTGCATAAAGGAATATTCAAAAAAATAAGAGCCCGCTAAGTCAAAAACCTATGAAGGAGACTTAGGCAAAACTGGGGCATCCCGTTGGACTCCAAAGTCAGATCAAAAGACGTTGTCCAGGAAAAAGTTAGGGAATAAAAGCAAAACAAGAGGGTACAATAAATAGTCCCTAGTAAAGAACAAGATCGTGTAATAGGTGAGCGACTGCCATGTCCAAAGCCTTGATAAGTTCTCGACCATAGCAAATCCGCTTGAGATATGAGCGTTCGTATCCGATTAACTGAATTAGGATTGGAGAACATCACGAAGAATGGGTGGGTACAAATATAACTTTGAGCCTTTATCTTTTGTTTCTCAAACCGTGAACCGAGCCACGATACAACCTTTAAAAGACCTAATTGAAGTGGGACTTCGGTTGAAAGCATACTTGACAAGATCACGTTTCCTGACTCCTACGAGCTATGCTCAGAAAAAATTCATGTTGGCATTATAATTAAAACTTATATCCGGACTAGTGATTTCGGTCACAAGTTGTTGCGATATCTTTTTTTCAAAACAAAACTTCAAGACAAATATATGTGTACATTGACAAGCTCAGGATAGGCATTTCAGGCATGACAACTTTGCTTGATATCTTAGAGATTTACATATGAACATAACCCGTGGAACTTGAAGATCCTACTGAACAGGGGCAGGCAGTTTCCCAATTCGCTTACCAACGCGAGTCTGACGTTCTTAAGAGCTATTTACCAAAGATTTCGTCGTAACACGATTAATTTGTGCCAGTTACGTCGAGACCTGACAAATCTCTCAAAGAGTTTGAGAACAATGGGGCAACCGGACTCGGTGTTCTCTATAGAATCCTCTTGAGATGACCCTACCTCGCAACGCAAGTATCCTGGGGCACCATGTTTTTGAAGAAACAAATGGCGGCTACTATAAGGTCCTGCAAGATCAAAACCATGGGATTTCACAATTTTTTCATGCACCCGATGGATTTTACTCACAGCGGCCTTCATACCCCAGTAAGCCTCAGTGTTGCAACAGGTTCCTAAACCATTGCTCTGATTTAGTCCCCAGCGAGACTCTAAGCTGACAATACTTTGGATGGAGCCAGTGGTCCCTAAGGCATCATAGATTTCACTGACATGCTCCCAGTGACAGTCCCCAGCGAGACTATAAGCTGACAACTTTTTTTTTGGGTAACTCGAAAGTGTCCCTCAGGTTTTCTTCTCCCCATAAGAAGGCGTGATACTGTGCACCCAAGCGAATTACCTTCTCCCCAGAAAATTCAGAACTTTAAAACCAGAGTTGGTTCCACCATTGATCCTTCTTACCCATGATTGACGTATTGGTTGCAGAGAACGCAGGGTATCTCCGTCGAGATGTTTATTTCGTCTCTCGTCCTGTCTCTAGTCTGTTTCGTCAGCATACGCAAGGGCATAAGCATCACATGCCTATTTCATTACATATTCATTACATACTCAACATACTCATTTCATAACATCTTGCATAGTTACATACATAGACATTAACATACATTCACATTAACATATGCATCAACATATGCGTTAGCATTCACAGGTTCATCGTGTCTCCATCATTGGTTGTTACCGCCGAGTAACTGGGTTTGTTCATTCTCTCCAAATAGATTGTCAGCCCTAAGCATAAAATACATAGGTGTTTCCAGTTTCCCCACAGAGATCGATCCTCGTGGATGACGGTTACTTCAGCTATCTTTCCTTGCCAGGATAAGATATTTACCCTTCGAGTTCATTCCCTCGATGGAGTCTTGATTACCAGTCTTCTTTCTAGCTCGATCCTAGATTGAATCTCAGTCTTGTCGGTCGTCAAGCCCAACCGGACGTGCATTTATTTTGCACCATCTAAAGGTTTTCACCATACCATGACAGATACGCGACTATCTCGCCGAGAAGTTTACCACTGTACCCGGATGTGCATTTATTTTGCACTATCTTTCAAGAAAATCAACTACAATCATTTACAGATACACGCCAGTTCACGCCTGGAAAATCTATCAATACAATACTTTACAATCCTACAGGTTACAATACTCCACAACACTTTACATCTTACAACATCGATATACAACATTTCTCATCTAAGAAGCCGATCCTATCTTCGTTATGACTCACAGCAAATGGCCATCTCCATGGAGCAGTTGGGCTTCCATTTACCTGTCGTCTTGAAGTATAGGGGGTTTTGAACCAAATCGTATTCAGGAGAGCACGATTCTGAAGTACGGGGAGGTTTGAGCAGAATCATATTCAGGAGAGCACGATTCTGAATTATGAAGAAGTTCATTTATCCTTTAGTAAAAGAAGAGACCAAATTGTATTCAAGAGAGCACGATCTTGAAATACAGGGAGGTTTGAGCCGAATCATATTCAGGAGAGCACGATTCTGAATTATGAAGAAGTTCATTTATCCTTTAGTAAAAGAAAGAGCCGAATCATATTCAGGAGAGCACGATTCTGAAGCATGAGGAAGTTCAGTTAGCCCTTTTCATATTCAGGAGAGCACGATTCTGAAGTATGAAGAAATTTCAAGAGCCGAATCATATTCAGGAGAGCACGATTCTGAAGTATGAGGAAGTTCAGTTAGCAGAATCATATTCAGGAGAGCACGATTCTGAAATATGAAGAATTTCATTTACAAGAAAGAGCCGAATCATATTCAGGAGAGCACGATTCTGAGTTATGAGGAAGTTCGATTACCCAGTTTCATATTCAGGAGAGCACGATTCTGAAGTATGGAAAAATTCATTTACAACCAAATCATATTCAGGAGAGCACGATTCTGAAATATGAGTATATTCAGTCATCCAGTTTCATATTCAGGAGAGCACGATTCTGAAGTATGAGTATATTCAGTTTCATATTCAGGAGAGCACGATTCTGAAATATGAAGAAATTCAGTCATCCAGTTTCATATTCAGGAGAGCACGATTCTGAAATATGAGTATATTCAGTCATCCAGTTTCATATTCAGGAGAGCACGATCCTGAAGTATGAGGAAGTTCAGTTTACCCTTTTCATGTTCAGGAGAGCACGATTCTGAAGCATGAAGAAGTTTATTTATCCTTCAGTAAGAGAAGAATCAGAATCGTATTCCAGGCGCCGACCTTAAATGCGAGAAGATTTATTTATCAGATAAGCAGCAGCCTCTTTATTTGAGTGCTTATCCATTTTTTGCACATAAGTCCCTTCCAACGATAAGTGACAGTTCTCCCTCGAGAAGCTTATCAGGGCAATTCCCATCAAAGTCCATTTATTTTGGCATACAGTCGGTCTTTACCCTGTATATTTGCTACGGAGTTCCGAAAAGTCCGTTTGATCCTGTCACGAGGGGTAGTTTACAGAAGCTTGGATGTTATTCTTTGCTCAATGCTCCATGCATTCTGTGATCGATCTTGCAATCGTACATGATCCAGTTTTATTTTTAGATTCCCCAGTGGAGGCCGTCTCACAGGTGTCATCTCCATTTGAGAATCTCATTCCCAAAATAACAATTGGTCGTGTTCGCACCAGTTGACTATCATTTTTAGAATTCCCCAGTGATGTACTGTGTCTCAGCGCGTCATTTTCCCCAGTGTGTTTCTTCTCGTGGCGTCTGTCTCGGTGTCGTCATGTTTCGTCAGCATTTTCGCATTCATTATTCCAGCATACGCATCATATCATAGTCATGGCATCATCTGCATTAAGTCGTTCCAGTTTTGTCCATAGCATTGCATATCGTCGCATATAAGGGCAAAATTTTCGGTTATCTATATTTAAATCTCTCCACCACGATTCCACGAGTCTCTGTCACTCAAATCGTCCGGTGTAGCCATTTAAATAGGGGCAACTGTAATACCCCAAATTTTACCCTTTCTTTTTTATTTTTATTTTAAATTCTTATTAACTTAATAAATTAACCTTTTTTTTAGATCTTATTTTTTTTAACTAATAATAATTTAATTAACCTTTTTTATAACTTTACTAATGTTTGTTTATTAACTTTTTTTATTTAGTTTATTTATTTAAATCATTTTAAGCTCTTCTTACTAACTTTTAGGATTTAGATTAAAATTTAACTTTTTTTTTCTTTTCTTTAAAGAGTAAATTTTTTATAACCTTTTTAAATTAATTTCTAACACTTTTTTTTTTTTTTTTTTTTATCAAATTCTAATACTTTTTTTTAAATAAAAATCAAATACTTTTTTTAAAATTAAATCTTTTTCTAACTTTTTTTAAATCTTTTTCTAACTCCTCTTTAAAGTTAAAAATTTTTCTATCTTTTTTAAAATTAAATCTTTTTTTCTAACTATTTTTAAAGCTAAATCTTGTTTTCTAACTTTAAATCTTTTTTTTCTAACTTTTTAAAATTAAATCTTTTTTTCTAACTTTTTTAAAATTAAATATTTTTTTCTCTAACTTCTTTTTAAAGTTAAATCTTTTTTTTTCTAACTTTTTTTAAAAAATTAAATCTTTTTTTTCTCTAACTTCTTTTTAAAATTAAATCTTTTTTTTCCTCTAAATTCTTTTTAAAATTAAATCTTTTTTTTCTAACTATTTTAAAAATTAAATCTCACCTTTGTCACTTTTTTGTTCTTCATTATTTTTACTCTAAATTTTTCTATCTTTCATTAAAAAAATAACAAAAATAGTTTTTTATTATTATTTAATTATTATTTTCGTATTTTAATTAAATCATTTTTTAAAATATTATTTTTTTCACTTTTTTCTAAATTATTCATAAAAATATCCAAAAAATCATAAAATAAAAAAATATTGAAAAATTTTGTTCCTTTTATAATATTTTTTATTTTAGGAATCAACAGGATTATTAGTTTTTATTTTAAGTTTATTTTAATTATTTTAAATTATTTAAATTTTATTTTTTCTTAACTAATTATTTAGTTTGGGCTTTAAAATGGGCTTTAGGGACATTATTGACAATTTGGTGTTAACCCTAATTTGTTCCCTATATATACATGTGTTGCCTTGTTGGAAAAGGGAGGAGAATGAAAAAACCTAAGAGGGGTCAGAAGGTTTTCTTCAGAAAAGAGGAGAGAGAGGGAGAAACAAAGGAGATCCCCAGAGAAGAAAGGCGGTCGTTCCCACAACTCTTAAGAAGGATTGGAGCTCTCCAGTGTTCCCTTATTCAAACCTTTTTCACATTTACCGAAGCAAACCTCCGCTTCGTAGGTTAAATTACTAAACCTTTTGCCTTTTCATGTTTATGTGCATATTTTGCCATGTTAATGTGTTTAGGTCCGTTAAATTACTAAATCCTTTGCATTTTTCATATTTATTTGCATCCTTGCCATGTTAACCTTCATTGTTGTTTAGATCCGTAGATTTTGATCTGTATGAACCATGATTGTGTCGTATAGGATTGTTTGCATGTCCATTAATTGTCTGTTTGCATTTGCAATTCTATTGTTATTTTTTTTTATCAAAACCTTTTTCAAAATCAAAACCTTTTTTATTAAAACTAAAATATTTTTTCCCAAAAAAAAAACCTTTTTTTTATTCCCAATTGTTCCCGTAAACATTTTTTCCCAAAAAAAACCTTTTTTTGTTCCCGTAAACATTTTTTTCTAAAAAAAAACCTTTTTGTTCCCAAAAACATTTTTTTTTATATATAATTTAAACTTAACATTTTTTTTTATAATTTAAACTTAAATTTTTCTAACTAAGTAATTCCATTTTAAAATTAAAACCTTTTTTTATATATATAATTAAAATATTAAAAAAATTAAAACATTTTTTTACATAATTAAAATATTAAAAAATTAAAACCTTTTCGTAAGGAACTCCTTTGCCGTGTCATTTTGTGTACCTTTTATTTTCTTTATTCCTGCATTTCATTTGCATGCTTGAGGTTGAGATGTGCTTGTGGTGGCCACAGCCCCACACTATTTTCCTCCCTCACTTCATTCTAAGTGTCATTACATATTTTCATATTCTTCATGTTTTCAAAAATGTTTCTTTGTTTCTTTATACCCTCTGCCTTTATTACTTTTCATATTTCTGTACCTTAATTATTCCTCCATATAATGATTTGTCATATTTTCACACATTTTTTACAGTTTTATCCTTCCAAAGGATTAGGTCCAGCCTTTTGGCCGCCGAGTCAATAGCCTTACCCCTTTAATGGATCAAACCCTGTTTTCACAAATGCCTCGCCGCAGGCAAGATTACAATTTTACCCCTAGCATTAGGTCAAAGAGCCGCCGCGCTCATTTTAGGGTTTCCCGCCGCGGAATCCCTAACCTAACCTAATTTAACCCTAATTACAACTTAACAATTCAACGTAGAGATTTGGAGTTTCTACACTCCACGTAAGCGTGTCCTTAAGATGCGTTTGTTCCCCTTGAGACCTTGACCACAGTCAAGAAGTTTCTAACCTCCCTATTGAGGGGAACTACGATTACTCTGATTCCACTCCCGTAAGGATACGTAGGCACAAGATGCGATGTCTTGCCGAGTAAACTTAGAATTAACCCCTTAGGTCTCTTTTCTCACTTTTAATCCCTTTGTATATATACCTTAAGCAAATAAATAAAGCAAATAGTAAACATTTGAACAAAAGGTTCCTGTAGAGTACTACAGAAGTTTAGGGTGCTAATACCTTCCCTAATCTTAACCAACCCCCGAACCCTAGATCTTTCCCCGCATTGTGTTTACGATGCAAAATAGGTTTTCCCTCTTTTGACCTTTTCCTTCGGATAAATCAAAGAGCGGTTGTGAATTGAATTGCGATTCAAACTCATTAATAGTTTGTGATCCTATTTCCACCGCAACATATAGTCTATTATGTTTTTACCTTAGTGATAAATAATATAAAATGTTTTGATTGTGAAGAAAAATATTGAAAATTTTTAGATGTAATATACCATAAGTGAACTTGAAAATGACGAATATAAATAATATTAAGGTTGATTATTTAGTTTTAATTGTTATTCATATGTATAAATTATGGGTTGTTCATTTGTTGTCTCTTAACTTAGTTTCTTAGAGGTAAGGAAACCAATGTTTTGGTGATGGAGAAGAAGAAAAATATAGAAATTGTTTATATCTATTATATCATAATACAATGTGATTATAGTGAATACAAATAACACTGAGCTTAAATTTTTTATTTTAGTGTTTACCCATGTAGATATAATTTATTTGTCATTCATTTACAGTATTTTAACTCTGTGGCTTATTGATAAAGAAACGTGAAATTTGGTGATGGAGAAGAAACATATTAAATATATTTACATCTAAATTACCATAATTCAATGTGAAAGTGATAAATTTCAATAAATTCTAGCTTGATTATTTATTTTAATTATTACCTATTTTGTATAAAAAATATGTTATTTCTCATAGTCTTTTAACTTTGTTTTTTAGTTGGGAAAAACATAACATTTTGTGATGGATTAAAAAACTAAAATATAATTAATTTTTTACATAGACTATATATAGTCTATTATGTTTTTAGCTTAGTGATAAATAATATAAAACATTTTGATTGTGAAGAAAAATATTGAAAATTTTTAGATGTAATATACCATAAGTGAACTTGAATACGGCGAATATAAATAATATTGAGGTTGCTTATTTTATTTTAATTGTTATTCATATGTATAAATTATGGGTCGTTCATTTGTTGTCTCTTAACTTAGTTTCTTAGAGGTGAAGAAACCAATATTTTGGTGATGGAGAAAAGAAAAATATAGAAATTGTTTACATCTATTATACCATAATACAATGTGATTATAGTGAATACAAATAACACTGAGCTTAAATTTATTATTTTAGTGATTACCCATGTAGATATAATTTATTTGTCATTCATTTACAGTATTTTAACTCTGTGGCTTAGTGATAAAGAAACGTGAAATTTGGTGATGGAGAAGAAACATATTGAATATATTTACATCTAAATTACGATAATTCAATGTGAAAGTGATAAATTTCAATAAATTCTAACTCTATTATTTATTTTAATTATTACCTATTTTGTATAAAAAATATGTCATTGATTATAGTCTTTTAACTTTGTTTTTTAGTTGGGAAAAACATAACATTTTCTGATGGATTAAAAAACTAAAATATAACTATTTTTTTACATAGACTATACATAGTCTATAATGTTTTTAGCTTAGTGATAAATAATATAAAACATTTTGATTGTGAAGAAAATTTTTGAAAATTTTTAGATGTAATATACCACAAGTGAACTTGAAAATGACGAATATAAATAATATTGAGGTTGATTATTTAATTTTAATTGTTATTCATATGTATAAATTATGGGTTGTTCATTTGTTGTCTCTTAACTTAGTTTCTTAGAGGTAAAGAAACCAATATTTTGGTGATGGAGAAGAAGAAAAATATAGAAATTGTTTATATCTATTATACCATAATACAATGTGATTATAGTGAATACAAATAACACTGAGCTTAAATTTTTTATTTTAGTGATTACCCATGTAGATATAATTTATTTGTCATTCATTTACAGTATTTTAACTCTGTGGCTTAGGGATAAAGAAACGTGAAATTTGGTGATGGAGAAGAAATATATTGAATATATTTACATCTAAATTACCATAATTCAATGTGAAAGTGATAAATTTAAATAAATTCTAGCTTGATTATTTATTTTAATTATTACCTATTTTGTATAAAAAATAGGCCATTGATTATAGTCTTTTAACTTTGTTTTTTAGTTGGAAAAAACATAAAATTTTGTGATGGAGTAAAAAAATAAAATATAATTAATTTTTTACATAGACTATACATAGTCTATTATGTTTTTACCTTAGTGATAAATAATATAAAATGTTTTGATTGTGAAGAAAAATATTGAAAATTTTTAGATGTAATATACCATAAGTGAACTTGAAAATGACGAATATAAATAATATTAAGGTTGATTATTTAATTTTAATTGTTATTCATATGTATAAATTATGGGTTGTTCATTTGTTGTCTCTTAACTTAGTTTCTTAGAGGTAAGGAAACCAATGTTTTGGTGATGGAGAAGAAGAAAAATATAGAAATTGTTTATATCTATTATATCATAATACAATGTGATTATAGTGAATACAAATAACACTGAGCTTAAATTTTTTATTTTAGTGATTACCCATGTAGATATAATTTATTTGTCATTCATTTACAGTATTTTAACTCTGTGGCTTATTGATAAAGAAACGTGAAATTTGGTGATGGAGAAGAAACATATTAAATATATTTACATCTAAATTACCATAATTCAATGTGAAAGTGATAAATTTCAATAAATTCTAGCTTGATTATTTATTTTAATTATTACCTATTTTGTATAAAAAATATGTTATTTCTCATAGTCTTTTAACTTTGTTTTTTAGTTGGGAAAAACATAACATTTTGTGATGGATTAAAAAACTAAAATATAATTAATTTTTTACATAGACTATATATAGTCTATTATGTTTTTAGCTTAGTGATAAATAATATAAAACATTTTGATTGTGAAGAAAAATATTGAAAATTTTTAGATGTAATATACCATAAGTGAACTTGAATACGGCGAATATAAATAATATTGAGGTTGCTTATTTTATTTTAATTGTTATTCATATGTATAAATTATGGGTCGTTCATTTGTTGTCTCTTAACTTAGTTTCTTAGAGGTGAAGAAACCAATATTTTGGTGATGGAGAAAAGAAAAATATAGAAATTGTTTACATCTATTATACCATAATACAATGTGATTATAGTGAATACAAATAACACTGAGCTTAAATTTATTATTTTAGTGATTACCCATGTAGATATAATTTATTTGTCATTCATTTACAGTATTTTAACTCTGTGGCTTAGTGATAAAGAAACGTGAAATTTGGTGATGGAGAAGAAACATATTGAATATATTTACATCTAAATTACGATAATTCAATGTGAAAGTGATAAATTTCAATAAATTCTAACTCTATTATTTATTTTAATTATTACCTATTTTGTATAAAAAATATGTCATTGATTATAGTCTTTTAACTTTGTTTTTTAGTTGGGAAAAACATAACATTTTCTGATGGATTAAAAAACTAAAATATAACTATTTTTTTACATAGACTATACATAGTCTATAATGTTTTTAGCTTAGTGATAAATAATATAAAACATTTTGATTGTGAAGAAAATTTTTGAAAATTTTTAGATGTAATATACCACAAGTGAACTTGAAAATGACGAATATAAATAATATTGAGGTTGATTATTTAATTTTAATTGTTATTCATATGTATAAATTATGGGTTGTTCATTTGTTGTCTCTTAACTTAGTTTCTTAGAGGTAAAGAAACCAATATTTTGGTGATGGAGAAGAAGAAAAATATAGAAATTGTTTATATCTATTATACCATAATACAATGTGATTATAGTGAATACAAATAACACTGAGCTTAAATTTTTTATTTTAGTGATTACCCAAGTAGATATAATTTATTTGTCATTCATTTACAGTATTTTAAATCTGTGGCTTATTGATAAAGAAACGTGAAATTTGGTGATGGAGAAGAAACATATTGAATATATTTACATCTAAATTACCATAATTCAATGTGAAAGTGATAAATTTCAATAAATTCTAGCTTGATTATTTATTTTAATTATTACCTATTTTGTATAAAAAATAGGTCATTGATTATAGTCTTTTAACTTTGTTTTTTAGTTGGGAAAAACATAAAATTTTGTGATGGAGTAAAAAACTAAAATATAATTAATTCTTTACATAGACTATACATATTCTATTATGTTTTTAGCTTAGTGATAAATAATATAAAATGTTTTGATTGTGAAGAAAAATATTGAAAATTTTCAGATGTAATATACCATAAGTGAACTTGAAAATGACGAATATAAATAATATTGAGGTTGATTATTTAATTTTAATTGTTATTCATATGTATAAATTATGGGTTCTTCATTTGTTGTCTCTTAACATAGTTTCTTAGAGGTAAGGAAACCAATGTTTTGGTGATGGAGAAGAAGAAAAATATAGTAATTGTTTATATCTATTATACCATAATACAATGTGATTATAGTGAATACAAATAACACTGATCTTAAATTTTTTATTTTAGTGATTACCCATGTAGATAAAATTTATTTGTCATTCATTTACAGTATTTTAACTCTGTGGCTTATTGATAAAGAAACGTGAAATTTGGTGATGGAGAAGAAACATATTGAATATATTTACATCTAAATTACCATAATTCAAAGTGAAAGTGATAAATTTCAATAAATTCTAGCTTGATTATTTATTTTAATTATTACCTATTTTGTATAAAAAAAATATGTCATTGATTATAGTCTTTTAACTTTGTTTTTTAGTTGGAAAAAACATAAAATTTTGTGATGGATTAAAAAACTAAAATATAATTAATTTTTTACATAGACTATATATAGTCTATTATGTTTTTAGCTTAGTGATAAATAATATAAAACGCTTTGACTGTGAAGAAAAATATTCAAAATTTTTAGATGTAATATACCATAAGTGAACCTGAATACGACGAATAAAAACAATATTGAGGTTGATTATTTTATTTTAATTGTTATTCATATCTATAAATTATGGGTCGTTCATTTTTTGTCTCTTAACTTAGTTTCTTAGAGGTGAAGAAACCAATATTTTGGTGATGGAGAAGAAGGAAAATATAGAAATTGTTTACATCTATTATACCATAATACAATCTAATTATAGTGAATAGAAATAACACTGAGCTTAAATTTTTTATTTTAGTGATTACCCATTTAGATATAATTTATTTGTCATTCATTTACAGTATTTTAACTCTGTGGCATAGTGATAAAGAAACGTGAAATTTGGTGATGGAGAAGAAACATATTGAATATATTTACATCTAAATTACCATAATTCAAAGTGAAAGTGATAAATTTCAATAAATTCTAGCTTGATTATTTATTTTAATTATTACCTATTTTGTATAAAAAAATATGTCATTGATTATAGTCTTTTAACTTTGTTTTTTAGTTGGAAAAAACATAAAATTTTGTGATGGATTAAAAAACTAAAATATAATTAATTTTTTACATAGACTATATATAGTCTATTATGTTTTTAGCTTAGTGATAAATAATATAAAACGCTTTGACTGTGAAGAAAAATATTCAAAATTTTTAGATGTAATATACCATAAGTGAACCTGAATACGACGAATAAAAATAATATTGAGGTTGATTATTTTATTTTAATTGTTATTCATATCTATAAATTATGGGTCGTTCATTTTTTGTCTCTTAACTTAGTTTCTTAGAGGTGAAGAAACCAATATTTTGGTGATGGAGAAGAAGGAAAATATAGAAATTGTTTACATCTATTATACCATAATACAATCTAATTATAGTGAATAGAAATAACACTGAGCTTAAATTTTTTATTTTAGTGATTACCCATTTAGATATAATTTATTTGTCATTCATTTACAGTATTTTAACTCTGTGGCATAGTGATAAAGAAACGTGAAATTTGGTGATGGAGAAGAAACATATTGAATATATTTACATCTAAATTACCATAATTCAATGTGAAAGTGATAAATTTCAATAAATTCTAGCTTGATTATTTATTTTAATTATTACCTATTTTGTATAAAAAATATTTCATTGCTTATAGTCTTTTACCTTTGTTTTTTGGTTGGGAAAAACATAACATTTTGTGATGGATTAAAAAACTAAAATATAACTATTTTTTTACATAGACTATACATAGTCTATTAGGTTTTTAGCTTAGTGATAAATAATATAAAACGTTTTGATTGTGAAGAAAAATATTGAAAATTTTTAGATGTAATATACCATAAGTGAACTTGAAAATGACGAATATAAATAATATTGAGGTTGATTATTTAATTTTAATTGTTATTCATATGTATAAATTATGGGTTGTTCATTTGTTGTCTCTTAACTTAGTTTCTTAGAGGTAAAGAAACCAATGTTTTGGTGATGGAGAAGAAGAAAAATATAGAAATTGTTTATATCTATTATACCATAATACAATGTGATTATAGTGAATACAAATAACACTGAGCTTAAATTTTTTATTTTAGTGATTACCCAAGTAGATATAATTTATTTGTAATTCATTTACATTATTTTAACTTTGTGGCTTATTGATAAAGAAACGTGAAATTTGGTGCTGGAGAAGAAACATATTGAATATATTTACATCTAAATTACCATAATTAAATGTGAAAGTGATAAATTTAAATAAATTCTAGCTTGATTATTTATTTTAATTATTAACTATTTTGTAAAAAAAATAGGTCATTGATTATAGTCTTTTAACTGTTTTTTTTAGTTGGGAAAAACATAAGATTTTGTGATGGAGTAAAAAACTAAAAAATAATTTATTTTTTACATAGACTATACATAGTCTATTATGTTTTTAGCTTAGTTATAAATAATATAAAACGTTTTGATTGTGAAGAAAAATATTGAAAATTTTTAGATGTAATATACCATAACTGAACTTGAAAATGACGAATATAAATAATATTGAGGTTGATTATTTAATTTTAATTGTTATTCATATGTATAAATTATGGGTCGTTCATTTGTTGTCTCTTAACTTAGTTTCTTAGAGGTAAAGAAACCAATGTTTTGGTGATGGAGAAGAAGAAAAATATAGAAATTGTTTATATCTATTATACCATAATACAATGTGATTATAGTGAATACAAATAACACTGAGCTTAAATTTTTTATTTTAGTGATTACCCAAGTAGATATAATTTATTTGTCATTCATTTACAGTATTTTAACTCTGTGGCTTATTGATAAAGAAACGTGAAATTTAGTGACGGAGAAGAAACATATTGAATATATTTACATCTAAATTACCATAATTCAATGTGAAATTGATAAATTTCAATAAATTCTAGCTTGATTATTTATTTTAATTATTACCTATTTTGTATAAAAAATATGTCATTGATTATAGTCTTTTAACTTTGTTTTTTAGTTGGGAAAAACATAAAATTTTGTGATGGAGTAAAAAACTAAAATATAATTAATTTTTTACATATACTATACATAGTCTTTTATGTTTTTAGCTTAGTGATAAATAATATAAAACGTTTTGATTGTGAAGAAAAATATTGAAAAATTTTAGATGTAATATACCATAAGTGAACTTGAAAATGACGAATATAAATAATATTGAGGTTGATTATTTAATTTTAATTGTTATTCATATGTATAAATTATGGGTTGTTCATTTGTTGTCTCTTAACTTAGTTTCTTAGAGGTAAAGAAACCAATGTTTTGGCGATGGAGAAGAAGAAAAATATAGAAATTGTTTATTTTTTTTATAGCATAATACAATGTGATTATAGTGAATACAAATAACACTGAGCTTAAATTTTTTATTTTAGTGATTACCCATGTAGATATAATTTATTTGTCATTCATTTACAGTATTTTAACTCTGTGGCTTATTGATAAAGAAACGTGAAATTTGGTGATGGAGAAGAAACATATTGAATATATTTACATCTAAATTACCATAATTCAATGTGAAAGTGATAAATTTCAATAAATTCTAGCTTGATTATTTATTTTAATTATTACCTATTTTGTATAAAAAAATATGTCATTGATTATAGTCTTTTAACTTTGTTTTTTAGTTGGGAAAAACATAAAATTTTGTGATGGATTAAAAAACTAAAATATAATTAATTTTTTACATAGACTATATATAGTCTATTATGTTTTTAGCTTAGTGATAAATAATATAAAACGTTTTGATTGTGAAGAAAAATATTGAAAATTTTTAGATGTAATATACCATAAGTGAACTTGAATACGGCGAATATAAATAATATTGAGGTTGCTTATTTTATTTTAATTGTTATTCATATGTATAAATTATGGGTCGTTCATTTGTTGTCTCTTAACTTAGTTTCTTAGAGGTGAAGAAACCAATATTTGGGTGATGGAGAAGAAGAAAAATATAGAAATTGTTTACATCTATTATACCATAATACAATGTAATTATAGTGAATACAAATAACACTGAGCTTAAATTTATTATTTTAGTGATTACCCATGTAGATATAATTTATTTGTTATTCATTTACAGTATTTTAACTTTGTGGCTTAGTGATAAAGAAACGTGAAATTTGGTGATGGAGAAGAAACATATTGAATATATTTACATCTAAATTGGGACAATTCAATGTGAAAGTGATAAATTTCAATAAATTCTAGCTCTATTGTTTATTTTAATTATTACCTATTTTGTATAATAAATATGTCATTGATTATAGTCTTTTAACTTTGTTTTTTAGTTGGGAAAAAAAACATTTTGTGTTGGATTAAAAAACTAAAATATAACTATTTTTTTACATAGACTATACATAGTCTATAATGTTTTTAGCTTTATGATAAATAATATAAAACGTTTTGATTGTGAAGAAAAATATTCAAAATTTTTAGATGTAATATACCATAAGTGAACCTGAATACGACGAATAAAAATAATATTGAGGTTGATTATTTTATTTTAATTGTTATTCATATGTATAAATTATGGGTCGTTCATTTTTTGTCTCTTAACTTAGTTTCTTAGAGGTGAAGAAACCAATATTTTGGTGATGGAGAAGAAGGAAAATATAGAAATTGTTTACATCTATTATACCATAATACAATCTAATTATAGTGAATAGAAATAACACTGAGCTTAAATTTTTTATTTTAGTGATTACCCATTTAGATATAATTTATTTGTCATTCATTTACAGTATTTTAACTCTGTGGCATAGTGATAAAGAAACGTGAAATTTGGTGATGGAGAAGAAACATATTGAATATATTTACATCTAAATTACCATAATTCAAAGTGAAAGTGATAAATTTCAATAAATTCTAGCTTGATTATTTATTTTAATTATTACCTATTTTGTATAAAAAAATATGTCATTGATTATAGTCTTTTAACTTTGTTTTTTAGTTGGAAAAAACATAAAATTTTGTGATGGATTAAAAAACTAAAATATAATTAATTTTTTACATAGACTATATATAGTCTATTATGTTTTTAGCTTAGTGATAAATAATATAAAACGCTTTGACTGTGAAGAAAAATATTCAAAATTTTTAGATGTAATATACCATAAGTGAACCTGAATACGACGAATAAAAATAATATTGAGGTTGATTATTTTATTTTAATTGTTATTCATATCTATAAATTATGGGTCGTTCATTTTTTGTCTCTTAACTTAGTTTCTTAGAGGTGAAGAAACCAATATTTTGGTGATGGAGAAGAAGGAAAATATAGAAATTGTTTACATCTATTATACCATAATACAATCTAATTATAGTGAATAGAAATAACACTGAGCTTAAATTTTTTATTTTAGTGATTACCCATTTAGATATAATTTATTTGTCATTCATTTACAGTATTTTAACTCTGTGGCATAGTGATAAAGAAACGTGAAATTTGGTGATGGAGAAGAAACATATTGAATATATTTACATCTAAATTACCATAATTCAATGTGAAAGTGATAAATTTCAATAAATTCTAGCTTGATTATTTATTTTAATTATTACCTATTTTGTATAAAAAATATTTCATTGCTTATAGTCTTTTACCTTTGTTTTTTGGTTGGGAAAAACATAACATTTTGTGATGGATTAAAAAACTAAAATATAACTATTTTTTTACATAGACTATACATAGTCTATTAGGTTTTTAGCTTAGTGATAAATAATATAAAACTTTTTGATTGTGAAGAAAAATATTGAAAATTTTTAGATGTAATATACCATAAGTGAACTTGAAAATGACGAATATAAATAATATTAAGGTTGATTATTTAATTTTAATTGTTATTCATATGTATAAATTATGGGTTGTTCATTTGTTGTCTCTTAACTTAGTTTCTTAGAGGTAAAGAAACCAATGTTTTGGTGATGGAGAAGAAGAAAAATATAGAAATTGTTTATATCTATTATACCATAATACAATGTGATTATAGTGAATACAAATAACACTGAGCTTAAATTTTTTATTTTAGTGATTACCCAAGTAGATATAATTTATTTGTCATTCATTTACATTATTTTAACTTTGTGGCTTATTGATAAAGAAACGTGAAATTTGGTGCTGGAGAAGAAACATATTGAATATATTTACATCTAAATTACCATAATTAAATGTGAAAGTGATAAATTTAAATAAATTCTAGCTTGATTATTTATTTTAATTATTAACTATTTTGTAAAAAAAATAGGTCATTGATTATAGTCTTTTAACTGTTTTTTTTAGTTGGGAAAAACATAAAATTTTGTGATGGAGTAAAAAACTAAAAAATAATTTATTTTTTACATAGACTATACATAGTCTATTATGTTTTTAGCTTAGTTATAAATAATATAAAACGTTTTGATTGTGAAGAAAAATATTGAAAATTTTTAGATGTAATATACCATAACTGAACTTGAAAATGACGAATATAAATAATATTGAGGTTGATTATTTAATTTTAATTGTTATTCATATGTATAAATTATGGGTCGTTCATTTGTTGTCTCTTAACTTAGTTTCTTAGAGGTAAAGAAACCAATGTTTTGGTGATGGAGAAGAAGAAAAATATAGAAATTGTTTATATCTATTATACCATAATACAATGTGATTATAGTGAATACAAATAACACTGAGCTTAAATTTTTTATTTTAGTGATTACCCAAGTAGATATAATTTATTTGTCATTCATTTACAGTATTTTAACTCTGTGGCTTATTGATAAAGAAACGTGAAATTTAGTGACGGAGAAGAAACATATTGAATATATTTACATCTAAATTACCATAATTCAATGTGAAATTGATAAATTTCAATAAATTCTAGCTTGATTATTTATTTTAATTATTACCTATTTTGTATAAAAAATATGTCATTGATTATAGTCTTTTAACTTTGTTTTTTAGTTGGGAAAAACATAAAATTTTGTGATGGAGTAAAAAACTAAAATATAATTAATTTTTTACATAGACTATACATAGTCTTTTATGTTTTTAGCTTAGTGATAAATAATATAAAACGTTTTGATTGTGAAGAAAAATATTGAAAAATTTTAGATGTAATATACCATAAGTGAACTTGAAAATGACGAATATAAATAATATTGAGGTTGATTATTTAATTTTAATTGTTATTCATATGTATAAATTATGGGTTGTTCATTTGTTGTCTCTTAACTTAGTTTCTTAGAGGTAAAGAAACCAATGTTTTGGCGATGGAGAAGAAGAAAAATATAGAAATTGTTTATTTTTTTTATAGCATAATACAATGTGATTATAGTGAATACAAATAACACTGAGCTTAAATTTTTTATTTTAGTGATTACCCATGTAGATATAATTTATTTGTCATTCATTTACAGTATTTTAACTCTGTGGCTTATTGATAAAGAAACGTGAAATTTGGTGATGGAGAAGAAACATATTGAATATATTTACATCTAAATTACCATAATTCAATGTGAAAGTGATAAATTTCAATAAATTCTAGCTTGATTATTTATTTTAATTATTACCTATTTTGTATAAAAATATGTCATTGATTATAGTCTTTTAACTTTGTTTTTTAGTTGGGAAAAACATAAAATTTTGTGATGGATTAAAAAACTAAAATATAATTAATTTTTTACATAGACTATATATAGTCTATTATGTTTTTAGCTTAGTGATAAATAATATAAAACGTTTTGATTGTGAAGAAAAATATTGAAAATTTTTAGATGTAATATACCATAAGTGAACTTGAATACGGCGAATATAAATAATATTGAGGTTGCTTATTTTATTTTAATTGTTATTCATATGTATAAATTATGGGTCGTTCATTTGTTGTCTCTTAACTTAGTTTCTTAGAGGTGAAGAAACCAATATTTGGGTGATGGAGAAGAAGAAAAATATAGAAATTGTTTACATCTATTATACCATAATACAATGTGATTATAGTGAATACAAATAACACTGAGCTTAAATTTATTATTTTAGTGATTACCCATGTAGATATAATTTATTTGTTATTCATTTACAGTATTTTAACTTTGTGGCTTAGTGATAAAGAAACGTGAAATTTGGTGATGGAGAAGAAACATATTGAATATATTTACATCTAAATTACGACAATTCAATGTGAAAGTGATAAATTTCAATAAATTCTAGCTCTATTGTTTATTTTAATTATTACCTATTTTGTATAATAAATATGTCATTGATTATAGTCTTTTAACTTTGTTTTTTAGTTGGGAAAAAAAAACATTTTGTGTTGGATTAAAAAACTAAAATATAACTATTTTTTTACATAGACTATACATAGTCTATAATGTTTTTAGCTTTATGATAAATAATATAAAACGTTTTGATTGTGAAGAAAAATATTAAAAAATTTTAGATGTAATATACCATAAGTGAACTTGAAAATGACGAATATAAATAATATTGAGGTTGATTATTTAATTTTAATTGTTATTCATATGTATAAATTATGGGTTGTTCATTTGTTGTCTCTTAACTTAGTTTCTTAGAGGTAAAGAAACCAATGTTTTGGTGATGGAGAAGAAGAAAAATATAGAAATTGTTTATATCTATTATACCATAATACAATGTGATTATAGTGAATACAAATAACACTGAGCTTAAATTTTTTATTTTAGTGATTACCCAAGTAGATATCATTTATTTGTCATTCATTTACAGTATTTTAACTCTGTGGCTTATTGATAAAGAAACGTGAAATTTGGTGATGGAGAAGAAACATATTGAATATATTTACATCTAAATTACCATAATTCAATGTGAAAGTGATAAATTTAAATGAATTCTAGCTTGATTATTTATTTTAATTATTAAATATTTTGTATAAAAAATAGGTCATTGATTATAGTCTTTTAACTTTGTTTTTTAGTTGGGAAAAACATACAATTTTGTGATGGAGTAAAAAAATAAAAAATAATTTATTATTTACAAAGACTATACATAGTCTATTATGTTTTTGGCTTAGTGATAAATAATATAAAACGTTTTGATTGTGAAGAAAAATATTGAAAATTTTTAGATGTAATATACCATAAGTGAACTTGAATACGGCGAATATAAATAATATTGAGGTTGATTATTTAATTTTAATTGTTATTCATATGTATAAATTATGGGTTGTTCATTTGTTGTCTCTTAACTTAGTTTCTTAGAGGTGAAGAAACCAATATTTTGGTGATGGAGAAGAAGAAAAATATAGAAATTGTTTACATCTATTATACCATAATACAATGTGATTATAGTGAATACAAATAACACTGAGCTTAAATTTATTATTTTCGTGATTACCCATGTAGATATAATTTATTTGTCATTAATTTATAGTATTTTAACTCTGTGGCTTAGTGATAAAGAAACGTGAAATTTGGTGATGGAGAAGAAACATATTGAATATATTTACATCTAAATTACGATAATTCAATGTGAAAGTGATAAATTTCAATAAATTCTAGCTTGATTATTTATTTTAATTATTACCTATTTTGTATAAAAAATATGTCATTGATTATAGTCTTTTAACTTTGTTTTTTAGTTGGGAAAAACATAACATTTTGTGATGGATTAAAAAACTAAAATATAATTATTTTTTTACATAGACTATACATAGTCTATAATGTTTTTAGCTTAGTGATAAATAATATAAAACGTTTTGATTGTGAAGAAAAATATTGAAAATTTTTAGATGTAATATACCATAAGTGAACTTGAAAATGACGAATATAAATAATATTGAGGTTGATTATTTAATTTTAATTGTTATTCATATGTATAAATGATGGGTTGTTGATTTGTTGGCTCTTAACTTAGTTTCTTAGAGGTAAAGAAACCAATGTTTTGGTGATGGAGAAGAAGAAAAATATAGAAATTGTTTATATCTATTATACCATAATACAATGTGATTATAGTAAATACAAATAACACTGAGCTTTAATTTTTTATTTTAGTGATTACCCAAGTAGATATAATTTATTTGTCATTCATTTACAGTATTTTAACTCTGTGGCTTATTGATAAAGAAACGTGAAATTTGGTGATGGAGAAGAAACATATTGAATATATTTACATCTAAATTACCATAATTCAATGTGAAAGTGATAAATTTCAATAAATTTTAGCTTGATTATTTATTTTAATTATTACCTATTTTGTATAAAAAATATGTCATTGATTATAGTCTTTTAACTTTCTTTTTTAGTTGGGAAAACATAAAATTTTGTGATGGATTAAAAAACTAAAAAATAATTAATTTTTTACATAGACTATATATAGTCTATTATGTTTTTAGCTTAGTGATAAATAATATAAAACGTTTTGATTGTGAAAAAAAATATTGAAAATTATTTGATGTAATATACCATAAGTGAACTTGAATACGACGAATATAAATAATATTGAGGTTGATTATTTAATTTTAATTGTTATTCATATGTATAAATTATGGGTTGTTCATTTGTTGTCTCTTAACTTAGTTTCTTAGAGGTAAAGAAACCAATATTTTGGTGATGGAGAAGAAGAAAAATATAGAAATTGTTTACATCTATTATACCATAATACAATGTGATTATAGTGAATACAAATAACACTGAGCTTAAATTTATTATTTTAGTGATTACCCATGTAGATATAATTTATTTGCCATTCATTTTAAATATTTTAACTCTGTGGCTTATTGATAAAGAAACGTGAAATTTGGTGATGGAGAAGAAACATATTGAATATATTTACATCTAAATTACCATAATTCAATGTGAACGTGATAAATTTCAATAAATTCTAGCTTGATTATTTATTTTAATTATTACGTATTTTGTATAAAAAATAGGTCATTGATTATAGTCTTTTAACTTTGTTTTTTAGTTGGGAAAAAAATAAAATTTTGTGATGGAGTAAAAAACTAAAATATAATTAATTTTTTACATAGACTATACATAGTCTTTTATGTTTTTAGCTTAGTGATAAATAATATAAAACGTTTTGATTGTGAAGAAAAACATTGACAAATTTTAGATGTAATATACCATAAGTGAACTTGAAAATGACGAATATAAATAATGTTGAGGTTGATTATTTAATTTTAATTGTTATTCATATGTATAAATTATGGGTTGTTCATTTGTTGTCTCTTAACTTAGTTTCTTAGAGGTAAAGAAACCAATGTTTTGGTGATGGAGAAGAAGAAAAATATAGAAATTGTTTATATCTATTATACCATAATACAATGTGATTATAGTGAATACAAATAACACTGAGCTTAAATTTTTTATTTTAGTGATTACCCATGTAGATATAATTTATTTGTCATTCATTTACAGTATTTTAACTCTGTGGCTTATTGATAAAGAAACGTGAAATTTTGTGATGGATAAGAAACATATTGAATATATTTACATCTAAATTACCATAATTCAATGTGAAAGTGATAAATTTCAATAAATTCTAGCTTGATTATTTATTTTAATTATTAACTATTTTGTATAAAAAATATGTCATTGTCTATAGTCTTTTAACTTTGTTTTTTAGTTGGGAAAAACATAAAATTTTGTGATGGATTAAAAAACTAAAATATAATTAATTTTTTACATAGACTATATATAGTCTATTATGTTTTTAGCTTAGTGATAAATAATATAAAACGTTTTGATTGTCAAGAAAAAGATTGAAAACTTTTAGATGTAATATACCATAAGTGAACTTGAAAATGACGAATATAAATAATATTGAGGTTGATTATTTAATTTTAATTGTTATTCATATGTATAAATTATGGGTTGTTCATTTGTTGTCTCTTAACTTAGTTTCTTAGAGGTAAAGAAACCAATGTTTTGGTGATGGAGAAGAAGAAAAATATAGAAATTGTTTATATCTATTATACCATAATACAATGTGATTATAGTGAATACAAATAACACTGAGCTTAAATTTTTTATTTTAGTGATTACCCAAGTAGATATAATTTATTTGTCATTCATTTACAGTATTTTAACTCTGTGGCTTATTGATTAAGAAACATGAAATTTGGTGATGGAGAAGAAACATATTGAATATATTTACATCTAAATTACAATAATTCAATGTGAAAATGATAAATTTAAATAAATTCTAGCTTGAATATTTATTTTAATTATTACCTATTTTGTATAAACAATAGGTCATTGATTATAGTCTTTTAACTTTGTTTTTTAGTTGGGAAAAACATAAAATTTTGTGATGGAGTAAAAAACTAAAATATAATTTATTTTTTACATAGACTATACATAGTCTATTATGTTTTTAGCTTAGTGATAAATAATATAAAACGTTTTGATTGTGAAGAAAAATATTGAAATTTTTTAGATGTAATATACCATAAGTGAACTTGAAAATGACAAATATAAATAATATTGAGGTTGATTATTTAATTTTAATTGTTATTCATATGTATCAATTATGGGTTGTTCATTTGTTGTCTCTTAACTTAGTTTCTTAGAGGTAAAGAAACCAATGTTTTGGTGATGGAGAAGAAGAAAAATATAGAAATTGTTTATATCTATTATACCATAATACAATGTGATTATAGTGAATACAAATAACACTGAGCTTAAATTTTTTATTTTAGTGATTACCCAAGTAGATATAATTTATTTGTCATTCATTTACAGTATTTTAACTCTGTGGCTTATTGATAAAGAAACGTGAAATTTGGTGATGGAGAAGAAACATATTGAATATATTTACATCTAAATTACCATAATTCAATGTGAAAGTGATAAATTTAAATAAATTCTAGCTTGGTTATTTATTTTAATTATTACCTATTTTGTATAAAAAATAGGTCATTGACTATAGTCTTTTAACTTTGTTTTTTAGTTGGGAAAAACATAAAATTTTGTGATGGAGTAAAAAACTAAAATATAATTTATTTTTTACATAGACTATACATAGTCTATTATGTTTTTAGCTTAGTGATAAATAATATAAAACGTTTTGATTGTGAAGAAAAATATTGAAAATTTTTAGATGTAATATACCATAAGTGAACTTGAAAATGGCGAATATAAATAATATTGAGGTTGATTATTTAATTTTAATTGTTATTCATATGTATAAATTATGGGTTGTTCATTTGTTGTCTCTTAACTTAGTTTCTTAGAGGTAAAGAAACCAATGTTTTGGTGACGGAGAAGAAGAAAAATATAGAAATTGTTTATATCCATTATACCATAATACAATGTGATTATAGTGAATACAAATAACACTGAGCTTAAATTTTTTATTTTAGTGATTACCCAAGTAGATATAACTTATTTCTCATTCATTTACAGTATTTTAACTCTGAGGCTTATTGATAAAGAAACGTGAAATTTGGTGATGGAGAAGAAACATATTGAATATATTTACATCCAAATTACAATAATTCAATGTGAAAGTGATAAATTTCAATAAATTCTAGCTTGATTATTTATTTTAATTATTACCTATTTTGTATAAAAAAATATGTAAGTGATTATAGTCTTTTAACTTTGTTTTTTAGTTGGGAAAAACATAAAATTTTGTGATGGAGTAAAAAACTAAAATATAATTAATTTTTTACATAGACTATACATAGTCTTTTATGTTTTTAGCTTAGTGATAAATAATATAAAACGTTTTGATTGTAAAGAAAAACATTGAAAATTTTTAGATGTAATATACCATAAGTGAACTTGAAAATAACGAATATAAATAATGTTGAGGTTGATTATTTTATTTTAATTGTTATTCATATGTATAAATTATAGGTCGTTCGTTTGTTGTCTCTTAACTTAGTTTCTTAGAGGTGAAGAAACCAATATTTTGGTGATGGAGAAGAAGAAAAATATAGAAATTGTTTACATCTATTATACCATAATACAATGTGATTATAGTGAATACAAATAACACTGAGCTTAAATTTATTATTTTAGTGATTACCCATGTAGATATAATTTATTTGTCATTAATTTATAGTATTTTAACTCTGTGGCTTAGTGATAAAGAAACGTGAAATTTGGTGATGGAGAAGAAACATATTGAATAGATTTACATCTAAATTACGATAATTCAATGTGAAAGTGATAAATTTCAATAAATTCTAGCTTGATTATTTATTTTAATTATTACCTATTTTGTATAAAAAATATGTCATTGATTATAGTCTTTTAACTTTGTTTTTTAGTTGGGAAAAACATAACATTTTGTGATGGATTAAAAAACTAAAATATAATTATTTTTTTACATAGACTATACATAGTCTAAAATGTTTTTAGCTTAGTGATAAATAATATAAAACGTTTTGATTGTGAAGAAAAATATTGAAAATTTTTAGATGTAATATACCATAAGTGAACTTGAAAATGACGAATATAAATAATATTGAGGTTGATTATTTAATTTTAATTGTTATTCATATGTATAAATGATGGGTTGTTGATTTGTTGGCTCTTAACTTAGTTTCTTAGAGGTAAAGAAACCAATGTTTTGGTGATGGAGAAGAAGAAAAATATAGAAATTGTTTATATCTATTATACCATAATACAATGTGATTATAGTAAATACAAATAACACTGAGCTTTAATTTTTTATTTTAGTGATTACCCAAGTAGATATAATTTATTTGTCGTTCATTTACAGTATTTTAACTCTGTGGCTTATTGATAAAGAAACGTGAAATTTGGTGATGGAGAAGAAACATATTGAATATATTTACATCTAAATTACCATAATTCAATGTGAAAGTGATAAATTTCAATAAATTTTAGCTTGATTATTTATTTTAATTATTACCTATTTTGTATAAAAAATATGTCATTGATTATAGTCTTTTAACTTTCTTTTTTAGTTGGGAAAAACATAAAATTTTGTGATGGATTAAAAAACTAAAAAATAATTAATTTTTTACATAGACTATATATAGTCTATTATGTTTTTAGCTTAGTGATAAATAATATAAAACGTTTTGATTGTGAAAAAAAAATATTGAAAATTATTTGATGTAATATACCATAAGTGAACTTGAATACGACGAATATAAATAATATTGAGGTTGATTATTTAATTTTAATTGTTATTCATATGTATAAATTATGGGTTGTTCATTTGTTGTCTCTTAACTTAGTTTCTTAGAGGTAAAGAAACCAATATTTTGGTGATGGAGAAGAAGAAAAATATAGAAATTGTTTACATCTATTATACCATAATACAATGTGATTATAGTGAATACAAATAACACTGAGCTTAAATTTATTATTTTAGTGATTACCCATGTAGATATAATTTATTTGTCATTCATTTACAGTATTTTAACTCTGTGGCTTATTGATAAAGAAACGTGAAATTTGGTGATGGAGAAGAAACATATTGAATATATTTACATCTAAATTACCATAATTCAATGTGAACGTGATAAATTTCAATAAATTCTAGCTTGATTATTTATTTTAATTATTACGTATTTTGTATAAAAAATAGGTCATTGATTATAGTCTTTTAACTTTGTTTTTTAGTTGGGAAAAAAATAAAATTTTGTGATGGAGTAAAAAACTAAAATATAATTAATTTTTTACATAGACTATACATAGTCTTTTATGTTTTTAGCTTAGTGATAAATAATATAAAACGTTTTGATTGTGAAGAAAAACATTGACAAATTTTAGATGTAATATACCATAAGTGAACTTGAAAATGACGAATATAAATAATGTTGAGGTTGATTATTTAATTTTAATTGTTATTCATATGTATAAATTATGGGTTGTTCATTTGTTGTCTCTTAACTTAGTTTCTTAGAGGTAAAGAAACCAATGTTTTGGTGATGGAGAAGAAGAAAAATATAGAAATTGTTTATATCTATTATACCATAATACAATGTGATTATAGTGAATACAAATAACACTGAGCTTAAATTTTTTATTTTAGTGATTACCCATGTAGATATAATTTATTTGTCATTCATTTACAGTATTTTAACTCTGTGGCTTATTGATAAAGAAACGTGAAATTTTGTGATGGATAAGAAACATATTGAATATATTTACATCTAAATTACCATAATTCAATGTGAAAGTGATAAATTTCAATAAATTCTAGCTTGATTATTTATTTTAATTATTAACTATTTTGTATAAAAAATATGTCATTGTCTATAGTCTTTTAACTTTGTTTTTTAGTTGGGAAAAACATAAAATTTTGTGATGGATTAAAAAACTAAAATATAATTAATTTTTTACATAGACTATATATAGTCTATTATGTTTTTAGCTTAGTGATAAATAATATAAAACGTTTTGATTGTCAAGAAAAAGATTGAAAACTTTTAGATGTAATATACCATAAGTGAACTTGAAAATGACGAATATAAATAATATTGAGGTTGATTATTTAATTTTAATTGTTATTCATATGTATAAATTATGGGTTGTTCATTTGTTGTCTCTTAACTTAGTTTCTTAGAGGTAAAGAAACCAATGTTTTGGTGATGGAGAAGAAGAAAAATATAGAAATTGTTTATATCTATTATACCATAATACAATGTGATTATAGTGAATACAAATAACACTGAGCTTAAATTTTTTATTTTAGTGATTACCCAAGTAGATATAATTTATTTGTCATTCATTTACAGTATTTTAACTCTGTGGCTTATTGATTAAGAAACATGAAATTTGGTGATGGAGAAGAAACATATTGAATATATTTACATCTAAATTACAATAATTCAATGTGAAAATGATAAATTTAAATAAATTCTAGCTTGAATATTTATTTTAATTATTACCTATTTTGTATAAAAAAATAGGTCATTGATTATAGTCTTTTAACTTTGTTTTTTAGTTGGGAAAAACATTAAATTTTGTGATGGAGTAAAAAACTAAAATATAATTTATTTTTTACATAGACTATACATAGTCTATTATGTTTTTAGCTTAGTGATAAATAATATAAAACGTTTTGATTGAGAAGAAAAATATTGAAAATTTTTAGATGTAATATACCATAAGTGAACTTGAAAATGACAAATATAAATAATATTGAGGTTGATTATTTAATTTTAATTGTTATTCATATGTATCAATTATGGGTTGTTCATTTGTTGTCTCTTAACTTAGTTTCTTAGAGGTAAAGAAACCAATGTTTTGGTGATGGAGAAGAAGAAAAATATAGAAATTGTTTATATCTATTATACCATAATACAATGTGATTATAGTGAATACAAATAACACTGAGCTTAAATTTTTTATTTTAGTGATTACCCAAGTAGATATAATTTATTTGTCATTCATTTACAGTATTTTAACTCTGTGGCTTATTGATAAAGAAACGTGAAATTTGGTGATGGAGAAGAAACATATTGAATATATTTACATCTAAATTACCATAATTCAATGTGAAAGTGATAAATTTAAATAAATTCTAGCTTGGTTATTTATTTTAATTATTACCTATTTTGTATAAAAAATAGGTCATTGACTATAGTCTTTTAACTTTGTTTTTTAGTTGGGAAAAACATAAAATTTTGTGATGGAGTAAAAAACTAAAATATAATTTATTTTTTACATAGACTATACATAGTCTATTATGTTTTTAGCTTAGTGATAAATAATATAAAACGTTTTGATTGTGAAGAAAAATATTGAAAATTTTTAGATGTAATATACCATAAGTGAACTTGAAAATGACGAATATAAATAATATTGAGGTTGATTATTTAATTTTAATTGTTATTCATATGTATAAATTATGGGTTGTTCATTTGTTGTCTCTTAACTTAGTTTCTTAGAGGTAAAGAAACCAATGTTTTGGTGATGGAGAAGAAGAAAAATATAGAAATTGTTTATATCTATTATACCATAATACAATGTGATTATAGTGAATACAAATAACATTGAGCTTAAATTTTTTATTTTAGTGATTACCCAAGTAGATATAATTTATTTGTCATTCATTTACAGTATTTTAACTCTGTGGCTTATTGATAAAGAAACGTGAAATTTGGTGATGGAGAAGAAACATATTGAATATATTTACATCTAAATTACCATAATTCAATGTGAAAGTGATAAATTTAAATAAATTCTAGCTTGATTATTTGTTTTAATTATTACCTATTTTGTATAAAAAATAGGTCGTTGATTATAGTCTTTTTACTTTGTTTTTTAGTTGGGAAAAACATAAAATTTTGTGATGGAGTAAAAAACTAAAATATAATTAATTTTTTACATAGACTATACATAGTCTTTTATGTTTTTAGCTTAGTGATAAATAATATAAAACGTTTTGATTGTGAAGAAAAACATTGAAAATTTTTAGATGTAATATACCATAAGTGACTTTGAAAATGACGAATATAAATAATGTTGAGGTTGATTATTTAATTTTAATTGTTATTCATATGTATAAATTATGGGTTGTTCATTTGTTGTCTCTTAACTTAGTTTCTTAGAGGTAAAGAAACCAATGTTTTGGTGATGGAGAAGAAGAAAAATATAGAAATTGTTTATATCTATTATACCATAATACAATGTGATTATAGTGAACACAAATAACACTGAGCTTAAATTTTTTATTTTAGTGATTACCCATGTAGATATAATTTATTTGTCATTCATTTACAGTATTTTAACTCTGTGGCTTGTTGATAAAGAAACGTGAAATTTTGTGATGGATAAGAAACATATTGAATATATTTACATCTAAATTACCATAATTCAATGTGAAAGTGATAAATTTCAATAAATTCTAGCTTGATTATTTATTTTAATTATTACCTATTTTGTATAAAAAATAGGTCATTGATTATAGTCTTTTAACTTTGTTTTTTAGTTGGGAAAAACATAAAATTTTGTGATGGAGTAAAAAACTAAAAAATAATTTATTTTTTACAAAGACTATACATAGTCTATTATGTTTTTAGCTTAGTGATAAATAATATAAAACGTTTTGATTGTGAAGAAAAATATTGAAAATTTTTAGATGTAATATACCATAAGTGAACTTGAAAATGACGAATATAAATAATATTGAGGTTGATTATTTAATTTTAATTGTTATTCATATGTATAAATTATGGGTTGTTCATTTGTTGTCTCTTAACTTAGTTTCTTAGAGGTAAAGAAACCAATATTTTGGTGATGGAGAAGAAGAAAAATATAGAAATTGTTTACATCTATTATACCATAATACAATGTGATTATAGTGAATACAAATAACACTGAGCTTAAATTTATTATTTTAGTGATTACCCATGTAGATATAATTTATTTGTCATTCATTTACAGTATTTTAACTCTGTGGCTTATTCATAAAGAAACGTGAAATTTGGTGATGGAGAAGAAACATATTGAATATATTTACATCTAAATTACCATAATTCAATGTGAACGTGATAAATTTCAATAAATTCTAGCTTGATTATTTATTTTAATTATTACGTATTTTGTATAAAAAATAGGTCATTGATTATAGTCTTTTAACTTTGTTTTTTAGTTGGGAAAAAAATAAAATTTTGTGATGGAGTAAAAAACTAAAATATAATTAATTTTTTACATAGACTATACATAGTCTTTTAAGTTTTTAGCTTAGTGATAAATAATATAAAACGTTTTGATTGTGAAGAAAAACATTGAAAAATTTTAGATGTAATATACCATAAGTGAACTTGAAAATGACGAATATAAATAATGTTGAGGTTGATTATTTAATTTTAATTGTTATTCATATGTATAAATTATGGATTGTTCATTTGTTGTCTCTTAACTTAGTTTCTTAGAGGTAAAGAAACCAATGTTTTGGTGATGGAGAAGAAGAAAAATATAGAAATTGTTTATATCTATTATACCATAATACAATGTGATTATAGTGAATACAAATAACATTGAGCTTAAATTTTTTATTTTAGTGATTACCCAAGTAGATATAATTTATTTGTCATTCATTTACAGTATTTTAACTCTGTGGCTTATTGATAAAGAAACGTGAAATTTGGTGATGGAGAAGAAACATATTGAATATATTTACATCTAAATTACCATAATTCAATGTGAAAGTGATAAATTTAAATAAATTCTAGCTTGATTATTTGTTTTAATTATTACCTATTTTGTATAAAAAATAGGTCGTTGATTATAGTCTTTTTACTTTGTTTTTTAGTTGGGAAAAACATAAAATTTTGTGATGGAGTAAAAAACTAAAATATAATTAATTTTTTACATAGACTATACATAGTCTTTTATGTTTTTAGCTTAGTGATAAATAATATAAAACGTTTTGATTGTGAAGAAAAACATTGAAAATTTTTAGATGTAATATACCATAAGTGACTTTGAAAATGACGAATATAAATAATGTTGAGGTTGATTATTTAATTTTAATTGTTATTCATATGTATAAATTATGGGTTGTTCATTTGTTGTCTCTTAACTTAGTTTCTTAGAGGTAAAGAAACCAATGTTTTGGTGATGGAGAAGAAGAAAAATATAGAAATTGTTTATATCTATTATACCATAATACAATGTGATTATAGTGAACACAAATAACACTGAGCTTAAATTTTTTATTTTAGTGATTACCCATGTAGATATAATTTATTTGTCATTCATTTACAGTATTTTAACTCTGTGGCTTGTTGATAAAGAAACGTGAAATTTTGTGATGGATAAGAAACATATTGAATATATTTACATCTAAATTACCATAATTCAATGTGAAAATGATAAATTTAAATAAATTCTAGCTTGAATATTTATTTTAATTATTACCTATTTTGTATAAAAAATATGTCATTGATTATAGTCTTTTAACTTTGTTTTTTAGTTGGGAAAAACATAAAATTTTGTGATGGATTAAAAAACTAAAATATAATTTATTTTTTACATAGACTATATATAGTCTATTATGTTTTTCGCTTAGTGATAAATAATATAAAACGTTTTGATTGTCAAGAAAAATATTGAAAACTTTTAGATGTAATATACCATAAGTGAACTTGAAAATGACGAATATAAATAATATTGAGGTTGATTATTTAATTTTAATTGTTATTCATATGTATAAATTATGGGTTGTTCATTTGTTGTCTCTTAACTTAGTTTCTTAGAGGTAAAGAAACCAATGTTTTGGTGATGGAGAAGAAGAAAAATATAGAAATTGTTTATATCTATTATACCATAATACGATGTGATTATAGTGAATACAAATAACACTGAGCTTAAATTTTTTATTTTAGTGATTACCCAAGTAGATATAATTTATTTGTCATTCATTTACAGTATTTTAACTCTGTGGCTTATTGATAAAGAAACGTGAAATTTGGTGATGGAGAAGAAACATATTGAATATATTTACATCTAAATTACCATAATTCAATGTGAAAGTGATAAATTTAAATAAATTCTAGCTTGATTATTTATTTTAATTATTACCTATTTTGTATAAAAAATAGGTCATTGATTATAGTCTTTTAACTTTGTTTTTTAGTTGGGAAAAACATAAAATTTTGTGATGGAGTAAAAAACTAAAATATAATTTATTTTTTACATAGACTATACATAGTCTATTATGTTTTTAGCTTAGTGATAAATAATATAAAACGTTTTGATTGTGAAGAAAGATATTGAAAATTTTTAGATGTAATATACCATAAGTGAACTTGAAAATGACGAATATAAATAATATTGAGGTTGAATATTTAATTTTAATTGTTATTCATATGTATAAATTATGGGTTGTTCATTTGTTGTCTCTTAACTTAGTTTCTTAGAGGTAAAGAAACCAATAATTTGGTGATGGAGAAGAAGAAAAATATAGAAATTGTTTATATCTATTATACCATAATACAATGTGATTATAGTGAATACAAATAACATTGAGCTTAAATTTTTTATTTTAGTGATTACCCATGTAGATATAATTTATTTGTCATTCATTTACAGTATTTTAACTCTGTGGCTTATTGATAAAGAAACGTGAAATTTTGTGATGGATAAGAAACATATTGAATATATTTACATCTAAATTACCATAATTCAATGTGAAAATGATAAATTTAAATAAATTCTAGCTTGAATATTTATTTTAATTATTACCTATTTTGTATAAAAAATAGGTCATTGATTATAGTCTTTTAACTTTGTTTTTTAGTTGGGAAAAACATAAAATTTTGTAATGGAGTAAAAAACTAAAATATAATTTATTTTTTACATAGACTATACATAGTCTTTTATGTTTTTAGCTTAGTGATAAATAATATAAAACGTTTTGATTGTAAAGAAAAATATTAAAAAATTTTAGATGTAATATACCATAAGTGAACTTGAAAATGACGAATATAAATAATATTGAGGTTGATTATTTAATTTTAATTGTTATTCATATGTATAAATTATGGGTTGTTCATTTGTTGTCTCTTAACTTAGTTTCTTAAAGGTAAAGAAACCAATGTTTTGGTGATGGAGAAGAAGAAAAATATAGAAATTGTTTATATCTATTATACCATAATACAATGTGATTATAGTGAATACAAATAACACTGAGCTTAAATTTTTTATTTTAGTGATTACCCAAGTAGATATAATTTATTTGTCATTCATTTACAGTATTTTAACTCTGTGGCTTATTGATAAAGAAACGTGAAATTTGGTGATGGAGAAGAAACATATTGAATATATTTACATCTAAATTACCATAATTCAATGTGAAAGTGATAAATTTAAATAAATTCTAGCTTGATTATTTATTTTAATTATTACCTATTTTGTATAAAAAATAGGTCATTGATTATAGTCTTTTAACTTTGTTTTTTAGTTGGGAAAAACATAAAATTTTGTGATGGAGTAAAAAACTAAAATATAATTTATTTTTTACATAGACTATACATAGTCTATTATGTTTTTAGCTTAGTGATAAATAATATAAAACGTTTTGATTGTGAAGAAAAATATTGAAAATTTTTAGATGTAATATACCATAAGTGAACTTGAAAATGACGAATATAAATAATATTGAGGTTGATTATTTAATTTTAATTGTTATTCATATGTATAAATTATGGGTTGTTCATTTGTTGTCTCTTAACTTAGTTTCTTAGAGGTAAAGAAACCAATAATTTGGTGATGGAGAAGAAGAAAAATATAGAAATTGTTTATATCTATTATACCATAATACAATGTGATTATAGTGAACACAAATAACACTGAGCTTAAATTTTTTATTTTAGTGATTACCCATGTAGATATAATTTATTTGTCATTCATTTACAGTATTTTAACTCTGTGGCTTGTTGATAAAGAAACGTGAAATTTTGTGATGGATAAGAAACATATTGAATATATTTACATCTAAATTACCATAATTCAATGTGAAAGTGATAAATTTCAATAAATTCTAGCTTGATTATTTATTTTAATTATTACCTATTTTGTATAAAAAATAGGTCATTGATTATAGTCTTTTAACTTTGTTTTTTAGTTGGGAAAAACATAAAATTTTGTGATGGAGTAAAAAACTAAAAAATAATTTATTTTTTACAAAGACTATACATAGTCTATTATGTTTTTAGCTTAGTGATAAATAATATAAAACGTTTTGATTGTGAAGAAAAATATTGAAAATTTTTAGATGTAATATACCATAAGTGAACTTGAAAATGACGAATATAAATAATATTGAGGTTGATTATTTAATTTTAATTGTTATTCATATGTATAAATTATGGGTTGTTCATTTGTTGTCTCTTAACTTAGTTTCTTAGAGGTAAAGAAACCAATATTTTGGTGATGGAGAAGAAGAAAAATATAGAAATTGTTTACATCTATTATACCATAATACAATGTGATTATAGTGAATACAAATAACACTGAGCTTAAATTTTTTATTTTAGTGATTACCCAAGTAGATATAATTTGTTTGTCATTCATTTACAGTATTTTAACTCTGTGGCTTATTGATAAAGAAACGTGAAATTTGGTGATGGAGAAGAAACATATTGAATATATTTACATCTAAATTACCATAATTCAATGTGAACGTGATAAATTTCAATAAATTCTAGCTTGATTATTTATTTTAATTATTACGTATTTTGTATAAAAAATAGGTCATTGATTATAGTCTTTTAACTTTGTTTTTTAGTTGGGAAAAAAATAAAATTTTGTGATGGAGTAAAAAACTAAAATATAATTAATTTTTTACATAGACTATACATAGTCTTTTAAGTTTATAGCTTAGTGATAAATAATATAAAACGTTTTGATTGTGAAGAAAAACATTGAAAAATTTTAGATGTAATATACCATAAGTGAACTTGAAAATGACGAATATAAATAATGTTGAGGTTGATTATTTAATTTTAATTGTTATTCATATGTATAAATTATGGATTGTTCATTTGTTGTCTCTTAACTTAGTTTCTTAGAGGTAAAGAAACCAATGTTTTGGTGATGGAGAAGAAGAAAAATATAGAAATTGTTTATATCTATTATACCATAATATAATGTGATTATAGTGAATACAAATAACACTGAGCTTAAATTTTTTATTTTAGTGATTACCCATGTAGATATAATTTATTTGTCATTCATTTACAGTATTTTAACTCTGTGGCTTATTGATAAAGAAACGTGAAATTTTGTGATGGATAAGAAACATATTGAATATATTTACATCTAAATTACCATAATTCAATGTGAAAGTGATAAATTTCAATAAATTCTAGCTTGATTATTTATTTTAATTATTAACTATTTTGTATAAAAAATATGTCATTGTCTATAGTCTTTTAACTTTGTTTTTTAGTTGGGAAAAACATAAAATTTTGTGATGGATTAAAAAACTAAAATATAATTAATTTTTTACATAGACTATATATAGTCTATTATGTTTTTAGCTTAGTGATAAATAATATAAAACGTTTTGATTGTCAAGAAAAAGATTGAAAACTTTTAGATGTAATATACCATAAGTGAACTTGAAAATGACGAATATAAATAATATTGAGGTTGATTATTTAATTTTAATTGTTATTCATATGTATAAATTATGGGTTGTTCATTTGTTGTCTCTTAACTTAGTTTCTTAGAGGTAAAGAAACCAATGTTTTGGTGATGGAGAAGAAGAAAAATATAGAAATTGTTTATATCTATTATACCATAATACAATGTGATTATAGTGAATACAAATAACACTGAGCTTAAATTTTTTATTTTAGTGATTACCCAAGTAGATATAATTTATTTGTCATTCATTTACAGTATTTTAACTCTGTGGCTTATTGATTAAGAAACATGAAATTTGGTGATGGAGAAGAAACATATTGAATATATTTACATCTAAATTACAATAATTCAATGTGAAAATGATAAATTTAAATAAATTCTAGCTTGAATATTTATTTTAATTATTACCTATTTTGTATAAAAAATAGGTCATTGATTATAGTCTTTTAACTTTGTTTTTTAGTTGGGAAAAACATAAAATTTTGTGATGGAGTAAAAAACTAAAATATAATTTATTTTTTACATAGACTATACATAGTCTTTTATGTTTTTAGCTTAGTGATAAATAATATAAAACGTTTTGATTGTGAAGAAAAACATTGAAAATTTTTAGATGTAATATACCATAAGTGAACTTGAAAATGACGAATATAAATAATGTTGAGGTTGATTATTTAATTTTAATTGTTATTCATATGTATAAATTATGGGTTGTTCATTTGTTGTCTCTTAACTTAGTTTCTTAGAGGTAAAGAAACCAATGTTTTGGTGATGGAGAAGAAGAAAAATATAGAAATTGTTTATATCTATTATACCATAATACAATGTGATTATAGTGAATACAAATAACACTGAGCTTAAATTTTTTATTTTAGTGATTACCCATGTAGATATAATTTATTTGTCATTCATTTACAGTATTTTAACTCTGTGGCTTATTGATAAAGAAACGTGAAATTTTGTGATGGATAAGAAACATATTGAATATATTTACATCTAAATTACCATAATTCAATGTGAAAGTGATAAATTTCAATAAATTCTAGCTTGATTATTTATTTTAATTATTACCTATTTTGTATAAAAAATATGTCATTGATTATAGTCTTTTAACTTTGTTTTTTAGTTGGGAAAAACATAAAATTTTGTGATGGATTAAAAAACTAAAATATAATTTATTTTTTACATAGACTATACATAGTCTATTATGTTTTTAGCTTAGTGATAAATAATATAAAACGTTTTGATTGTGAAGAAAAATATTGAAAATTTTTAGATGTAATATACCATAAGTGAACTTGAAAATGACGAATATAAATAATATTGAGGTTGATTATTTAATTTTAATTGTTATTCATATGTATAAATTATGGGTTGTTCATTTGTTGTCTCTTAACTTAGTTTCTTAGAGGTAAAGAAACCAATGTTTTGGTGATGGAGAAGAAGAAAAATATAGAAATTGTTTATATCTATTATACCATAATACTATGTGATTATAGTGAATACAAATAACACTGAGCTTAAATTTTTTATTTTAGTGATTACCCAAGTAGATATAATTTATTTGTCATTCATTTACAGTATTTTAACTCTGTGGCTTATTGATAAAGAAACGTGAAATTTGGTGATGGAGAAGAAACATATTGAATATATTTACATCTAAATTACCATAATTCAATGTGAAAGTGATAAATTTAAATAAATTCTAGCTTGATTATTTATTTTAATTATTACCTATTTTGTATAAAAAATAGGTCATTGATTATAGTCTTTTAACTTTGTTTTTTAGTTGGGAAAAACATAAAATTTTGTGATGGAGTAAAAAACTAAAATATAATTTATTTTTTACATAGACTATACATAGTCTATTATGTTTTTAGCTTAGTGATAAATAATATAAAACGTTTTGATTGTGAAGAAAAATATTGAAAATTTTTAGATGTAATATACCATAAGTGAACTTGAAAATGACGAATATAAATAATATTGAGGTTGATTATTTAATTTTAATTGTTATTCATATGTATAAATTATGGGTTGTTCATTTGTTGTCTCTTAACTTAGTTTCTTAGAGGTAAAGAAACCAATAATTTGGTGATGGAGAAGAAGAAAAATATAGAAATTGTTTATATCTATTATACCATAATACAATGTGATTATCGTGAATACAAATAACACTGAGCTTAAATTTTTTATTTTAGTGATTACCCATGTAGATATAATTTATTTGTCATTCATTTACAGTATTTTAACTCTGTGGCTTATTGATAAAGAAACGTGAAATTTGGTGATGGAGAAGAAACATATTGAATATATTTACATCTAAATTACCATAATTCAATGTGAAAGTGATAAATTTAAATAAATTCTAGCTTGATTATTTATTTTAATTATTACCTATTTTGTATAAAAAATAGGTCATTGATTATAGTCTTTTAACATTGTTTTTTAGTTGGGAAAAACATAAAATTTTGTGATGGAGTAAAAAACTAAAATATAATTTATTTTTTACATAGACTATACATAGTCTATTATGTTTTTAGCTTAGTGATAAATAATATAAAACGTTTTGATTGTGAAGAAAAATATTGAAAATTTTTAGATGTAATATACCATACGTGAACTTGAAAATGACGAATATAAATAATATTGAGGTTGATTATTTAATTTTAATTGTTATTCATATGTATAAATTATGGGTTGTTCATTTGTTGTCTCTTAACTTAGTTTCTTAGAGGTAAAGAAACCAATGTTTTGGTGATGGAGAAGAAGAAAAATATAGAAATTGTTTATATCTATTATACCATAATACAATGTGATTATAGTGAATACAAATAACACTGAGCTTAAATTTTTTATTTTAGTGATTAACCAAGTAGATATAATTTATTTGTCATTCATTTACAGTATTTTAACTCTGTGGCTTATTGATAAAGAAACGTGAAATTTGGTGATGGAGAAGAAACATATTGAATATATTTACATCTAAATTACCATAATTCAATGTGAAAGTGATAAATTTAAATAAATTCTAGCTTGATTATTTATTTTAATTATTACCTATTTTGTATAAAAAATAGGTCATTGATTATAGTCTTTTAACTTTGTTTTTTAGTTGGAAAAAACATAAAATTTTGTGATGGAGTAAAAAACTAAAATATAATTTATTTTTTACATAGACTATACATAGTCTATTATGTTTTTAGCTTAGTGATAAATAATATTAAACGTTTTGATTGTGAGGAAAAATATTGAAAATTTGTAGATGTAATATACCATAAGTGAACTTGAAAATGACGAATATAAATAATATTGAGGTTGATTATTTAATTTTAATTGTTATTCATATGTATAAATTATGGGTTGTTCATTTGTTGTCTCTTAACTTAGTTTCTTAGAGGTAAAGAAACCAATGTTTTGGTTATGGAGAAGAAGAAAAATATAGAAATTGTTTATATCTATTATACCATAATACAATGTGATTATAGTGAATACAAATAACACTGAGCTTAAATTTTTTATTTTAGTGATTACCCAAGTAGATATAATTTATTTGTCATTCATTTACAGTATTTTAACTCTGTGGCTTATTGATAAAGAAACGTGAAATTTGGTGATGGAGAAGAAACATATTGAATATATTTACATCTAAATTACCATAATTCAATGTGAAAGTGATAAATTTAAATAAATTCTAGCTTTATTATTTATTTTAATTATTACCTATTTTGTATAAAAAATAGGTCATTGATTATATTCTTTTAACATTGTTTTTTAGTTGGGAAAAACATAAAATTTTGTGATGGAGTAAAAAACTAAAATATAATTTATTTTTTACATAGACTATACATAGTCTATTATGTTTTTAGCTTAGTGATAAATAATATAAAACGTTTTGATTGTGAAGAAAAATATTGAAAATTTTTAGATGTAATATACCATACGTGAACTTGAAAATGACGAATATAAATAATATTGAGGTTGATTATTTAATTTTAATTGTTATTCATATGTATAAATTATGGGTTGTTCATTTGTTGTCTCTTAACTTAGTTTCTTAGAGGTAAAGAAACCAATGTTTTGGTGATGGAGAAGAAGAAAAATATAGAAATTGTTTATATCTATTATACCATAATACAATGTGATTATAGTGAATACAAATAACACTGAGCTTAAATTTTTTATTTTAGTGATTACCCAAGTAGATATAATTTATTTGTCATTCATTTACAGTATTTTAACTCTGTGGCTTATTGATAAAGAAACGTGAAATTTGGTGATGGAGAAGAAACATATTGAATATATTTACATCTAAATTACCATAATTCAATTTGAAAGTGATAAATTTAAATAAATTCTAGCTTGATTATTTATTTTAATTATTACCTATTTTGTATAAAAAATAGGTCATTGATTATAGTCTTTTAACTTTGTTTTTTAGTTGGGAAAAACATAAAATTTTGTGATGGAGTAAAAAACTAAAATATAATTAATTTTTTACATAGACTATACATAGTCTATTATGTTTTTAGCTTAGTGATAAATAATATAAAACGTTTTGATTGTGAAGAAAAATATTAAAAAAATTTAGATGTAATATACCATAAGTGAACTTGAAAATGACGAATATAAATAATATTGAGGTTGATTATTTAATTTTAATTGTTATTCATATGTATAAATTATGGGTTGTTCATTTGTTGTCTCTTAACTTAGTTTCTTAGAGGTAAAGAAACCAATGTTTTGGTGATGGAGAAGAAGAAAAATATAGAAATTGTTTATATCTATTATACCATAATACAATGTGATTATAGTGAATACAAATAACACTGAGCTTAAATTTTTTATTTTAGTGATTACCAATGTAGATATAATTTATTTGTCATTCATTTACAGTATTTTAACTATGTGGCTTATTGATAAAGAAACGTGAAATTTGGTGATGGAGAAGAAACATATTGAATATATTTACATCTAAATTACCATAATTCAATGTGAAAGTGATAAATTTCAATAAATTTTAGCTTGATTATTTATTTTAATTATTACCTATTTTGTATAAAAAATATGTCATTGATTATAGTCTTTTAACTTTCTTTTTTAGTTGGGAAAAACATAAAATTTTGTGATGGATTAAAAAACTAAAAAATAATTAATTTTTTACATAGACTATATATAGTCTATTATGTTTTTAGCTTAGTGATAAATAATATAAAACGTTTTGATTGTGAAAAAAAATATTGAAAATTATTTGATGTAATATACCATAAGTGAACTTGAATACGACGAATATAAATAATATTGAGGTTGATTATTTTATTTTAATTGTTATTCATATGTATAAATTATGGGTCGTTCATTTGTTGTCTCTTAACTTAGTTTCTTAGAGGTGAAGAAACCAATATTTTGGTGATGGAGAAGAAGAAAAATATAGAAATTGTTTACATCTATTATACCATAATACAATGTGATTATAGTGAATACAAATAACACTGAGCTTAAATTTTTTATTTTAGTGATTACCCGTGTAGATATAATTTATTTGTCATTCATTTACAGTATTTTAACTTTGTGGCTTAGTGATAAAGAAACGTGAAATTTGGTGATGGAGAAGAAACATATTGAATATATTTACATCTAAATTACCATAATTCAATGTGAAAGTGATAAATTTCAATAAAATCTAGCTTGATTATTTATTTTAATTATTACCTATTTGTATAAAAAATATGTCATGTATTATAGTCTTTTAACTTTGTTTTTTAGTTGGGAAAAACATAAAATTTTGTGATGGAGTAAAAAACTAAAATATAATTAACTTTTTACATAGACTATATATAGTCTATTATGTTTTTAGCTTAGTGATAAATAATATAAAACGTTTTGATTGTGAAGAAAAATATTGAAAATTTTTAGATGTAATATACCATAAGTGAACTTGAATACGACGAATATAAATAATATTGAGGTTATTCCCGTCTTTCTTCCATCGTAGATTCAAGACCCAAACAGTTCTTCCAAGATTCTAATCATGCCCAGCCGTGACAACATCCACGATGCTCACAACTCTGTCTTCCTCCCTGTCAACAAGATTGATACTGATGGAATAACCCCCTTTTTTGGGAATGACGTCCATCAACAAAGAGATGGAGCCACCACGTCTCCCTCCTCCATTCACACTGATCACGATGAGGTCCAACCCATCCAGGACCACCAACCTGTCCCAATTTCTCCCAGCACCGACCCAACCATGGAGGCCCTCCTCGAGGCTTTCAACAAGACCAACCTCCTAATCCTTCATCGGAACGCAAGGATTAGAGCCCTAGAAGAATCCAACCGGCCAAGATCCCCTCCACCGAGGGAAGATGGCCGGAGATCACAAATTCCTTCTCCCTGGTGTGAGAAAAACCGTTGGGCACCTCTAGAGCCAAAGTCCTAAGAAATCAGAAAGCACGACCGCATCTTCCCATGGAGCCATTACTCCCTAGAAACCAAGAGGACAAGAAGAGACCAACGAGTAAAGTCGCAGCGTTCGCCTCCTTCCAGATCCAAGGGCTGGGCACGAACCCCATCTCCCCGCCGAGATCTCCATCCTACCTCTGGACGAAGCATCCGCTCTCCATCATGGTCCAGCATCAGTAGTGACGATGAGCCTCGCGGTCTGTTATCCTAGGAAATTATAGCCTTGAGCCTACCGAAGGGGCTAGAGAAACCACCATTTTTGAGCACATATGTCAAAACTACAGCCCCTGACGAGCACATCGAGAATATCGATGTGTTGCTAGATTACGGTGGCGTCCGGGGCGCCATCAAATGCAGATTGTTCCCGACCACACTGAGGAAGGGAGCGATGACTTGGTACAAAAAGCTCCCTGATGAATCCATCACATCTTGGAGGCAGATAGGGAGAATGTTCTCCACGCACTTCACGACCTCTTGTTGTCACCCAAAGATCGAAGCCTCCCTTAAGGTTATCATTCAAGTGAGGGATGAACCTCTTCGAGCCTATATGGAAAGGTTCAACAAAGCAGCTGTCAAGGTCTCCACGACCGACGACATGAAGAAGTTCTTGCTCAAGCACGGGCTCCGTCCCCACAAAGAGTTTGCCAAAGCAGTTGGCATTGAAACTCCAGCGACGCTGGACTCCTTCCTTCTCAAGGCGCAAGCGTACATCCAGTATGAGGAGAAAAAAGTTGCCAGCTCATCCCGAGACTCGAGGCACCAGGAGAGTGTAAGGTTCTCCAAGCACGAATATCCCTCGACATCTCGTCGGGGAGATAGAAGATGCGAGGATCGCCCCCGGGAGCCCTGGGACAACAAATGGCCCTCTGTCCGGTTCCATAAATATACTCCTCTGGCCGTCTCTCGAGAAAAGATCCTCTCCAAATGCGCCAACTTGGAGTTCCGGGAAGCAGGGGTCTGATTCCCTAAACAAATACCACCCAAGCCAAATACTGATAAGTCAAAGTATTACCGGTTTCACAAAAGCCACGACCATATGACCGAAGACTGCATCCATCTGAAGGATGTCATTGAGATACTGATCAGGGACAGGCACTTGAAACAGTTCTACAAAAGGAAAGACGCTCCTCTACAAGACGCCCAGGAGTCCAAGAAGGTCGAAGAAGAGGTGCCTTCCCTAGAAGAAACCAGCCTTCAGGTCTCCATGAGCATCTCGCGGCCTGAGGACTTCTACATCCCTGAGGGGCTCAACGTCCCTCCTTACTTTGTCGCACATAACCCATGAGAGGCCTTCCCCTCCGCCATGGTCATCTCCAGAGGGGGTTTCATAAGGTTACCGTGGGGTTTGTTAAAAGGAAGTTCGAACACCTTATTAGCAACAGCTTGAACCGAAATTCCACCCTCGACAGAGTCTGGGGAAAGTCTGTTCCCATCTGCTTCTACCGTGAAAAACTCCTCGACGGAGCTTCCAACGCCAACATCCCTCTGCTCGTAAGAGCCCAAATGCCCAACTTTGACGCCCGACGAATCCTCGTCGATTAAGGCAACTCGGTTGACATCATGTATTCTCAGTTGTTCTCCACTTTCCAACTGGACAAGTCACACCTGACACCCTATGTAGGCTCCGATATGCAGGGCTTCAACGGTTCAGTGGCAAAGCCTTGGGGGTACGTAGAACTGGTCGCGACTTTCAGATTTGCAGAAACAGCCAGGTCTATCAAAGTCCAGTTCCTGGTCATCGACTGCTCGTCCCTATACCAATGCATCAACCAACTTTGGTCGGATTGGTAGTTGTGCCTTCGACCGTGCACTTGAATATCAAGTACTACACTTCAAAGGGTCTCGTGGCCTCTCTGCACGGGGAGATTGAAACAGTAAGAAGATGTTTTGAGGCAGCCTCCAAAGGGATGAACACTATCGCCGCCAAGTCGAAGGCTCCCGGCAAGCCTGCTTTGTCCTGCAGCTCCGAAGAGGCAAAGTTGTTGCCCCGCGTCGACTTCATCGACCTTGACAGCCGCTTCTTCGAGAACGGACAGAGGAATCAGAAAAGGGAAAGGGAAGGAGATCCAGCCATGTTCGAGCAGCCCTTCCAAATCTACCAGTAGCGTCGAGACCTTTCATCCGATGCGCCCAATTCCGGATGGCGAGTTCGAACTTGTCCTGCTCGGTGACAACCCCCAGCGAGGAGTGAAGATCGGGACTGGAATCCCCGAGTTAGCGAGGAAACAACTAAAAGCATGCCTCCGAGAAAATGCAGATCTGTTCGCGTGGAGCGCCGCGGAGATGCCTGGGCTAGATCCTGACGTGGCCCTCACCAACTCACCATCGACCCCGCCGCTAGGGACGTAGCTCAACGTAGGCGAAGGCAGTCTCCAGAAAAAATGGAGGTTGCCGAACAGGCTGTAAAAGATCTCCTAGAGGCAAACTTTATCTCGGAAGCCAAGTACACTACTTGACTGTCTAATGTTGTACTTGTAAAGAAAACTAATGGAAAATGGCGAATGTATATTAACTACACCGATCTTAATAGGGCTTTCTCTAAAGACGCATATCCCCTCCCCAATATATACACATTAGTTGATAGTTTAGTTGGTTTTAAATTGTCATCTTTCATGGACGCATATTCGGGATATAACCAAATATCCATGGCAAAAAGCAACAAAAGGTACTGATGCGTGTTTTTCGCAAGTGTACGAATCACGTCAAAGTAATATAAAAGATTATCGAATCCACAGAGACCAAGTGTCAATCTATCGTACCTGTTGTTATGGTGTTTATCTAAGGCAACTATTTTTAAGGGTTTTAGTAAGGGTGCAATGGTAAATAAAATTATAATATTAAATAATAAATAAAAGACAGGCTCGAATGTAATTCACGTAATCAATGATAATCCAGTACTTGTTAATGGAACTACTTATGGGCAATGTTTTCTCCTTTGAAAAGAACTAATTTAACAGGAACTGTCGCTTTCGCGTATTCAGAACCGAGTTGTACTCTCTAATCAACCCCTCCTATTGTCACGGATAAAAAGGTGCGTACTGCGTTAGAGTAGTAAACCTATTTTTAAGAAATATAGTTTCTTAACAAAGTTGAAAAGTATTTTAACCTGGACTTCTTAGCAAAAAGAGGTTCTTATGAACCAGACTCTAAATCTCATAACGCGTCCGAAAATCGTTTTAAAATCTCTTTTCTTTTTAATCTAAAAACTCCTAATGAACTATACAAAGCGCTTTTGGCTGTTTTTGAAATAGTTAAAAACAATTACTTGAATTGAAAGATAAAATAGCCCTTAGGTGTTTCCACGAACAATTATACTGATTACTGGTTTAACTACGATCCTTACATTCTAACCTTTATGGGATTAGTTAGACATGATAAAGTAAATATTCTTTTTATAGTTTTTCATATGAGTAATTTAAAGCGAGTGCGGGAAGTAAACAAAGTAAATGTGCGAGTGCGGGAAGTAAACAAAGTAAATGTGCGAGTGCGGGAAATAAACAAAGTAAATGTGCGAGTGCGGGAAATAAACAAAGTAAATGTGCGAGTGCGGGAAATAAACAAAGTAAAGTGCGAGAAAATAAATAAAAGTAAAGCAATGCGGAAAAATAAAATACTAACTGGAATTAAAATGGCGGCAGGATTAACTTCCTCCAGAGTGCTCCAAAACTCGAACCACAGACAGATTACAGACTCGATCACTCGATTGCAGAGGCACCCCGATGTGGAATGGCAACTGCTTTATAACTGATATATGCCTAGAGAATTCTAATTCTGGATGAAGAAAAACGAAAATCTAAGGTCCTATTTATAGGAGAAACTGAAAGCGCGAAATGACCGGGACGCCCCTCCACTAAAAAGTGGAGGTTGTGGATTTTTGCCTTGTGGCGCCCGCCACAGGCCTATGGCGCCCGCCACGGTCCCTACAGGGGATGATGTAGTGGGGATCGTGGGTCTTGGAGGTTGAGGAGTGGTCTTGAGACGTGGCCACGTCATGGCTAACCCCATGGCGCCCGCCACGGTGGGTGCCGTAAGTGCAAAATGCTGAATTTCTAGGTTTTCGTCCGTTTTCACTCCTTTTTCGCTCCTTTTCCCGATTCCAGCTCCGATTATTATAAAAACCTGAAAACATAAGAAAACAAAGCAATAACAAAGCAAAACAACAATAAAAGCTAAGAATGCATGCGAAATCGGAGTCAGAAATACGGTGAATTTTAGTGTGATCAAATTCTCCCACACTTAAACCTTTGCTTGTCCTCAAGCAAACATTAAAGCTTAAGAAAATATGGTGTCAACACTTGTCTTTGGGCTAAAGGGATTCTAAGTTCAAGTCAGGATGCAGTGGCAGATACTAACTAAGTGAACCAAGGGTACCATAGTAACACAAACACAAACTTCAATCCTATATTAACCACTCCATGTCATCCCACGATACCTAGGCCTATCTTCTCATCTTTTTGTGTCCTTTTCATTCAGGCGCAATCACATTAAGCCCGTTATCCGTACATGCTTCATAGTAGAGTGACCGGTTAGTGATTCTGATCCATAACATAAGGTTTCTGGCACATAAGCATGTGTAAACCTGTTTTTATTTCGCCTAAATGTAGCTGCGGGGGATCGGATCGTAATCCGCCCTACCAAGTTCAGTGCCAGATACCTCTGAACCAACTAACAATAGGTGACTTGCAATTTTTTTTTCTTTTTGTGGCAAAAAATTTTTTCTTCTCTTTTTTTCGGTTTAAATGACTTTGTGAGGGTCACCTATACCAGAGTTTGCCTTTTTTTCTTTTTTATTAGCACTGGATCATTCACTTATATTCATCGGCCCCCTACGTAGAGTATGCTTAGGCCGGAGCTGACTGCTAAAATAAACTACTTAGGACAATTTTTTGAAATGATAGTAAAGGCCATGGTGGTGGGGTTTAGGAGTGATTCCTATATTCAAGAGGTCTATGGTGCTAAAATGGTTCTGATGTTTCAAAAAGTTGACCTAAGTCACCACATCCTAATCTAAACCTGTCTCAAAGCCCAAAAAAACATGTGAAACAACATTGTTTTCTTTTTTAAAAATTTTCTGGTAAGGCTAAGGAAATGGGAAAAAATGAAGATGAACTAAAAAGACACTATACTGGTGACTCGTCAGACTCATGCATTATCTAAGAAAAATAAATTACTGAAAAGGGAAATAACTGAAAGGAAATTAACTAAAAAGGGAAATAACAGAAAGCAATAAAATCCCCTCCCACACTTAAATCGAACATTGTCCCCAATGTTTCGAAATAAGATAAGGGGGGTAACCTGGAAAAAGACTACTGAGGAGGGGCACTGGTGCCTTCGCCGTCCTGATGTGATGGTCTGGAACGACGGGATCTACTACGATGCTGGTCCCTCCGGTCGAGTCGTGCTGATAAAGCAGCCTGAGCACTCCGGACCTCTCGAAGGTTACCCAAGATGGAACCCTGAGTAGCCTCTACAAGCTGGTAGTGTCGGCTGTTGAACTCTCTCTGACGGTTCTGCTCTAATGAAATATCGTTCAAGGTACGGCAAACGTTGCTATAAGCACGATCCGAAACCAATCGCGATTGTTGCATGAAGCTCATATTGTCCGTCAGCTGCTGTGAAATAGTAGAGAGAAGGCCATCACGCCTTTCTTCTCTAGCTGTCATATCACGCCACATCTCCTCGGTGACAAAGAATCCAGGAGCAGTACCTGCAACAGGGTTAGAGGAAGATGGTGCAGTGTGTGACTGTGAAGGACGATGGGGGGAAATGTGAGGGATGGGAGACTGCTCTCTCCGATCATACTCATCATCAGTGTCATGTGCCTCCCCATCGGGAATATTAGGAGGAAGTGGACCCAAAACACGTGGAGCATTAAGATCATAGGTCCAGTTCCTTTCATCACGTACATCAGTACGTCTACTGCATGGTAAAGCAACAGATGGGATAGCTACCCCATGAACCATCAACTCATAACCACCTTCTCTCCTTGTTCGGCACAATTTCATGTCTTTCAAAAATTTTAAATTAATTGTGCGAGGAGGTAGTGGTTCAAGTGTAGCTATCTCATCATTCAGGCCAAGAGCCCGAGCAATAGACGTAACAAGCCCTCCAAAAACAATCGGTCCTGTTTTATTAGTAAATAAAGTCATGTGGGCAAGCATAAACGGGACCGGATTGATGTGGGTTCTAGTGAGGCATCCTTGCAAAAATAGGAGTTCACGAGCATTAACCTTGTTTGGACTTTCCCGGCCAAATATAGTACATGCCAAAAGAAGTCTAAAAACTCTTATGGCCGGGTTGTGAATGGTCGACGCAAGTATCCCTTCAAAAGAATTAATTGAAGTACTTGAAAGCCTTAGCCAGAAGGTAAATACCTCGGCCGACCATTCAGCATCCAAAGGTGCCTCACAAATCGAACCTTCCCTATGAGGGATTCCTAACAAATCTGCTAGCTCATTGGTACTGAATTCATATTCAATTCCAAATAGTCTAAAAATAACAGTACCGACAGTGCTAGCAGTGTCAGGACTGACAGTGTATATCAAAGAACTCAAAAACTCAGTTGTCAGCCTCTCATAGGTAGGTTCCTGATTAATGAAAATATTATGCAAGCCTAGAAATTCTAATAAATTAAAAACACTATGATAAATACCCAAAGCATACAGACAGTTATCGTCGACGTACCTAGTCGAGAGAATTTCTCGACTTTGAAGCCTCTGAATAATTTTCCGTTGCCTCTCGCCCGGTCTTCCATCACGAAGAAGAAATCCGTTGAACTCCATTGTTGAAAAGCTCCTTAGGTAGTGAAAATAGTAGAAAAGTGGTTTATGAGGGGAATGATAAAGTTTTGATTTTTTTGGTTTTTGATGGATGAAAATGGAAATGGATGTTGGATATGTTTTATGGATGGAGGGTATTTTGGAAATGGGGGAGCTTTAATGGGGTTCAAGGAGGATTTGGAAGGTTGGAAAAATGGGTTTTTGGTGAAGAAAGGGATGAAAATGGTGGAAATGGGGATTGAATCCCGTATTTGTTGATGATACGGTGTGGCGCCCGCCACAGGGCCTATGGCGCCCGCCACAGGGCCAATTCCTGGGCCTTGTGGTTTTGGATCCTCCTTTGGGCCTTCCTTGCACCTTTGTCTTCCGGGGGGTCTGAATAGCGTTTTCTTCTTCTTTTCAAGGCATTGGCTTGCATATTTTTGTCTTATATATTTTTTTCTTTGCACGACAAAAATAAAATAATTAAAAATCAAAAAAGAAAAAGAAAAAATAAAAATTAGTGCATAATATGTATATATATATAAGGAATTCAAAGTGCATGAAAATATAAAAGTGGAAATGCGATAAATAAAAGGAAGTTAAATACTAGGGTAGTGCTGTCAGGGTGGAATGAGTCATGTGGTAGGTTTCTTATCCTGGCTTGATCCACGAATCTCAGCTATCTCCCTCCGAAGCTCGTCGATCGCCTGATGTAGAGCATCGGTATCTGAGGCATGAGTGAGATCAGAAACCTGCATCTGTAACTCTAAGTCTGCCACTTCCTGCTTGAGCAGGGCAGTCTCCTTGCGGAGCTCATAAATCTGTGTTTGTAGGTCGGGTGGCTGCAGAGACATATTATTAGACATAACAGTGATTCGGGGAGTAAGAGGTGTAGGAGTGTACTCAGCGGCGGGAGGCGATTTCGGCTCTTCGACAGTCTCTCCATAACCCTCTAGAGCATAACTCCAATTGGCAGGATCATGGACACTGGTCATCAGCGGATCTGGTAATGTAAAGTAGTGTATCGCTTCACCGTCGATCAGCAATCTAAACATGTTGGGCTCAAAAGAAGCCCTCCTCATCAGTCCTCTATCAAGACAAAAATCAATATCCAGGGTGGTGTAGCGGCAGAAGGTCCTGAGGTGCAATAGCTTGCGAGACAAACCCAATGCAGTAGCAATCTGTGTAACAATCCCACCGACATGGATGATTCCTACTGATGATCTGGCAACACTAGCAAGGCCCTTCAGTAGAAAGTTGCCACAAGCAACAGGGCGAGACTGAGTCGCACAAAACAGTAGGAAAATCTCCTCTTCACTTAGCAGTGTCTCTGTATCTGGAAAACCTAGGAAAGAATGTGCTAGAATCATCTAGAAGTACCTCAATGCAGGGTTGTGGATTACCTGAGAAAACTGGGTAGAAGGATCTTGGCTCCCTCCGCCTGATATTTTAGTCCAAAACTTTTCCACTTCTCTGCTCATAAAATACCCCATCGGAGTCTCTGGAATAGCATCAGGAGTAGTCTGGAAACCTAGTAAATCACCAAACCCTTTGTGAGAGAATGAGTAGTCAATCCCGAACAACCTGAAAACAGCGAGTCCATCGGGTCCAGCCCAAGGGTCATGATGAAACGAGCTGAGGAACTCAAGAGTCAAGTTCCTATAAGTGTTGTTCCTGTCGTCAAACTGGTCCCACTGGAGTTGATGGCATAAAAATCTGACGCTTGGCTCTATCCCCAAGGCATCCATGCAGTCATGGTCAGGGTACCTGGTAGGAGCCATAGGGCGTCTCATGTGAACGTAGTAACGCTCTCTCTGTGCATCATCTCTAAAGGCCACGTGCATGTCATCAGGGTTCTGCATTCTGTACAAGGTTAGCAAACAAGTCCTGAAAGCACATAAAACATTCAATCGTGAGTCCTGACATAATAATAAAATAAACAAATTAAAATAAAGTAAAAATAAAAATAAAAAGTACAAAAATAAGAAAAACCATGGGTTGCCTCCCAGGCAGCGCTTGTTTAACGTCATTAGCTCGACGACCGATATTTAAACATCATTGGAAGGATATGGTGGATCACTCAGAGTATGACAGGTGTATGTTGTTGGAATGTCACCTCCTTCGTAGGGCTTCAACCTCTGTCCATTGACTATGAACGGTTTACATGTTTGGTTCTTGATTTCAATAGCACCGGATCTCAGGATCTTAGATACTTCGAAAGGGCCAGTCCATCTTGAACGGAGTTTACCTGGAAATAGTCGTAACCTAGAATCGAACAGGAGAACAGGATCGCCTATTTTGAAGTCTCTTCTTATGATTCTTTTGTCATGCCAAGCTTTTGTTCTTTCTTTGTATATGATGGCATTTTCGTAGGCAGATTGTCTGAGCTCTTCTAATTTGTGGATATCAAGGATACGTTTCTCACCAGCTGTCAAGTAATCCAAATTCAAAGTTTTGATGGCCCAATAGGCCTTATGCTCCAACTCAAATGGTAAGTGACATGATTTTCCATAGACCAGTTGATAAGGGGTTGTTCCTATAGGGGTTTTGAAAGCGGTTCTATAGGCCCATAATGCTTCTTGAAGTTTCTGCGACCAATCTTTTCTAGATATAGAGACAGTCTTCTCGAGGATTTGTTTTATCTCCCTATTAGATACTTCCACTTGTCCATTGGTCTGTGGGTGGTATGGTGTTGCTACTCTATGCTTAACTCCATACTTGCTTAAAAGTTTATCAAATATTCTCGATATGAAGTGTGATCCTCCATCACTTATGACTAAACGGGGTGTTCCAAACCTGGGAAATATATAATTCTTGAATAATTTGATGACTACTCTGGTGTCGTTTGTGGGTGCGGCGATGGCTTCAATCCATTTAGACACGTAGTCAACAGCTACTAATATGTACTGATTTCCAAAAGATGGTGGGAACGGTCCCATAAAGTCTATACCCCATACGTCGAAGAGTTCTACTTCTTGGATATTTCTTAACGGCATTTCATTACGTCTTGAAATATTTCCTGTGCGTTGACATCTGTCACACTTGACAATGAAAGCATGGACATCACGCCACATAGTAGGCCAGAATAGGCCAGCTTGAAGAATCTTGGCGTAGGTCTTAGATGTGCTTGCATGTCCACCATAGGGTGCAGAGTGACAATGCTCAATTATATTATTTACCTCTTCTTCTGGAACACAACGGCGGAAAATGCCATCTTTACCTCTCTTGAAAAGAAATGGATCGTCCCAATAGAAGTTTCTCACATCACTATAGAACTTCTTCTTCTGGTGGTAGTTTAGATCAGGGGGTATGATGTCAGCGGCTAGGTAATTAACAAAATCTGCATACCAAGGTACATTGCTTATAGCTAAGGATTTATGAAATTGCTCATGAGGGTCTGGGTTATCATCTTCAATGGTTTCTAGTTGGGCTATCAGTCTATCGTAGGCAAAATCGTCATTTATGGGTACTGGATCAGGTTTCAGGTATTCTAGCCTAGATAGGTGATCAGCTACCACATTATCAATGCCTTTCTTGTCACGGATATCCAAATCAAACTCTTGTAATAATAGAATCCATCGAAGTAACCTAGGCTTGGCATCCTTTTTGCTTAGTAAGTAACGAATGGCAGCATGGTCGGTGTAAACTATAATCTTGGCTCCTACTAGATAAGATCTAAATTTGTCTATTGCAAAAACTACAGCTAGGAGCTCTTTTTCGGTTGTTGCGTAGTTGAGCTGTGCAGCGTCTAGGGTTCTACTGGCATAATAAATCACATGTAACTTCTTATCTTTTCTCTGACCTAGAACGGCTCCAACAGCATAATCACTGGCGTCACACATTATCTCAAACGGTTCCGACCAATCAGGGGGTTTCATTATAGGTGCTGAAATCAGAGCTTGCTTCAGAAGATTAAATGCTTCAGTACATTTTTCATCGAAGATGAACTCAGCATCTTTCATTAAAAGACCAGTTAAGGGCTTTGTTATTTTGGAGAAATCCTTGATAAAACGTCGGTAAAATCCGGCATGTCCAAGAAAACTTCTTATCTCCCTGATAGTCTTCGGCGGTTTTAGATTCTCTATGACTTCTATTTTTGCTTTATCTACCTCTATACCTTTTTCGGAAACTATATGTCCTAAAACAATCCCTTCGGTGACCATGAAATGACATTTTTCCCAATTTAGCACAAGGTTTACCTCCACACATCTCTCCAGGATTTTCTCAAGGTTGACAAGACAATTTTTGAAATCTGACCCACAAACTGAGAAATCGTCCATAAATACTTCCATGATTCCATCCAAATAATCAGCAAAGATAGACATCATGCAGCGTTGGAAAGTTGCAGGAGCATTACAGAGTCCAAAAGGCATTCTTCTATAGGCAAAGGTTCCAACTGGGCATGTAAAGGTAGTTTTTTCTTGATCTTCGGGGTGAATAGGTATTTGGAAGAATCCTGAATATCCATCTAAATAACAAAAGTAAGAGTGTCTGGCTAGGCGCTCCAACATTTGGTCTATGAATGGTAATGGGAAATGGTCCTTCCTAGTTGCTTTATTTAATTTTCTATAATCTATGTACATACGCCAACCTCCATCAGTTCTTTTTGCTACAGGTTCGCCCTTCTCGTTTTGCACGACTGTGATGCCTCCCTTTTTAGGTACTACATGCACAGGACTCACCCATTTACTGTCCGAGATCTGATATATTATACCTGCCTCTAGTAACTTAAGAACTTCAGTCTTAACTACAGTACTCATTATAGGATTTATTCTACGTTGGTGTTCTCTAGAAGGTTTTGAATCTTCTTCAAGCAAAATCCGATGCATGCATACGGATGGGCTTATTCCTTTTAGATCAGAGATCTTATATCCTAAGGCTGAGGGGTACCTACGTAAAACTTCTAATAATTGATCGGTTTCTTCTTGGTTTAAGGTAGCACTGACTATAACTGGACGGTTCATATCTTCATCAAGAAATTCATATCTCAGGTTTTTAGGCAGTTCCTTAAGTTTTACTGTCGGTTTTATAGGGCAAGGCATAGGATCTGGGGTAAGAGATAAACATTCGTGAAGGTTATCATCAATGTAGGGTGTTTTATAATTGTCATCTTCCAAAATAAGGGTTGATGGCAATTTTATAGATTCAGTTTCTTCTTCTTGTTCTAATTCCCTAATACATTCTTCGATGATATCTAAGGCATAACAAGAATCTCCTATCACAGGTGCCATAAGAAATTTTGACAATATAAATTCTATCTTCTGGCCACCTACCTCTAAAGTTAGTTTTCCCTTTTTAACATCTATTACGGCTCCAGCAGTCGATAAGAACGGTCTACCTAGGAGGATTGGTATGTCGTCATCTTCTTTAATGTCCATGACAACAAAATCAGTAGGTATAAACAGCTGACCTATCCTAACAGGGACGTCTTCAAGTATGCCTATAGGGTATTTAACGGATCTATCGGCTAATTGAAGTGACATCTTAGTAGGTTGTAATTCTCCTAAGTTTAATCTCTCACAAACTGCTAAAGGCATTAAGCTCACACTAGCTCCTAAGTCTAGAAAAGCTTTTTCGATGACATGATTCCCCAAAACACAAGGAATGGAAAAATTTCCGGGATCTTTATCTTTCTTTGCTAACCTATTTTCGGAAATAGAATTACATTCCACGGGTTTCGGATCTTCGAGTCTACGTTTATTTGTAAGTATGTCTTTGAGAAACTTAGCATAAGAAGGTATTTGGGTGATGGCTTCTGTAAAGGGGATTTCTACGTGAAGTTTTTCTATAACCTTAACGAATTTTTGATATTGATTATCGATTTGGGTTTTCTTTAATCTTTGAGGGTAAGGTATTGGTGGTTTGTATGGCGGTGGCGGTACATAGGTTTTATTTTTAGGTTCTTCTCCTTTTTCTTGACTTTCCGGGGTTTCAGGCTTCTCTGGTTCCTTTTCCTCATTCCTCTCAGAAGTTTCGGGCTCACTTAATCTAGGGTTTAAAGGTTCCTTATAAGCGGTTCCACTTCGTAGAGTAATGGCATTAGCTTGCCCTTTCGGGTTTTGTTGAGGTTGTCCAGGGAACTGTCCTCCAGGTGTAGTCTGTGGGGCTTGGTTTAACGCTACCTGAGAGATCTGGGTTTCAAGCATCTTATTATGAGTAATAATTTGATCAACCTTGGTTCCTAACTTGGTAATTAGTTCGTTAACATGGACGTTATGGTTCATGAACTCTTTGTTTTGTTGTTTTTGAGCAACGATAAAATCTTTTACAACTTCCTCAAAGCTCGGGCTAGGTGGTACAGGTTGCATAGGTTGATTTGTTCTAGGGGCTTGGTAACCTTGTTGTCTCGGAGGTGCGGTATTTTGGATAGGGTTATTATTTTTGTAGGGGAAGTTTGGGTGATTCCTCCATCCAGGGTTATATGTGTTTGAAAATGGGTTCCCTTGGGTATAGTTCACTTGCTCAGTGTTGGTTTCGTTCAACAGATTGCATTCGGCGGATTGGTGTCCTTGCGTTCCACATATCTCACAATTCGGCGAAACTGCGGCAACAGTATTCGGAGTTGTACACATATGTTCGACTCTAAGGGCCAACGCGTCCATTTTAGCCTGCATCATGTCTATAGAGCTTAGCTCATGTATTCCTCCTTGGGCTTCCTTCTTTTCCACTGTCGCTCGTTCTACTCCCCATGATTGATGGTTTTGGGCCATATCCTCGATAAGGGCACTAGCTTCAGGGTAAGGTTTGTTCATCAGTGCGCCACCAGCGGCAGCGTCGATGGTCATTTTAGTGTTATAAAGAAGTCCATTATAGAAGGTTTGGATGATTAGCCAATTCTGTAGGCCATGGTGTGGGCATGCTCTTAATAGTTCTTTGTATCTCTCCCAGGCTTCGAACAACGACTCTCCTTGGTGTTGGGTAAATCTAGTTATTAGGTTTCGAAGAAGAGCGGTCTTACTTGGGGGAAAATATCTAGCAAGGAAAACTTTTCTAAGGTCATCCCAGGTTGTTATTGAATTGGGTGGAAGGGAATCTAACCATGATAGAGCTTTATCTCTGAGGGAAAAGGGAAATAATCTTAAGCGTATTGCCTCAGGAGAAGCTCCATTGGTTTTAAAGGTGTCTGCTAATTGAAGAAAGTTTTTTAAATGTTGGTTCGGGTTATCAGTAGCGAGACCTGCGAATTGTCTCTGTTGCACTAATTGCAGCAGGGATGGTTTAAGTTCAAAATTATTGGCTGGGATAGCGGGGTTTACTATACTGGAACTAGGTTCCTCGTTTGATGGTTGGGCGAAGTCCTTAAGAGGTCTTCGATTTTGATCTTCGGCCATAGCTCTCCTATTCCTATGGAAAAATAAACGTGCGCGAGCGTAACGTTCAGGTTCAGCTAGAGGGTCTACTAAACTTCCGGCACTGCGAGTCTTTCGCATTGACCGGTGGGTAACAACCTTAGTCTAAACGGTATAACTACAGGGTAATGAAATTTGACGATATTGGTCCCCGGCAACGGCGCCAAAAACTTGATGCGTGTTTTTCGCAAGTGTACGAATCACGTCAAAGTAATATAAAAGATTATCGAATCCACAGAGACCAAGTGTCAATCTATCGTACCTGTTGTTATGGTGTTTATCTAAGGCAACTATTTTTAAGGGTTTTAGTAAGGGTGCAATGGTAAATAAAATTATAATATTAAATAATAAATAAAAGACAGGCTCGAATGTAATTCACGTAATCAATGATAATCCAGTACTTGTTAATGGAACTACTTATGGGCAATGTTTTCTCCTTTGAAAAGAACTAATTTAACAGGAACTGTCGCTTTCGCGTATTCAGAACCGAGTTGTACTCTCTAATCAACCCCTCCTATTGTCACGGATAAAAAGGTGCGTACTGCGTTAGAGTAGTAAACCTATTTTTAAGAAATATAGTTTCTTAACAAAGTTGAAAAGTATTTTAACCTGGACTTCTTAGCAAAAAGAGGTTCTTATGAACCAGACTCTAAATCTCATAACGCGTCCGAAAATCGTTTTAAAATCTCTTTTCTTTTTAATCTAAAAACTCCTAATGAACTATACAAAGCGCTTTTGGCTGTTTTTGAAATAGTTAAAAACAATTACTTGAATTGAAAGATAAAATAGCCCTTAGGTGTTTCCACGAACAATTATACTGATTACTGGTTTAACTACGATCCTTACATTCTAACCTTTATGGGATTAGTTAGACATGATAAAGTAAATATTCTTTTTATAGTTTTTCATATGAGTAATTTAAAGCGAGTGCGGGAAGTAAACAAAGTAAATGTGCGAGTGCGGGAAGTAAACAAAGTAAATGTGCGAGTGCGGGAAATAAACAAAGTAAATGTGCGAGTGCGGGAAATAAACAAAGTAAATGTGCGAGTGCGGGAAATAAACAAAGTAAAGTGCGAGAAAATAAATAAAAGTAAAGCAATGCGGAAAAATAAAATACTAACTGGAATTAAAATGGCGGCAGGATTAACTTCCTCCAGAGTGCTCCAAAACTCGAACCACAGACAGATTACAGACTCGATCACTCGATTGCAGAGGCACCCCGATGTGGAATGGCAACTGCTTTATAACTGATATATGCCTAGAGAATTCTAATTCTGGATGAAGAAAAACGAAAATCTAAGGTCCTATTTATAGGAGAAACTGAAAGCGCGAAATGACCGGGACGCCCCTCCACTAAAAAGTGGAGGTTGTGGATTTTTGCCTTGTGGCGCCCGCCACAGGCCTATGGCGCCCGCCACGGTCCCTACAGGGGATGATGTAGTGGGGATCGTGGGTCTTGGAGGTTGAGGAGTGGTCTTGAGACGTGGCCACGTCATGGCTAACCCCATGGCGCCCGCCACGGTGGGTGCCGTAAGTGCAAAATGCTGAATTTCTAGGTTTTCGTCCGTTTTCACTCCTTTTTCGCTCCTTTTCCCGATTCCAGCTCCGATTATTATAAAAACCTGAAAACATAAGAAAACAAAGCAATAACAAAGCAAAACAACAATAAAAGCTAAGAATGCATGCGAAATCGGAGTCAGAAATACGGTGAATTTTAGTGTGATCAGGTACACAACTTTCATGAATGAATCGGGCAACTACTACTATAATGTAATGCTCTTCGGCTTGAAAAACATTGGCGCCACCTACCAAAGAATGATGAACAAGGTCTTCCAAGGAGAAATCAAGGATATGCTTGAAGTCTATATGGACGACATGATCGTGAAATCCCACGAGGAATCCGATCATACGATCCAGTTGAAGAAACTCTTCGAGTAGGCCATAAAGTACATGATGCGCTTCAACCAGGAGAAGTGCACGTTCTGGGTACAAGTAGGCAAGTTCCTCAACTTCTATCTTATAGAACGAGGAACCGAAGCTAACCCCCGCAAGTGTAGAGCCTTCTCCGAGTTCCCTACACCGAACTCAAAGAAGTCCATCCAATCCCTAAACGAGATGCTCGATTCGCTTTCTCGTTTCGTGGCAAAATCTACTCAACACGCACTCCCCTTTTTAAACTCCTCCGCAAGGAGGCGACTTTTGAATGGACGAAGGAATGCGACAAAGCCCTCCTCCACTTGAAACAAGATCTGTCATAGCCACCGGTCCTCTCCCGGCCAGATAACGGGGAAACCCTATATCTCTATCTCGGCGTCGCGTCCGAGGCCGTCAGTGTCACCCTCATTCGCGAAACGCCCGATGGACAAAAGCACATATACTTCACGAGCAAAGCGATGCAAGGACCAGAACTGAGATACACGTAGATAGATAAAGTGGCCCTAGCCCTTATCAACATTGTAAGAAGGCTGAGGCACTAGTTTATGGCACACAAAATCGTGGTACGCACAGGCCAGCTGTAACAGCCCAATTTTCAATAATTAATTATTCGTATTAATTAATTGATTTATTTGGATGATTTTAATTATTGGAATTATTGGTAGATATTTGAGAGGAGAATATGATGGAAGGAAATAGAATGGAAAGGCATATAAGGAAAGAGGAAAGAAAAGGAAAAGATAGAAAGATAAGAGAAAAGAAGAGAAAGAAAGGAGAATAGGAGAAAAGAGAAGGAGAAGAAAGGAAAGCTTGGAATCACCAAGAACAACTCCTAGCTTCCGATTTAATCAAGGTAAGGGTGTGAAATGTTGTTATTCTATCAATGTCTATGATTATGTATGATTGGTTTGGATTGTTTGGATGTTTTCTCCATTTTCTATTCTAGGGCATAAATGAATTAATCGGTAGAATCAAGGTTTTAACGGTTGGAATCGAGAATAAAGTGTGTAGTTTAGTCAAGGGATGTTAGACTAAGACTATAGGAACTGGTTTGGTGAGGATCGGTTGATTTTATGAAGAGTTGAGGATTGATGACAGTGAGGGTTTTTGAATTCGCAGACGTTCGCTAGCACCTTCGCTAGGCGAACAGGTCGCGAGTGTTCGCTAGGCGAGCAAGTTAGCGAGTGATCCCAGACTTGGGCAGAATGTATTTGAATTGGTTCGTTGGTAGCGAGTGAGGTAGCGAAGGATTCGCTAGGACCTCGCTGCAGCGAGTAGGAAGCGAACGAAGTTATTAGCTTTTGTTTGCCTTCACGAGCTTGTTCGATAGGCGAACAGATAGCGAGTATTCGCTAGGGACTCACTAGGCGAGCAAGCCAACGAGCGTGACAGCATTTCATTTTCCTTGTGATTCCATCCTATGTTGATTTCTTGGTTCGATTGTGTTCGATCCTTGTTGGAAATAAGTAATTGTGTGCTGTGAACATATGTTGTGGGTAGTCGTATGGCGTGAATCCTAGATTATGAAATGTGGTCTTTTGACAAATATAATACATTGTTTAAGTTGATTAAAAATGTATGAAGAATGCATGAGAACATATTGTGAATATATGTGCATTGCTTGATAAATGTGGTGATGATATTGAATTGTGAATGCATATTGCTTGTAATTGTATGTGAAGAATGCATGAGAACATATTGTGAATATGTGTGCATTGCTTGATAAATACATTGATGGTATTGAAAAATGAATATGTTGTGTGTGCAATCATGTTATAATTTATATGTGATGAATTATTGAGAATGCATGAGATTAAGATGCGAGAACGGTCTTAAGTGCATTTGGTTGTTGATTGCATATGCATCATTTAGTCAAGAGGCAATGCTTGCTAGTTTCGTGGAGACTAGTGACTTGTCCCAAGCCTAGAAGAGTGGGTTTGAAAGCTTAGAGGATGGGCTTTTGTTGTTATCGGTCTAGAAGAGTGGACCCGGTTTAAGTGTAAAAACCGAAAAATGATAACAAGTGTTGGTACCACATGGCATGAGTTGCATTGAGTTGTGTTTGGTCACATAGCATAGATATCATTGTTATATGAAATATGCTTGTGTGTGGATTATTGAGTTGAGAACTATGGATATGTACATGATGAAACATGCTTGGTGATTATCCATGTGTGTTTATACATGTTGTGAAATGTATGATGAGTTATGAATGAATTATGGTGGAAAATGCGGAATATGTGTATTCTATGCTTGTGTGTGTATGTGTGTGTGTGTGTGTGTGTGTGTGTGTGTGTGTGTGTGTGTGTGTGTGTGTGTGTGTGTGTATGTATGTATGTATATATATATATATATATATATATATATATATATATATATATATATATATATATATATATATATATATATATATATATATATATATATATATATATATATATATATATATATATATATATATATATATATATATATATATATATATATATGCATTGATTATTATGATAATATTTCACACCCTTCTGCTGTTTTATAATGCTCTATGAGGCATTGCAGATTAGCTTTGATGGAGGTCTTTTGTGAAGTATAGCTTCACTCTTTTGGTCGGTTATGCTCTGATATGTAGCACCGGGTAGTTAGGATTGTATAGTATTCTTCTGGGATACATTTTGTATATGTATCTGATGGTAAATGTTTATGTAAACATGAATAATGTGATGAAACAAACTGAATGATATGTATTTATATGATTACATGTTTTAAGTGATTCAATGTTTAGATTTTCCGCTTTAATTCTAAATATTGAGATGTGGGTGTAAGGACTAAGTTCCTCTGTTGAAACTACCCCACTGTTGCATGTCTTTTATCGAGTAGATGTTGTATGTTAAATTCGTGATGATGTGACATATCTCTTTTATACCATATTTTAATTATACTCTGATGAAATTTTATTATATGATTTATATGTTTATTTGGGGGTATAGAAGGGGGTGTTACATTAAGTGGTATCAGAGCAGGTCGGTCTGTTGACCAAGTTGTTAACGTGTTCATTCCCTTATGCATTTGGTATATGTGTGTAGCATTATCCATATGGTTGTTCTAACGAGGATTTGTTGTGGGAATCAAGAACAATGGTTGCAGGCAGGAATGATGAAGCGATTGCTGAGGCATTGACGAGGTTGGCTGGAGCTATTGGGCAGAATCCTCAAGCCAATGTGAATGTTAGGAATAACGCTGATGATGAGTTTCGTGCTTTGGGAAGGTTCCAAAGGAACAATCCGCCGATTTTCAAGGGAACCCACGAACCTGCCAAAGCACAAGTATGGCTGAAAGCGATTGAGAAGATCTTTCGAGTCATGAATTGTTCGGATGCATAGTGTAACACCCCATTCCCACAATAAAATAAAACAATCAAATAAAACAATCAAATAAAACACATATCAGAGTTTCTCTCCCGAACGGGATGCCACATTACACATCAAAATATCCACAAATATTTTTCCAAATAATTTAACTGAATTTTTCAATAAAATTGCAGCGGAAAAAGATATGGTCTGCCATAACACAAAATATCATATACATACATCATCCATATCCATCATCATCATCATATGTACAACATTGGTCATCTGCCCAAAATACATAACATCATCACCGATCAACATCAAACATCTCACAAAATATCAGATACGCCACGGGGGCACACATATCAAAAATACATAATAGTACACCCGAAAACGCCCTGATGTTACGTATCAGAGAAGTCCTACAGAGACACCACAATCCAACTAGCTAAACACCTGAATTGTCTGTACTTCCGAAGAAGTACAGACCATAACAACAACAAAGGGGTGAGAATTACGATTAAATAATAATGGTATAATAGTACATGAAATAAAAGGCAAAAATCATAATAATACTATTTCATATACATATCATCCGGACTCACGGTCCCACCATCAACCACAATATACAATCACGCAAGAATTTCACTCACACAACTTTTAACATGCGGTACCGACTCACAATCACGATGGGCACCGGGCCATCAACCCTCCACACAGGAGCACATAACAACGATGGGCAACTGGCCATCAACCCTCCGCTCAGGGAGCACACCACCCTGATGGGCAACTGGCCATCAACCCTCCACAATGGGAGCACCACAACAATACTGATGGACACCTTGCCATCAACCTCCACTACGGGAGCACATCTCCGATGGACACCTGGCCATCACCCTCCACTATGGGAGCACCTCATCAACATTGATGAACACATGGCCATCACCCTCCTCACCGGGAGCACAACACATTAATGATGGACAACTGGCCATCACCCTCCTCACAGGGAGCACACCAACAATACCGATGGTCACTGGGCCATCACCCTCCTCTACGGGAGCATACAACGATTAATACCGATGGACAACTGGCCATCACCCTCCTCTACGGGAGCACACAACAATATTCACACACATCATACATCTAGAATACCAAGTGCACACCGATCCTATTGATCCACCCCTCACACAACATATACACGACGCACAAGGCGTACCAATCTCACGGATCCATTCACATCATAAAATACATACATGACAAGCACACAAAGTACATCAATCCCACGGATCCGCTCACCACACAACTTATCACATACAATGCACACAAGGCATGTCGGTCTTACTGACCCAAATACATCACATAACAGCACACAAATGCAACGCATAATAAGCGTATCGATCCTCACGGATCCACTCACCACAACACACCAACAAAATGCACTCAAGGCGCCACGATCATACTGATCCTCACATCTCACACATAGCGCACACACAGTGCACACATCTCACATACGCATCCACACTGGTTCATACATAATGCGTAATCCACCAATTATGCCACTTGCGATAAACGCCAGCCAAACAGCTCTACAACCACCATCATATGCTCGCATCAGCATCTCCAGCAAGCCTCTCATCGCACATGTCCTACGAGGGTCCGAGTCCACAGCGGAACAATACAAACATAGCAGCAAAATACAAAACTGCTGCTGGGCTCGCTGGCACATTCGCCCGGCGAAGCCCCGCAGTGAACACTCGCTGCCATTCGCCTGGCGAAACCTTTGGCGAAGCCAGATAGAAGCTTCTGCCAGCACTCGCTGGCTAGTTCGCCCGGCGAAGCCTGGCAAAGGCTCGCCCCACATTCGCCCAGCGAATACCTGCGTACTCAGAAAAATTCTGCGCTGCAGAGTCACCTCCCACACCGATTTCGCCCGATTAAATCGAAACCCACAACCAACCATATACTGCAACTTAGTTACGGGGTCTATTCCCGATTTTATCCGACAATTCATCAACTCTGCTCTCGAAACCAACTTCCAGCTTAACTTCGAACTTAACCGAAAAATCCAAAAACTCATCCAATATAACATTCTCAGCACATGCAACGATTTTAAACATCAAACAACACAACAATAGCAGTATCAATAACATGCAATCAATCAATTCATCATCAATCATGTGATAAACTCATACATGGGGTTAGGGATTCCCCTTTCTACCAACATTCATGCACATACCAAAGTAACCGTTAAATCCCCCCCCCCCCTTACCTCAAATCAAGCTTTGATGATGAACAAGCTCCTCAATCCACACGAAATCCGCTTGCTTAAGTTGCTGTTCTTGATCGTGTAGCTCTCCTCTTGCTCAAACCGTATTCTTCACCGTGTGTGTGTTCTCCTCTTCTTTCCAATTCTAATTCTCACCAAAATGACAATGTTGCCCTTAGTCCCAACAATCCTCTTATTAATCCAAATAATTCATTTTAATAATAATTCCTCATAATACTTTTATTCCAAAAATCCATTTAAATTATAGTTTTACTCATAAAATTAGTATTAGTAATAAAAGTGATAATAATTAATAATAATATCACATTACTATTAAATATCATATTTTTATCACTGTATACCAATATCATGAGTTCTTGATCCTTCAAAATAATTCCTCAAGCACATTCTCAAATAAAATAATCCTGAAAACCAAAAATATTTAAAATGGGTGTTACAACTCTCCCCCACTTTAATTATTTTCATCCTCGAAAATACCTGATGGAAACAGCTCCGGATATGCTTCCCGCATCCTGCTTTCCAATTCCCAGGTCACACTGCCACCTGCAGCACCTCCCCAAGCCACTCTCACCAACAGTATCTCTTTTCCTCTGAGTCGCTTCATCTTGCGATCCTCAATCCTCAACGGCAACGTCTCCACAGTCAGATTCTCTTTAACTTGGACTTCATCCCTCTGAATCACATGAGACGGATCGTGTACATACTTCCGAAGTTGCGACACGTGAAACACGTCATGCAAGTTCGAAAGCTTCGGCGGCAACGCCTCCTGTTGCGGTGGAAATAGGATCACAAACTATTAATTAGTTTGAATCGCAATTCAATTCACAACCGCTCTTTAATTTATCCGAAGGAAAAGGTCAAAAAGGGAAAACCTATTTTGCATCGTAAACACAATGCGGGGAAAGATCTAGGGTTCGGGGGTTGGTTAAATTTAGGGAAGGTATTAGCACCCTAAACTTCTGTAGTACTCTACAGGAACCTTTTGTTCAAATGTTTACTATTTGCTTTATTTATTTGCTTAAGGTATATGTACAAAGGGATTACAAGTGAGAAAGAAGACCTAAGGGGTTAATTCTAAGTTTACTCGGCAAGACATCGCATCTTGTGCCTACGTATCCTTACGGGAATGGAATCAGAGTAATCGTAGTTCCCCTCAAAAGGGAGGTTAGAGACTTCTTGACTGTGGTCAAGGTCTCAAGGGGAATAAACGCATCTTAAGGACACGCTTACGTGGAGTGTAGAAACTCCAAATTTCTACGTTGAAATGTTAAGTTGTAATTAGGGTTAAATTAGGGATTCCACGGCGGGAAACCCTAAAATGAGCGCGGCGGCTCTTTGACCTAATGCTAGGGGTAAAATTGTAATTTTGCCTGCGGCGAGGCATTTGTGAAAATTAGGGTTTGTAGTTTGTAGGATTTGAGGACTATTGACACGGCGGTCAAACGGCTAGACCTAATTCCTTCGGAGGTGTGCAATGTGACAGAATAATGGCAATACATCAGCAGAAATTGAAATCATACATCAGCAGAAATTTAAACCATACATCAGCAGAAATTTAAATGCGAAAAGTAAACGCGATTATTAGGTTCGCGAGGTTACAATCGAGAAACAGATACAGATATAAAGGAAACTTAAATGAAAACTCAACACAATAGTTAATAAGTATGAACTGCAAAAAATGAACACCCGTTAGTAGGCAGAATTAGGCAGCAATGAGTTACGAGAAGATGTAAATTGAGATTTTTACTATTGTTTTATTAAAAAAAATTAATGATTTAATGCTAGCTTACAAAAGAAATTTTTTTTTAAAAAGGTTTTATTTTTATATTTACAAAAGTTTTAATGTTATGAAAAAAGTTTTAATTTATTCTTAATAATTATATTTTAAAAAGATTTTGTTTTTTTTTATGATAAAATTAAAATGTTATATTTTAAAAAATGATTTTATAATATAAAAATGTTAAAAATGGTTTTTTAAAAAAATCATAAAACAAAATAAAACAAAACAGCATAAAAAATAAAAAGGGGGGGGGGGGGGGGGGGGGGGGGGGGGGGGTTGGGCCGGTCATCACACCCGGACCCAACCCATTTGTTAGTCATGAGGTGGAGTGTCCTTTAGGGTTTCCAAACCCAGACTTGTCCTCGCGGCGCCGTTGTTCTTCATCTTCCTCTCTCGTCTTTCTTCTTCCTCGCGCCGTAATCATCTCTTTTCCTGAAACAAAATATGAACGATAAGAGTATGTGAGATAACGCACGGTGATTTACATTCGTTTTAACCGATGATGTTGAAGCTGAGGCTGCGGAGTTGATTGCCCGTCGTTCTTCGCGAACGGTGAAGGTGATCTCTCTGGGTATTGTTGATCGCGTTTGGTGATGAGCTTCGATCGGCGTTGGGCGATTCTTTGAGCAATGATGACGATCGCTTCGTCTGAGCTCGCGCTGTTTAGGGTTTTGCATGTGACTTCTTTGCCGCTTCTGGTACTCTCCGTCTAGGGTTTCAACGAGGTGATCGTTCCCTTTTTATAATTTCTCTGATTTTCGAATGGGCCTTGGATTTACGTTTTTTATACTCCTATGAAAGATTTGATTTCGTATTTTCTTCTGATATGATTCGATTGCCATTCACTCCTGTGGGATTGATTAACGTTATTTTTGATACGCTTGATTGGGAAACCTTCCATTTTCGGATTTCACACAGTTTTTGATCTCTTTTGGATTTGATTTATTTCTCTTTTGGACTTTGCAGATGTGGACTTTATTTCGATGCCCCTTTGATCTCGAATTGGTCTTTTTCTAATATCTTTTGGATTTTCTTCATGGATTTGATTGGATTGTGTTGCCTCTTTTAGAACCTGATTGGGATTTTGACGCGATCATGGTTTCATCTGACATTAATTTGTTTGACTGATCTATACTGATTCGTTTGATTTCGAACTGATTCGTTTTTTGACTGATTTGTTTGATTGGTTCAGATTGATTCAGATTGATTCAGATAGATTCAGATTGGTTCCAATGGAGATGTTTCCTGATGCATTTGGATCTGACTCGAAACTTTCCCTTTCCAGATTCGATTGTGTTTGATCATTTTCTGATGTAAATTGGGTTGCCTTTGAATTCACTTGATCTGTTCGATATCTGGATTAATTTGTTTGTCCTGTTTGAATTCAATCTGGACTGTGCTGATGCGTTTTCGATTTGTTTTTGATTTTCTGGTGCAGTTAGCTTTTCCTCTTCTTCTTTCAGAGAGGGTTGATGCTACGGCTTCGGTCGAATCAAAGTTGTCGGGAAAGGTATACGGTAGTGATGACGCTTAGTCTGAACCGTCGAAGCAGGATAGTACAATTCTGGTTTTACGTTGTGGCTTCTACCTGATAGCCTGAGCCGTGACGACTGATTTGTTTATCTTATGAACTGATATGTTTATGTTAGCTTATGCTTGTTCGTTCTGGTACGATTCATGCCATGATTTCTGAACTGACGTGAACTTCAGTTCTTCTGTGCAGTTTTTGGCAGGTTGATTGAACTGGTGTCGCTACTCGAAAAATGCATCGTGCAACGACGGGGAGGCGAAAAAGATAGACAGAAGAGTCGCCACCGAACTTTATTTATCCCATGAGGGGAAAGGAAAATATCGAGAAAACCTTAAGAAAGAAATGGATAAGATGGTCTCGCAACCAAGAACGGGTTCGGAAGCCGGTTATGCGAGGGGAAGGTATTAGCACCCCTCGTATCCATCGTACTCGATGGGAACCTTTTGTTTGTCGATGTGAATTTATTTGCTTAAACATTATGCTATAAAAGTGTTTCACAGGGTAAAAGATAAGGGTCAGAAACAGGAAAGTTAGGAGGAAAGAGAGAACGGGGAAGAAAATAGAAAGAACAGACCCGGTAGGACTTCGCAGTCCTAGGCCTACGTATTCTCAACAGATATGAGAAAGTCAGAGTCGACGTAGTTCGGGAAACTACAGATATAGGGAGGAATATGCTCGGCAAGGATTGTGGCCCTTGTGCCTACGTATCTTTACTTGAAAAAAGTAAAGAATCAGAGCAGCCGTAGTTCGGCCTACGGTGTGTTGATGTTTTTTATGGATGATGCTATCGTGCGCATTCTAGCAGTTAGGTGTTTTGCTGCTCGCTCGTTGGAGACTTAGGCGTTACCTGTTTGCGGTAGAACGGACGTAACATATCCTTTTGAAAGATTGATTAGTTTTCGCCACGCGGGGCAAGAAGTCACGTTTGATTGATTGGATTGTTTTTAGGGGGCGAGACAAGTCCTCAGATAGTAACCCCTACGGGTAGTACCTAATTCTTTATCTCAAAGTTTTTTTGTTATAAAAGGGTGGGGCGAACGAGGCGTCTTCGTATTGAAAGACGAGCGTCGAAACCACCCTCACTATAGTGGGCATCCCTACGCTCGGAGAAGAAGAGGTCTACACCCAATCCTCTCTCTTTAATTCAATGCAAAGAGAACTTCGTTCTCTTATTAACGATGTTTTTGGTTTTGAATGGTAAGTGCTTTGCGACAGAGAACCCTACAGTAAACGTCAGCACTCGGGATAGGAGAAAGCCTACGCCTAACCACTCCACGACCATTCAAGTTTTTGTGATGAAAAGATTTGAAAATGCACTCAGCACGAGACCGAGGTTTTAGGTGAAAAGGGTTACGGAAGGAATGTGGAAGCGAGATGGTGGATAAAGAGATATGTGATGGATAAAGTTACGTCTTCGTATCGAAATACGAGTATCGAGACCACCCTCACTACAGTGGGCATCCCAACACTCGGAGAGGAAGAAAGTCTACACTTAATCCCCTCTTTTAATTCGGTACAAAGAGAAATCAAATTATTATGGTTTGAAAAAGGACTCGATACGAGACCGAGGTTTTTATGAGGAAATGTTGGAAGCGTCTTTGTATTGACAGACGAGCATCGAGACCACCCTCACTACAGTGGGCATCCCTACGCTCGAAGAAGAAGGGGTCTACACCCAATCCTCTCGTTTAATTCAATACAAAGAATTGATTTTAGGGAGATGAGATTTGAAAATGGATGGGAAACGTCTTTGTATTGAAAGACGAGTGTCGGAACCACCCTCACTACAGTGGGCATCCCAACACTCGGAGAGGAAGAAAGTCTACACTTAATCCCCTCTTTTAAATTCAATACAAAGATAAGTCGATTTTGAAAATTGTTTGACAAAGTTTGGAATCGAGTCGGGACAAGTAACGAAAAGGGAAAAGAGGTGGTCTCAGATCCAACATTACCTATCAATAATTTGACTGGTAATGAATTACGGAGGTCTCGTCATCGACCAAAACAAATGAAAATGAGACAAAATGCCCAATAACAAAAGAGAAATGGAATTTAACCTTAAAAGGAAAATGAGATTTGAAACTCTAAATAAAATATTAAAAACTCTAAAAGAAATATGAATATAATATATAACTCTAAATAAGAAAAATAAAATAAAATAGAAGGAAGTAAATCTAAATAATAATAATATATAGCATGTTTAAAAACTGTTAAAAGAAATGTTAAAAATATATATATATATATATATATATATATATACAAATTACTAACAGTATGCTTATAAAACCAAAATACAATAACTATGTGTAATATTTTTAAAAAAAAAGAAGAAACAGAGGTTTAGAATCAGAGAATGGGGTGTATAATCTCAAGACATCGTCGCGAGCCCGAGCCCACTCCGTCCAAACCCCTGAACAAAAGACAACCTAAATGAAAATCAAAACAAAAACAAATCCTAGGAAAAGACATCAGCCAACAGTTTACACGCGGAAGAACGAAAAGGAATCAGAGAAGAAGTTCATCAACGAACCCCTTCTTTGTGCACGATCCAGCTCAATCTTTTCTTCAAGTTCAATAAATTCACGGTTTCAATCTCTAAACCTTCTTCTACTTCATCTCTATTCTGGGTCTGTGTTGTTTAGGTTTTAGAAGAATGATTTAAAGGTTGTGATTTCAAGAACAGGGATATTGAGGTTAGAAAGGGTTTGGGTTTACCTGCTAGTTTTATGGGTTTGATTAAAGATTGATGAAGGGTTATTGTAAACGAAACAGAAGGTATATGAAGAAGGTTGGGTTGAGGAAAAAGGATTTGTTGATTAATGGTGGAAGAGGAGTCGAAAGAAGGTTGAAGATATATTTGGGGATTTGAAGGTTTGTGTAGTTCTGAGAAAAGGGTTGCGAAGGTGATGAGTTTGGAAGAGATGGAGGTTGGTGAGGGTTTCAACGTTGCTGATGAAGGAGGGAGTTTCCCCTGGATATTTGGGATTTCCAAACCCGGTTGAGCTGTTTTCAGTTTGCGTTTTTTGATTTGAGATTTGGCTGAGTTCGAAGGTAAGAAAAAAATGAAGAAAGTTTGCAGAAGTGTGTTTTCTTGAAGAAAATGGAACGGTATTATGAAGAAGGATTGATGTTATAGAGGATGGAAGGTTGCTAGCTGTTGAAGAAAGTGTGTTGCTGGTGATTGGGAGCTCTGTTTGTGATGTTGTGTTGCGAAAGTTGTCGAAGTTGTTGATGTTGATAACAGAAGGTTGATGAAACTCACGAAAGAATGGTGTGTTGCGGTTTGTGTGAGGTTTTTCTTTGGAGTAGATGATTGAAGATGGAAATGGAAGATTTCCTTTGGGATTTGTTGAAAGAGGTAGAAGGTATTTTTTGGGTTTAAGAGAGTTGAAGATAGTCTCTCAAGAGGCTGGCGGCTAGGGTTTTGAGGCTGCCTCCTCAGGTTCCTTTCTCCCCAAACTTTTTATATCAGTTGTTCTTGATTTGTTGGCTGTGTATGGTAAAAAAATCCCTCTGCTTTTTGCTGTTGCAGGCTTTGTAGAACTAGTTGTAGTGGTTTTGGGGAGCTGTTGTAGCAGAATTTGTCTGGTGGGGACCAAAGGTACAAATTTGTTTTTAGCATGAGCTGGAAAATATGTGAGTTTTCTACCACTAATTCACTTTTTCACTGCGGTAACTCTTCTTTCAATTTCTTGGACTGACTTGATTTTGTGACTGTCGTACTATCATGTTCTTTCCATTATTCATGGTTTGTAATGGGATGTTTTGTGTGAAACAGTTTTGTGATGCTTGCGTATAAGGGTAATGCTTCTTTAGCTACAGAACGGTGCAGTATTGTGCATCACACACATATGAGGCTCCACATGATCACCAGTAACAACAACAACACCAATATCATTTGTGAGAATATCCACGGAGTTATCAGTCGGCACAGTAACTGCAATTTTGAATTTCCTCGGCAAGAACTGAGTTCCATAAATGGGCTCAAGTGAATCTGTGAAGTTTGTCCCATGAGAATTGTCATTTCGTGCCTGAACTACCTCAGGCGGTTCTGCTGACATAAATCTTTCCCCATCTACCCAAACATCATAGTAAAAACCAGATTGAGGAGTCAAAAGTGCAGCAATATTCTCTGCTGTTTCTTGAGCAAAGAGATAATCTTTCCTCACAATAGGAGCAGCAGGAGCCAGCACATTCCGATTAAGATCACCACAGGCACCGAGACTCGAGCCCATATTTCTAATAATAGCACCCATAACCGTTTTAAGATCCTTCTTAACAACACCATGCAGCTGAAACGTTTGTCTAGTAGTCAAACGTAGGGTCCCAATTCCAAACTGATCAGCAAGATCATCCATAGTCAAGTAAAGCTGGTTTGAAACTTTACCACAAGGGTTCTTCGTTCGTATCATAAACGAATAGGTTCTTGAACCACGCTCATCTCTGTTGTACTGTTGATAACTATCATGAAACTTGATCAACTGCGTTCCCGCTTCGCTTAAATTAGGCGCATCATTCGACATATCCTCGTTAAGAGGATCCCTTATGAAATTGCTCTGTTCCTTGAATATCTCAACTTTGCTCCTCTTCTTCTCAGTAGCAGTTTCAGACTTTTCAGGAGTGGAAACAGCGCGTATGAGGGAGGAGGAGCGAGTGGATGAAGGGACGGAGAGAGCATTGCGAAAGAGGGAAGATGCGGTGGATGAAGACCGAAAGCCATGGTAGGTCGGGATCTGAAGCTTAGGGTCTCTGAGCGCCGCTGCTGCAAACAACGTCGTCATGAGGCAGAGAAGAGGGTTTTCGGTAGCGTTGTTTCTGAGAAAGAGTGAGCACAGTGTGTGTGAGTGGGTGCTGTATTGTGAGCCTTTTCACTTTGCAGCTCATGAATTGTCTTTACAATTTGCCGTCTCCGTCGGACTTTATGCAGGTCTGTTGTGTTCCCTAACATTACCTTTGAAGCCTTCTTTCTTACTACCCTTTTCTTTTATGCAGGAGGATCTGTCATGAAGTAAGGAACACAAATTACGACTTCGGCGAGCGCGTGAAGTTGGTTTATCACTACTGCAATGCTGGGTTTTTTTTGAAGATGGGTGAATTGCTTGTGGGGGAATATATGAAGTGGTTTGGTGTGGCCCACTCCGCATTGCCGCACGAATTCTCAATTCCTGTAGCATGTTTCTTTAAGTTATGGCTGTGAAATTATTATCGCGTAACCACTGTACTTCATACTTCCCTTTGAATTTTGTTACAGGTAGGGATGTATGGTTGCTGAGGTTTGTTGCAGTGCAAGTGCATTCGCGTGACATTTCCTTTCGCCGTTTTCTGCAACTTGGAATTGTGGCTGCAAGTTGGTGATCCATGTGGGGCCTGTAGTGTGTCCAATAAACATATCAAACAATTATTTTTTGTATTTTATTTTGTTGCTAATTTCTAACCAAATTAGACTTGTATGGGAAATGGTAATGGGAATGGGCCTTCTAAATTGTAACATTTGTTTATGGATTTACACAAAAAATGAATCATAGTTTCCTTTGAGCTTGATGATTGCTACTTGCGTCCCGAAATTTTCTTAAAGAATTCTTTGACCTTTAATCTTGAATTGTCAACCATTTCGATTAAAATTTCCAAGGTAAATGAGTAAAAAATAATCGAATCCAAACTGCACCCATCGTGCTTTGTAATTAACTTTTCAAGAATGGAAAGCAACTGAATCTTGATTGAACATCTTAAAAACAATTTCCACAGATCTTTGAATTCTTTTTGAAACAACACTTTGAATTAATCACTACTCCCGCACATCCTGATCCACATAGAGATGATCCATAATGGCATGTAACAATATCGTAAACCCAGCCACCATATGAAATAAAATGAGTCATTCCTGGATACACCATTACTCCAGTTTGGCCTTATTGCCTTGAGATCAAGGAATAATGCCTTGAAGTATACACTGTATTAAAAAACATTCTGCAAAAATTAGCTCCAACCAGGTGATCTGAACCGTTCCTCATTCCACATTATCCACACGTCTGACTTGCATCTTTAAGCGAAAATAACAACACATTTTTTTTTTGGATTTTTTTTATGAAGCAAGTGGGTAAATATACATAATGGAGGTTGTATAAAGGTAGGACAAATTTGGGGTATGACAGATGCCCCTATCTAATTGGCTTAGACCGTGTAAGATGAATGGCTACGGCACTCACTCTTTCAAGGTAGAAGACAATTAGATATAAAGAAGACCTTGAATTTGTCCGAAAAGAAAAGGAAAGTTTGGGAATTGAGGATGCTGGACGAGGTGTACCTCTGAGTGAACTGTAAATAACAGGCAAAAGATCGTCATCACCAAAAGGATGATGGAAAGAAATGAACACGACTATTACCACCAAAAGGGCGGTAAAGCAAAACGCAATCGCACAATCTGACATCGACGAAATGCCAGATCCACCACCAAAAGGATGACGGAGCGAAACAAAGCAAACCCGACGCCAAAAGGATGTAAGGAGTCCATTACCGAAAGGATAATGGAAAACACGCTAGTCATGACACCTAAAGGATGCCAGACCCATCACCAAAAGGATGATGGAGCGAAACAAGGCAAACCCGACACCAAAAGGATGTAAGGAGTCCATTACCGAAAGGATAATGGAAAACACGCTAGTCATGACACCAAAAGGATGCCAGACCCATCACCAAAAGGATGATGGAGCGGAGGCGCTAGTCATAACACCAAAAGGATGCTAGACCCATCACCAAAAGGATGATGGAGCGAAACAAGGCAAACCCGACACCAAAAGGATGTAAGGAGTCCATTACCGAAAGGATAATGGAAAACACGCTAGTCATGACACCAAAAGGATGCCAGACCCATCACCAAAAGGATGATGGAGCAAAACAAGATCAACCCTAACACCAAAAGGATGTAGGAGGATAAGCTTCTCCCAAAAGATTGCCACTTATCACTGAAGAAAGATAAGCTTCTCTGAAGAGATTGCCACTTATCGCTGAAGATGGATAAGCTTCTCCCAAGAGATTGCCACTTATCGCTGAAGATGGATAAGCTTCTCTGAAGAGATTGCCACTTATCACTGAAGAAAGATAAGCTTCTCTGAAGAGATTGCCACTTATCATTGAAGGGTCAAGTCTGTCGGAGACAAAGCACGGGGGATCGCCCATGACCTTACTGGAGATGCCCCTGTCTAGGCTGAATGTTGATTTGAAAATTTGATTAACCACAAGGTTGAAATATGTCATGCAATACACCCATGGTTTTTAAAAGGACGCCCTTGGCTGGGCTGAATTTTTGCTTTGATAATCTTGAATTCCATGGGAGGACCCATGGCCTTTGCAGATAATGCCCCTGACTGGGCTGCTGATTGCCTTGAAGCTCAAAGAGTTGCAAAACTTTGTGGGGAACACCCACGGTCTTGTGGAAGAAATGCCCCTGATTGGGCTCAATCTTGTCTTGATATCTTCTGACCCTAGTAAGAGAAAACCACAGTCTTGCAAGAGGTGCCCCTGTCTGGGCTGATGATCCTGGAAATCTTCGTGATTGACCCTGGATCTGAGCTCGCATATGCGAATGCTTGATGATAATGATATTCCATAACAAGTGGAGATGCAAATGCAAATGCTAGCACGCGGAGATGCAAGAGCTGAGGAAAGTATGATGTAATCATAGGTATGTGTATGATGCAAGATGCTTATGAAGCAAGATGCTTATGACGTCAAATGCGATGCGTATGATGCATATGATTGCGGACGGGTAATTGGGAATGCAGGTGCCGACGTGGCGGACTTTTGGTAGTTGCCAATGCGGATTGGACTCTGGGTTATGTGGGAAAGTGGAGGACAAGCCTGACTTCCTGGCATCGTTGTAAACTTAACAGTTGTTGACGAGAATGAACTTGCTTGAGCAGCTTGCCATGAGACGAACTCGAGATGGTATGCCCCCAGAGTTTGTACCACACACGGATTCATCTTTGATTGGCCGATTCTTGTGGTAGTTGGTTTCAATGTAATCTTGGAGTAGCTTTCCCCTGAAAGAGCGTGGAAGCGACTTAACCTATCTCGATTGAACATCGGAGGGACCTATTCTTAAGTCAAAGAAACTCTGGGTGGCCTGCCCCTGATCAGTATTCTCAAGATGATTTTCTTCTGATCAACCGCTCCTTGAATGATTTGCCCCATAATCAACTGATGTTTGGGGATTTGCCTTAAGCTGACTGATTCCATATTCGCGGGATGACAATGCTCCCAAGTCCATAAGGTTATATGGTATACTTGGTTCTGGTCCAGACCACTGAATAATCCAGTCATGCTTGATTGCTTTGTGTTGGAATTTCTTTAATGTCAACTACTAACTTGTAAACAAAATTGTTTGTTCACGAATGATAATCTCAGTGCAAAGTTTATGCAAGTTTTTTGAAAGGATTGTCTTTTATTACGTGTCGTGAGAGTGGAACGAATGAACCATTTAGTCCAAACGTTGTGCTAACTGGATTGGCGTGAAAGATATAGCAAGGATACCGACACCAATGTTGATGATTAGCAAAATTGTAAGGAGTCAGGTTACGCAACCTCGCAATAGTATGCTCTCAGAATAAACCTCGCCTCAATTAGGTCTTTCGAGGGTTGTAACGTGGTCTGGTTCGCGGTTATAGAACAAAGGATATTAGGCTCAAACTTAATTTGTACCCACCCCTTCTTCTTGATGATCTCCATACCTACGTTCAGTTAATCCTGCATCTGCTTAACGGTGTAAGCTTGATGGTTCAAGGTTTGCTTGAAATGACAGTCACCTTATTTTGATGGATGTCAGTGACCCTTTGATTTGGATAGCCACTGAATCTTATTTTATTTTTGTTGAGGGTTTGAGGATTTTTTTTTTATTTCTGTTTTCGATCCCTAACTCTTCCATGGACTGATTTTGCTTGTCAGATCCATCGGGATAGCCTTGATTTTTGCCTAAGTCTCCTTTGAAATGCTTGACTTAGCAGGCTTTTGATCTTTTTTTTTTTTTTTTTTGTTGGAGGATAGCGACTGCCATGTCATGGATCCTTGATGAAGAATCGTCGTGTCTTTGGATGTTTTTTTTTTATTGATTTGAGTGCGGGATTGGATTAACTGAACAACTACCCTGCCCCCAGGTTGAATGTAAGGGTTTGAATATCCGAAGGAAACTCCTACTCCTAGGCTCGAAGTGATTGACTAGGGATTAACTCCTTATATCTCCGGTGTTTAGGGGATTTGAAACAATGCCTGTACATCATTGACGAGATTTTGTCCGAAAGCATACGGTTTGCAATTATGGGTATTTCGTTTTCATCATCCTCCCTCCAATATTGCTAAACAACAGTGAAAAAGTGGAGTGGATAAAAATATATGTGTCTGTGATTGTGATAAGTGGAAATAATGAGCGAATGCGACATAATTAATTCGGAAAACGCATAATCATTTCATTAATGTTACCATTCAACATAACAATGTTTAAATAACAAGTAGCAATTGACAGAAAATAAATTACAAATGTGTCACTTGCGCGAAAATAAGGTGCCGGCATGACAGAAGAGTCGCCACCTTTCGTTATTTATCCCTCAGAGCGGGAAAGGAAACGATCGGAAAAACCTGACGAATAAGGGTAAGACAAGGTCATCGCAACCATTGTCTGGGTTCGGGAGTCGGTTACGCAAGGGGAAGGTATTAGCACCCCTCACGTCCGTCGTACTCGACGGGATCCTCGCTTGTTTGTTTACTTGGACGGGTTGGTTATAATCTATCTACCTATCAAGGTTGGCTGAAAAAGAAAAGAAAAACGACTCGGCAAAGCGTCGCGCTTTATGCCTACGTATTCCCGTCTGGAACGAGAAATCAGAGTCAACGTAGTTCGGCCTACGAAGGATTACGGGGGAAAGGTTGCTCGCTAGGATATCGCATCCTATGCCTACGTACTTTCATCTGGTATGAAAGATCAGAGCAAACGTAGTTCGGGAAACTACGGGAGAAAACTCAACTAGGAGGGAGACTATCAAGTCCTATTTGTTATCATGCCATGGATTCATCCTATGGTTGAGGTTTGAACAGGGAGCTCCTAGATGTTGTCATGCATAGGTTTCAACCTAAAAGTCTATCATCAAATCCTCATCAGAGGAAATGAGAGTCCTAAGGGATCATGTCAATGATACACAGAAACAGACAAAAACATCAGCTTTTAACAGTGAAATGCATGCAATGCAAGTGAGGGAGGAAATGTGTGTGGGGCTTCAACCTCCACAAGCTCATCTCAACCTCAAGCCAGTCATGCAATAACAGTAATCATACTGAAAATAATCACCATGCTATCAAGCAATGAATAGGTAAAGGAAATGAAGTGCCATCAGGCAAACAAACCACACTTGAGAAAGAATCATCTACTCTCTAATCCTAACCCTAATCACAGAGTCCTAATCAAATCAAAGCAAAGCTCTCAAGCACAACCCTAAACAGGAGAAATCATTCCCAGTCTTCAAGCTTCAGGATAAGCTTACCAAAGAAAGGGAGCTAAGCAATCAGACTCATAGTGTCTTCCTCAGGAAAGCACTAGGAGGTGTATACTCAGGAGTCATATCCTACGTGGCTCAACCACTGTGATCAGTTTATATTCCTCCTCAGGAGAAATTAAACTCACAAGCAGGCTCCAACATCACTGGATATTTAGAAAATCCTATCTGAACTAGTGGAGCTAAGTGAATAGACTCATAGGACATTCCTCAGGAAAGTGCTAGGAGGCTTCCACTTAGGAATTGTATCCCATGTGGCTCAACAACATGTGATCAGTTTACATTCCTCCTCAGGAGAAATTAAACTCACAAGTTGGCTCCAACATCATTGGATACTTAAGAAATCCTAGATCAACTAGTGGAACTAAGTGAATAGACTCATAGGACCTTCCTCAGGAAAGTACTAGGAGGCTTCCACTTAGGAATTGTATCCCATGTGGCTCAACAACAAGTGATCAGTTCATATTCCTCCTCAGGAGAAATTAAACTCACAAGTTGGCTCCAACATCATTGGATACTTAAGAAAGAGGTGAGGAGAAAGGATGAAAGTCATTCATAGTGCCTTCCTCAGGAAAGTACCATGAACCTCCTTCAAACTTCAGGCTCTCAAACCTCACAGACAGGGCATCAGCCAAGCTCTGGGTCTCTGAACTTTGATCTCCAATCTTCACTTCATGATGCTCTCCATCAATATCTCCAGGGCAACACAAGCCCCTCAGCAAATTCCTCAGAAAGAACCTCACAGATGAACAGATAACCCACCGAACAAACCAAATCATCAGGCAACTTCAGAAAATGCCTAAAAATGCTAAACTAATGGGGAAAAATCTAACAAATAATCACAAGGGTCCTCAACACCTACTCATAACATCTATAAAGGTTTCTACCTAAAAATCAAGATAAAACTTGCTCAAAGAAAATGATTCATCACCTATGCACAATTCTAAACCCTAATTAGACTATCCTAAGTCAACCCTAATTAAACTAATCAAGATTAATTCTAAAAAATCTAGAAAAAATCCTATGGGGAAGTATGACTCATCATCTAATTGCATAAAAAAGAATGGGTAAAAAACCCTAAGGGAATGTCCCAAAATAATTCCTACAAAATCAAATATCAAAATGAAACAATTAAAAGGCTATTTAATTGGAAAATCTACTAAAAATATTAAACCTAAAAATAAAATCTCAATTTTATTTTTATAATTTTCTACACATTTTAATCTACTCAGGAAAAAAAAGAAGAAATTAAAAAACATTTTTTATCTATTTTATATGAATTATTCAAAAACAGAAAACATTAAAAAGAAAATAAAAACAATTAAATGAATTAAAGGGGAGGGGGGTCAGAATAGCACTCCTCGCTAGTTAAAACTGACTGGGCCAAATAGAGGTGGGGTGCGAAGAGAAATCCAAGCCCAGACGCGGTCTTTAATGAAACGACCGTGCTTTGGATATATTCAAATTTTCCCTCTTTTTTCAGATGCAATCAACGCCGTCGGATTGGAAGAAATTGTCAAATATTAGAGAGGATCCAAGGGCTTCTGCTTTGTCGTCTTCATCAAAACCCTAGGGTTTGCAGAACCCTACCTCCATGAGCCAACCTTCGAGCTCTATTATCTCCCTCTACACGCCACGGTTTGCCACGACTTAAAAATGAAAGTTGCTCTAAATCTCAAGGGGAACACAACCCTACGTACAGTTTCTTTTAATTCGCCCTAGATAGCCCTAACAGAGGGATTGAAGATCCGGGTACAACCATGGTTCAGAATTTCCAACTGATGTCAATCCTCACTAAATTCAAAACCAAAGCTACAAACTTATTCTTGATGTTATCCTGATCATTTTAACCCAATTTATGCTACCTAAAACTCTTTAAACAGCCAGTCATGGAAGATTAAAGAATTATGGTTCTGTTATGCAACCTCATGGATCGTGCCCTAGCTTTCAAGAATTAATCCTCTACCCTAACACATCAATTATACACCTAAAGAATGAACTAAAACTATATAATTTAGGAGATATAGGGTGAAGAAGGAACCTGTCAAGAAGATGATGGTGAGGCTCGTGGAGGTGGTTGCAGGGCTTGAAATGGCTTCAATGAGATCCTACAATGGTGAAGAAACTTCTGTTTGCACTTGTTGTGAAGGTGGTGGCTTGAAGTGAAAGAAAACTCAAGTTGCTTCAACTTGAAGAAACTTCTCCAATGGCTATGTATCCTTCTCTCTCCTCTGACTTGGCTCCACTTTCACCAACCTCTAACACTCCTTGATGCATTCTTTTTATAACAATTGTTGGATGCTTCTAGATTCATCTAGAATGATGTGGAAAGTTCATGAAAGTTCCATGATATGCCATGTTGGATTTCTCACATCTCATATGCCATGCCTTGTTATTTTGACTTAAAATACCCTTACATGAGTTATTGAGAAGGGATGAGTGAAAAACAAGTCCATTTGTTGCTTATGTAGGGTTTTTTAACATTGCCTTCTTTTTCAAGTAACAAATTTCCAAAGGAACCTCATTTTTTAAGCCTCAAATGAAAATTCTACTTAAACCAATCTTCTCAAAATGGTTTTTCCAATCAAAATGATATATTGGATGACCTATTTTGGATTTGTGGATCTTCCAAAACACTTTTCAATTTCAACTTTTCAAAGTTATAAGTCATTTTTAGTTCATTTTTGACCAATCATGGAATCTTGTGCTATGAGCTTTTTCAACAATTTGTGACCTTCTTTCTAGACTTAAAATCACATTTTGAGCAACTTTCATGTTTTAAGTTTTTTCATTTGAGGCTTGGAAATAGGAGTTTTAGGCATTGGATAAAATGACCTATAACTGACAAATGACCAAAATACCCCTGCCTTGTTCAAACCATAAGTTGAGTTCCACAAATCCAATCAAGGACTTCTACCACTCAAATTAAAGCTAAGAAGATCCTCTTCAACATTCATGTTGACCAAGAAACTATAGGAGTCCTCCTACTAGGGCAAAAGTTGTCTGCAAGTTGGGTGACTTTCAAGGACCCAGATTCACACACCTCTGCTGACCTGTAATTTGTCAAGACCATAACTTGAGCTCTGTAACTCCTATCAAGGACTTCCACCACTCAAATTAAAGCTTAGAACAAGCTCTACAACATTCATGTTGTGGGGAAAATGAGATATCAAACACATCTAGTGCTAAAACTGCCTGGAAGATAGGGATCAAATTAGGGTTTTCTCACTGATAATCCTCAGAAACCCTAACTCAAAACTTCTCAAACTCCTCAATCATGAGGAGTTGGTCTAGGAATCACCTTTACAACATCTCTATGCATCATTCCATGATCTCATGGCCCTTGTATTAAGTCTCAACCTTCTCCAAATCTTTAGCTGATCTAGGGTTGACCCAGTCAAAACCCTAATTCTACCATTCATGGTTGAATCTTCTGAACTCTTACACAATGACTTCTCTGGACTTCATGAAGGCTATCAAGGCATCTCATAAGCTTTCTCAAAACATTTAAGTTCATTCTCAAAGTCTCAGAATCATCTGAGGAGCACCCACAACTCTCAAGTTAGGAGGCACACAACCCTGGTTTCAACCAATTCCTCTGAGGATCTCTTGAACTTTCTGATGAAGGTATCAAATTTCAAACACTCAATGAATGAATAAATGTTGGTCAAATTTTGGGGTGCAACAGCTGCCCCTATTCAAACGGCTTGAACCTGACTGGGTGAGAAGCGAACGGCTCTCAACCAATCAAGGTACGAGACGGTTGAATATCGGTAAACCCGAAAATTTGCCAACTGCACGACCACATGATACTCTGCGGAGAACAAACCTTTGAACGCTGCAATACTAGCTGCTCAACAACTAGCTGGAGAGATACTGATCTGACGTCGCCGCCGGAAACAAACATCATTCTGAGAGACACTCGACATCGCCGTCGTATCAACATCATCTCTGCTGGGGATTTAAGGAATCTGACATTGCCGTCAAACAAACATCCAACCTCGCTGCCTGAAACAAACATAATCTGACCTGGGGTTCACCCCTGGTGAATGGAACAAAAAGGTACACTTACATACCTGAAGCTACTCCGCTGGGAAGGAGAGACTTAACCGAGCACACTCTGATCTGGGGTTCACCCTCAGAACCATGACGAACATCGGAATACTGCTGCACACTGCCCGCCGTAGAACTTCAACATTAAAGGTATATGAAACCCTGGCCCCTGGCCACTTCCAGCTTCAGCTAGAAAAGATCTTCAAGTACTTATGAAGATAGATGAAACCCTGGCCCCTGGCCACTTCCAGCTTCAGCTAGAAAAGATCTTCAAGTACTTCTGAGGATAAGCATCCTTGGCCTTCAAGGATGTAAACTCTGTAGGAGGTATCTTCGACTTCAGTCTGAAGAGAATGATCCTTGGCCTTCAAGGATACATGGACCTGCCTTCAGGCAACCCCGCCTCTGCTATAGAGCATCCGAGACTTCAGTCAGGGATATACTTCGGCCTTCAGTCCGAAAAAATGAATCCTAGGTCGTTTATGACCCTGGGGATAACTTTGCCCTTAGGCACCTTCGCTTCAGCTCGGGAAATCTGTGACTTCAGTCAGAGAAATGGTATCCTGAGCCATTCATGACTCTACGGGGATTCAAACACTTTGCCTTCAGGCAAAACTCGCTTCAGCTGGAGAAACATCTTCGACTTCAGTCAGAAGAAATATCATTCACTTGATCGCAATCAATCATCTCCTCAGGACAACTGACTTGGTCTTCAGACTCACACGAATCACTCTGTTGTATCTACAACTCTGGAACCTTGTCTTCAGCTACCTGTTGATTCTTCAACACGGAAATCTGGACTCACCGGAACCTTCTGACATCGCCTTCTGGCGCTTACGAAATCCATCTTCAGATTAGACATCGTTGTTGGAGCAGACATATCATGCTGCTGAGGACTTCAAGAATCAATCTTGAACAAACAGATCCGTCGGGTACCTTCAAGAATCGTCCTGAATCGGTAACCTTTCTGGAGCAAACATTCTGTTGGGAATTCCAGGAATCTTCCTGGGCAACTCCTGCTGGAGACGCTATTGGGGAGCTCAAGTATCATACTAGGCGAACAACTCGGGAAGCTGTACTGAGGTCTTAAGAATCGTCTTAAGCAAATGGCCCTGCTGAGGGATTTGAGAATCATCTCGAACTGAAGACTTCGCTGGGGATCTCAAAAATCATCTTGAGCGAGCGACTGCGGGGATCACACCGGGGTCTTTAGAATCATCTAAGAAAACAACCTTGCTGGGGAGAACATCAAGAATCGTCCTGAGCAACCGGTCTTTCGGTAGTACACCTGTACAATAAGGATGATAATGACCTAGGTCATGCTTATGATGCGTATGCTTCTGCACTATGCCCCACACGGCGGGAATGATATGTATTTATGCTAAGTGTCATGCAATCATGCACAATGCTATGCAGTGTTGAATGCTATGCAGTCATGCACAATGATACGATCCCGTCAGCAAAATAAATGCCGAGGGGGGAATCCTCCTGTCAAGGAGAAAGAACCACTCAGGTAGAGGAATCATCCTGCTGAGGAGAATGTGAACACGCCAATATCAATTAGGCTCTGTCTGGGGGAATTGATCTTCCGCGGACTGCTGTAGGGGAACAACTTCAGCTGACTGCTGCAGGGGACGAAGCTCTACGAGAACTTGGATCTGCTGATATCAATCGCGAGAATGAATTGCGCGGCCGTCTCGGCTACTCTTCTGGGGATGACCACTCTGTGGGGAGCCAACTTCAGCTGCTCAACACTCCACCGGGGAAAAAACCAATCATGATCTGATCAACTTCCAAGGACTCGGCTCTCTTGGGCATCTGCAAACCCGGCTGAGGAAGGAGAAATCATTCTGCTTCGCTGGAAAGAGTGCGACTCTGGGGAAATGCAGCATCAGCTGCCCCACGCTCTGCTGGGGAGAATTGATCATGATCTGATCATCCTCCCAGGATTCTTCTTTTCTGCGGACTCAGCCGGGGAGAGGAATCATTCTACTTCACTGGAGAGTACGACCCTGATGGGGAATTCGATTCCACTGGGGAAGAAAGAATCATCTGACTTCGGGGAAGAGAGTACGTCTCTGCTAGGGAATACAACATCAGCTGTTCCAACACTCTACCGGGGAAGAAGGAATCATCCAACTTCAGGAGAGAGCATGACTCTGGTGGGGAATCTCAACTCCACTGGAGACTTCAGTCTGGCACCATCAGTTACTGCATCCTTCGGTATACGACTAGCTTCCTACGAGGCCTGCACTTGTGACCCGGTGCGGGGGAGACACCTGCTTCAGCGACTTTACTGAAGAAAACACGAGCTTCGGTACCCAAACATTTCTTCGAAATCTGCACTTGTGACCCGGTGCTGGGGAGACACGACATCATTCTTCGGTGCTTGACTCAGCTGATGAGGTGACCTTCCTTCAGGAGGCGCCTGCTTAGGGAAGAGAATTACCCCTACCTGGGGGAGACATATCAATGCTCACTATCTGATTCTGATTCTGCGGAGGAGAAACTACTGAACTCTGCTGAAGAAGGAGGACTCATCCTGCTTCGGGGATACGCACGGCACATCTTCTGGCGAGGTGTCACACCTGCAACAAACAAACAGACAAGATACCCTCCTCAAAGGGGCCTATCTAGGTTATTATCTCGTGACATTGTTCAGTTAGTTAATTGTTTCAACAATCGATGGGCTTAGGCCCGCAAGTTTATGTATGCGCATTTTATCAAAAACACATCGGTGTTCTCATTCGTAAACAAAACAGATAAATGCTAAACAGACAAGTAGAATTGCTGAATAATGTGCATTTTATTGATAATGAACCCCTGAATGGGTAAAAATGTTTTACAACAGAGGCAAGCTCCTGAAATGAGGAAGCCGCGCAAAAAAGAAAACATAAATATACATCAGTATATACAAATGTCGGCAATCGAGGCGTAGACGAACACCATGAGTTGATCCCTCTAAGACCCACTCGACTTCGATACTTCTCCGATGCTTCAGCTTTGGAAGAGATTGATTCAGATAAACGGCCCTCAGGTCTTCCGAACCACTAAACAATGAAAGTCCATACGCGGAACGCAGTCATTTGCTTATTTAAATCCCTAACTTTTGCGTGAACCGCCCTTTCGGGTTTTCAGTTCACCGGGATACCCTTTTTTGCCGAAGCCGCCCAGTGTAGGTTTTCGACTTCGCGGGTGTACATTTTTTCAATATATCCCTAATTTTTGCCCGAACCTTTTATTCTGTTTTCGGTTCGCCGGGATGCCCCTTTTTTGCCTGGACTCTTTCCTTTTTTGTCCAGCGGGTCGCTTTCAAGCAAAGTATTTTTTAACTGCGTCCGCGTTCACCGGGGATGCAAAATCTTCACCATCCATCGTGGATAACAACAAAGCTCCTCCCGAGAAGACCTTGCTGACGACATACGGCCCTTCGTAATTCGGAGTCCACTTGCCCCGGTGATCGGAGTGTGGCGGAAGAATCTTCTTCAGGACGAGATCACCCGTCTGAAAGCTTCGAGGACGCACCTTCTTATCATAAGCTTTCTTCATTCGGCTTTGGTACAGGCGACCAAATGCAATCGATGCTAGCCTCTTCTCGTCCATCAGGCTGAGCTGGTTCAGGCGATTCGTCACCCATTCTGCCTCATCAAGTTTCACATCAACCAAAACTCGCAAAGAGGGAATCTCCACTTCTAGCGGTAGGACAGCTTCCATACCGTACACCAAGGAGAAAGGGGTTGCCCCGGTCGACGTACGCACCGTGGTACGATAACCGTGCAAGGCAAACGGCAGCATCTCGTGCCAATCTTTATACGTCACAACCATCTTCTGAACAATCTTCTTGATGTTCTTGTTGGCCGCCTCAACGGCGCCATTCATCTTCGGCCGATAAGGAGATGAGTTGTGGTGTTCAATCTTGAAGCTCTGGCACAGCTCCTTCATCATCTTGTTATTCAAATTCGAACCATTATCAGTAATGATCCGCTCGGGAATTCCATAGCGACAGATGATGTCCCTCTTAATGAATTTAGCAACCACCTGCTTGGTCACATTAGCGTACGAGGCTGCCTCCACCCACTTGGTGAAGTAGTCGATAGCTACCAGAATAAAACGATGACCATTGGACGCAGTGGGCTCGATCTTGCCTATCATGTCGATGCCCCACATGGAGAACGGCCAAGGGGAGGACATGACATTCAATGGGCACGGCGGCACATGAACTCTATCAGCATAAATCTGGCATTTGTGACATTTCTTCGCGAATCTGAAGCAATCCGACTCCATAGTCAACCAGTAATATCCTGCTCTCAGGATCTTTCTCGTCATGGCATGCCCGCCGGCGTGCGTACCAAATGTGCCCTCATGGACTTCTTCCATGAGCATACTGGCCTCTTTCTCATCTACACATCTGAGTAGCACGAGATCGTGGTTTCTTCTATACAGCACTCCATCAGGGTTGAGATAAAAGTTTCCAGATAGCCTCCTCAGAGTCTTCTTATCCTGGGTTGACGCACCCGCCGGATACTCCTTAGTCATAAGGAAGGTCTGGATGTCGTGGAACCATGGCTTGCCGTCAGTGGCATCCTCGATTGCGAACACATATGCTGGTCTGTCAAGACGCGAAAGGACAATGCTTGGAGCCTCATTCCAAAGATTGACCTTATACATTGAAGCCAACGTGGCTAAAGCATCAGCCATTTGATTTTCAGCCCGGGGTACATAATGAAGTTCTACTCGGTCAAAGAACGGAAGCAGCCTCCTGGCATAATTCATGTACGGCACTAGATTCGGTTGACGAGTTTCCCACTCCCCTTTAATCTGATTGATTACAAGCGCTGAGTCACCATATATGTCTAGATTCTTGATTCTCAAATCAATTGCCTCTTCTAGACCCATAATACATGCTTCGTACTCGGCTTCGTTGTTGGTAACTGGAAACGTCAGTCTCGCAGTAAAAGGGATGTGGGATCCGTGAGGAGTCGTGATGATAGCCCCGATACCACTTCCATAGGAATTAACCGCTCCGTCGAATATCAACTTCCACTGAGACTTCCTATCTGGCCCCTCGTCGGGCAACGGCTCCTCGCAATCCTTTGCTTTGAGAAACATAATGTCCTCGTCAGGGAACTCGAACTTCATCGGCTGATAGTCTTCGATTGGCTGTTCGGCAAGGTAGTCAGACAATACGCTTCCTTTGATGGCTTTCTGGGAGACGTACTGAATATCATATTCCGTTAACACCATCTGCCATCTGGCAATCCTGCCCGAAAGAGCCTGCTTCTCGAAGACGTACTTGATCGGATCCATCTTCGAAATCAGCATAGTGGTATGATTGAGCATATACTGTCGTAGACGTTTGGCAGCCCAAGCTAATGCACAACACGTCTTCTCCAGCATCGAGTATCGAGATTCACACTCAGTGAACTTTTTACTCAAGTAATAGATGGCATGCTCTTTTCTGCCCGTCTCGTCGTGCTGACCGAGAACACACCCCATGCTATTCTCCAGAACTGTCAAGTACATGATTAATGGCCGTCCAGCCACTGGGGGTATCAAGATTGGAGGTTCTTGAAGATACTGCTTTATCTTATCGAATGCCTTCTGGCAATCTTCATTCCAAGTAATCGCCTGATTTTTCTTTAACAACTTGAACATCGGTTCACAGGTGGCCGTGAGCTGGGAGATAAACCTTGCAATGTAGTTTATTCGGCCCAAGAAACCACGAACTTCTTTTTCTGTTTTCGGCGCTGGCATCTCTTGGATAGCTTTTATCTTCGCAGGATCAACTTCGATACCTCGTTCACTAACGATAAACCCCAATAACTTTCCGGACCGCACTCCGAAAGTGCACTTGTTAGGATTCAACCTCAGCTTGAACTTCCTAAGCCTTTCAAACAGCTTCAGCAAATTGACCAGATGCTCATCCTCCGTTTGGGACTTTGCAATCATGTCATCAACATAGACCTCGATCTCATGATGAATCATATCATGAAACAAAGTTACCATTGCTCGCTGGTAAGTGGCCCCTGCGTTCTTCAGACCGAAGGGCATTACCTTGTAGCAAAACGTGCCCCAGGGGGTAATAAACGTTGTTTTCTCCATGTCCTCCGGTGCCATCTTAATCTGATTGTAACCGGAGAAGCCATCCATGAACGAAAACACGGAAAACTGGGCTGTATTGTCGACCAACACATCGATATGAGGCAACGGGAAATCATCCTTAGGGCTCGCCCTATTCAAGTCCCGATAATCGACGCACATACGTACCTTACCGTCCTTCTTCGGTACAGGCACTATGTTGGCGACCCACGGAGGGTAAGTGGTAACGGCTAGAAATCCTGCGTCCAACTGCTTCTGGACTTCTTCTTTGATTTTCACAGCCATGTCTGGTCTCGTCCTCCTGAGCTTCTGCTTGACTGGAGGGCAATCTTCACGCAACGGCAAGCGATGAACCACGATATCTGTGTCAAGTCCGGGCATATCCTCATATGACCAAGCAAAGACGTCACTATACTCTCGAAGCATCTCGACCATCCTATGCTTGACATCGTTCTGCAGCGCAGCCCCGACTCTGACATTCCTGATAAGCTCCTCAGAACCCAGATTTATGATCTCAATCTCCTCCTCATGAGGCAGAATAACCTTCTCCTCTTGTTTCAACAAGCGGGCCAATTCTTCCGGAAGGTCCTCGTCTTCATCAATCTCATCTTCGGCTTGATAGATCGGGCAATCAAAGTCGTAGTGAGCCGTAGAGGGTCCAGAGTCGATGTCGTCTGTTACGTGGATCCTGCAATAACAAGGGTTAAGTTTAAAGCAGGAATATGCAGGTTAGCACGAACCTCGTTGCCATTTTGCTGTTTTTCAAAACAAACAAAAAAATAGGAATAACAGAGAACACAATATTTGATTACGAAGAAAACGCCTTTTTATTTATTGATAAAATGCATACACATAATCCAACAAGGCCCTGACAGTAAAACCACTATGCCCCGGGCAGGACATAGGGTTGTACAAAGATTGTAAAAAGCAAATCATTACTCTTCACTTGTCAGCTCGATAATCTCCTTGATGGTCCAGTTGTGAAGGCGCTCGCCTGGCTTGCTCGGTTGAATCCAGGCATCGAGATCACAGTCACTGTCTCCGCTGTCCTCTGACGCTGCGTTGACACTCTCGAAGATCACTCCCCCTTTGGTGAATAGGATCGGCCCCTTTCCACGAGATGAGCTACCAGAAGAAGTTGAAGCTTCAGCTTCAGGAGAATATCCCAATCCAAACCTATCCTGTTTGAATGGTATATCCAAGACGTGCCCCCAGCCTGGGGTAGAACCAGCTTCGACAACGGCTCTAGCTTCCTTAAACGAAGAGAGGTTCACCTCTTGCTTCTCTGCAACAACGGGAGCTACCTCCTTCACCTTGACGGTCTCAAACGCCTGGCAAAGAGTCTCATGGATCTCGCCATCCATTTCGACATACTTGAAGGACGACAGGTGACTTACCATGATGTCCTCTTCTCCACAAACTGTCACTATGCTGCCCCCAACAGCATATTTAAGCTTCTGATGCAGCGTGGACGTCACGGCACCAGCAGAATGGATCCACGGCCGACCTAAGAGGCAACTATAGGCGGGCATGATATCCATAATATAGAACACTGCATTAAACGTCTCTGGACCAACTTGAATTGGCAGGGTCAATTCTCCAAAGACGTGGCGTTTGGTTCCGTCAAAAGCCTTCACGACCAGATCACTGGGCGTGCACAGCAGTCCCCGGGTATCCAACTTCATTAGCGCTTTCTTCGGAAGCACGTTCAGCGAGGAGCCCGTATCTACTAGGACATGTGACATAATCGTGCCCCTGCACTCTATCGAGATGTGCAAGGCATGGTTGTGATCTCTTCCCTTGGGCGTCAGCTCCAAATCTGTAAAACCCAGCCCATTACCAGCGTTGACATGAGCTACCACTTCCTCAAGTTGATTAACCGATATCTCCTGCGGCACGTATGCAGCATTCAATACTTTCAGCAATGCGTTGCGGTGTGCCTCAGAACACAGCAACAGGTTGAGAATTGAGATCTTCGACGGAGTCTGGTGAAGATGATCTACAATCTTGTAGTCACTTTTCCTGATCAGTCGCATGAACTCTTCAGCGTCTTTAACCAACAAGTCTTTCTCTGCCCCCGCAGGAACCTCTTCAACAGCCTTACCTTTACCCTTATCAGCAGCATCAGCCCTGACTACTTTCTCGGCGGCGACCTCTGCCGGCGCGAACACTCTACCACTCCTGGTGATACCACTGGCCTCAGCAAGATTCTGCGCAGTCGGTCTGGACGGCTCAATCTCTACCTTCTGACCATTATAATACACTTCAGCGCCATAATGCCATGGAACGGCATTGGTACTCTCAAATGGGATTGGTCCAGCCCTGGTGATGGTGATAGTAGGTGGACGAGGTGCAGAAATGGTGATAGGGTGGCGAGGAATGGTGATGGTAGCAACTTCGTCCGCCTGCTTCAGCACGACTTCCCCTGACGCATTCTCAATGCTTCGACTAAACTGCAAAATACCCTCGGTCATCAGACTCTGGATACCTTCACTCAACTGCTCACACCCGTCAGGAAGTGTAGCACATGCCATACAAAATTCCCCACATCCGGGAAAGAAACCTTTCTTCAGCAGCTTAGCTTTAACAAAGCTCAATGGCGTCTTCAAATCCCTGACATCAGTCAGCAGGTCTGAATTCTCTTCAGAGATAATAGCATTTACTCCGCCCCCCCTGTGGTGAGGCATCGGATTCTTGGTGACGTTGGGCACGTTGTCAGAAAAATTTATTATCTTGGCGTCAATCATGTCCTGGACTTTGTGCTTAAAAGCTTTGCAATTCTCAACTGTATGGCCAGGTGCCCCAGAATGAAATTCACAAGTAGCATTAGCATCGTACCCGGGTGGTGGTGCCCCTGTCAAGGGAGCTAGCGTCCTCTTCTGAACTAGCTGGAGCTGAAGCAACGTCTGCAGAAGCTGGGCATACGACATAGGAGGAGTTTCCAAATGACGGTTTGCCAGGGGACCCCGATGCTGATATTTCTTATATCCCGGATTATTCTGTTGCTGAGGCTGCTGCTGCGGCTGCGGGGGAGCAGCTGGGATGTTTATGCTAGCGATCTGAGACTGAGGGCCCTTGCCCTTTCTCCTAGCATTAGAGACAGCACTGGCATCGCCCTCTCGGCGTTTGCCAGTATATGGTTTCTTGGTAGCTCCTCCAGCTGAGGATGATTCGCCTTGAATCTTGCCGATCTTTATACCATTTTCAACATGCTCGCCCAAAGTGATGAGGGCCGAGAATGTCCCGGACATGCCACTAACCAACTTCTCATAATAGACTCCGGGAAGAGTAGCCACGAACATCTGTACCAACTCACGCTCAACCATCGGCGGTTGAACCCGAGCAGCCAATTCACGCCACCGCTGGGCGTACTCCTTGAAGCTTTCATTGCTCCGCTGCGAGAGATTCTGAAGCTGAACTCGGTTGGGGGGCAAGTCGCTATTATACTGATAGTGGAGAACGAATGCTTCCGCAAGATCTTTCCACATTCGCACAGCAGCAGGTTCCAAACCCATATACCATTCAAGCGATGGGCCAGAAAGACTATCCTGAAAGAAGTGCATCAGCAACTTCTCATCATCAGAGTAAGCGGACATCTTCCTGTAATAAGATCGGAGGTGAACACGGGGACAAGTAGTGCCTTTATACTTCTCAAAGATAGGCACCTTGAACTTGTGAGGTACTTTAAAGTCAGCAATCAACCCAAGTTTGGACATGTCAACGCCCAATGTATTCTGATTTTCTATATCTCTCATTTTATCTTCCAGTGCCTTGAACCTGAGTCTAGCTTCAGCAGTCAACTCAGCCTCTGCACCTCTCTGAGAGAAAATGTCGTCCTGATGGTCCTCCAGCCACGGTTGAGGCACCACCATATTTCCTGCGCCAACATTGCCGTTGATCGGCCCCACGGTAACATTGGCTCCCAAACCACCATTGACGGCGCCCGCCGCATTAAGTCCGAGATTATTCATAAGATTGCCGTTAGCACTACCGTTGCCCCCGGCAGCAGGAACAATGTTCTGAGGAGTATCCACTTGAGGAGGAGTGGGTACGGCCCCGCCATGAAGAATTCCATTGCTGTCAACCCTGGAGATGAGAGGTTGAACCAAAGTACGAAGTTGCTCTTGCCCGTTCGCCACTACTTGCATCAGCTCCATAAAACGATCCATCCTTTCACGAAGCTCCTGAACATCTGATTGTACTTGGTCCATGATTCTCGTTTGATTGGCGCGAGTCGAGTAGCGGTGGATGAATCTTTGATCAATTCTGAAAACAGCTTGGAACCTGAAAAACCTGTCAAGATCAAAGGTTAGGAAAGGCAACAGAATGTATGTCATGCAAGAATGCTTCATGCAAATGCATGCGTGTGTCTGTGTGCTTGAGAGATTTCCCCCGATCCTGGCGCCTGCTGATAATAATAAGGAGAAGAATCTAGGCCCAATCATGGAGACAGCAACCTCACAGACACACGCTAATGGAATGATTATGCAAGCTAATGCAAAATGCAGGTATGCAACAATATATCCAAGGCTGCTGTGGAGATTCGATGTCAACAGTCACTGCTGAGAAGGAAACCCCGGTGTAAACCCACTGATCTGATCTGTTGTGAATAACCATCTGGTAGGATCGAGATCAAGATTCTGCTCTGACAAGAACGAAGGCCTGATAATGAAAACCCTGGATGCAAGATCAAGGGATATCTGTTGGAGAAGTCTTCAGACCCCAAATCACAAATCTGCCCTCTCAAGAACAAATACACGGCTACTGATGAGATCTTCAAACCTCACTCAAAACCTGCCCTATCAAGAACAAAATAACAACCGCTGACGAGATCCTCAGACCTCACTCAAAATCCGCTCCATCCAGAACAAACTTCTGATAACAATACTCTGATCGGAACCTGCTCTATCAAGAACAAACAAACACCTGATGATAAGATCCTCTGATCAAACCCTTGCTCTATCAAGAACATATCTGCAACTGAGAACCCAACATAACTGATTCACTGTCAAGAAAACCAGGTGGTCTGGAGGTCAAAGTTTCCTGCAATATCCCAACCCCCACTCACAGGTATGATGGACCTAATCCACGGACAAAGGTACGGCATCCTATGCGGTCGTCAGCGTCACAGACATTCATGAGTGACAATACGATTCCCAGAAGGAGTGGCACCGTCAAGTCATGAAGAGGCCTCTCTTAGCTGACTTCCAAATGATCGGTCCCCAGAGTCGACAATCCTCACGTCTGGACTCCCCTCAGATCCTCAGGACCGGAAAGGAGCACCTCTGCGAGAATCTCGTCTGAGCGCAGATTTTCGTAGGGAACTGTGCCTGTTCAACAGACAGGTTCGTCTACTACTTCTCCGCAACTATATCTAGGTGTGTACTCAAAGCCCAGGTTCGGCTCTTCACTCACAGTAACATCCCTCTCCCACAGCAGCACAGATAATCATATCAAACTGGAAATAAAATGCGGGAAAAAAATGCGGGAAGTAAAAGTGCGGGAAGTAAAAATGCGATAAATAAACGCAACCCAACAAGCAAACACACAAACGATAGGATTGACTCGCGTAGGGGATGGGAAACGGTCCCAGCATAAGGGATGGGAAAAGTCCCAAGATGCTATACGTCCCCAGCAGAGTCGCCAGCTGTCACTTGCGCGAAAATAAGGTGCCGGCATGACAGAAGAGTCGCCACCTTTCGTTATTTATCCCTCAGAGCGGGAAAGGAAACGATCGGAAAAACCTGACGAATAAGGGTAAGACAAGGTCATCGCAACCATTGTCTGGGTTCGGGAGTCGGTTACGCAAGGGGAAGGTATTAGCACCCCTCACGTCCGTCGTACTCGACGGGATCCTCGCTTGTTTGTTTACTTGGACGGGTTGGTTATAATCTATCTACCTATCAAGGTTGGCTGAAAAAGAAAAGAAAAACGACTCGGCAAAGCGTCGCGCTTTATGCCTACGTATTCCCGTCTGGAACGAGAAATCAGAGTCAACGTAGTTCGGCCTACGAAGGATTACGGGGGAAAGGTTGCTCGCTAGGATATCGCATCCTATGCCTACGTACTTTCATCTGGTATGAAAGATCAGAGCAAACGTAGTTCGGGAAACTACGGGAGAAAACTCAACTAGGAGGGAGACTATCAAGTCCTATTTGTTATCATGCCATGGATTCATCCTATGGTTGAGGTTTGAACAGGGAGCTCCTAGATGTTGTCATGCATAGGTTTCAACCTAAAAGTCTATCATCAAATCCTCATCAGAGGAAATGAGAGTCCTAAGGGATCATGTCAATGATACACAGAAACAGACAAAAACATCAGCTTTTAACAGTGAAATGCATGCAATGCAAGTGAGGGAGGAAATGTGTGTGGGGCTTCAACCTCCACAAGCTCATCTCAACCTCAAGCCAGTCATGCAATAACAGTAATCATACTGAAAATAATCACCATGCTATCAAGCAATGAATAGGTAAAGGAAATGAAGTGCCATCAGGCAAACAAACCACACTTGAGAAAGAATCATCTACTCTCTAATCCTAACCCTAATCACAGAGTCCTAATCAAATCAAAGCAAAGCTCTCAAGCACAACCCTAAACAGGAGAAATCATTCCCAGTCTTCAAGCTTCAGGATAAGCTTACCAAAGAAAGGGAGCTAAGCAATCAGACTCATAGTGTCTTCCTCAGGAAAGCACTAGGAGGTGTATACTCAGGAGTCATATCCTACGTGGCTCAACCACTGTGATCAGTTTATATTCCTCCTCAGGAGAAATTAAACTCACAAGCAGGCTCCAACATCACTGGATATTTAGAAAATCCTATCTGAACTAGTGGAGCTAAGTGAATAGACTCATAGGACATTCCTCAGGAAAGTGCTAGGAGGCTTCCACTTAGGAATTGTATCCCATGTGGCTCAACAACATGTGATCAGTTTACATTCCTCCTCAGGAGAAATTAAACTCACAAGTTGGCTCCAACATCATTGGATACTTAAGAAATCCTAGATCAACTAGTGGAACTAAGTGAATAGACTCATAGGACCTTCCTCAGGAAAGTACTAGGAGGCTTCCACTTAGGAATTGTATCCCATGTGGCTCAACAACAAGTGATCAGTTCATATTCCTCCTCAGGAGAAATTAAACTCACAAGTTGGCTCCAACATCATTGGATACTTAAGAAAGAGGTGAGGAGAAAGGATGAAAGTCATTCATAGTGCCTTCCTCAGGAAAGTACCATGAACCTCCTTCAAACTTCAGGCTCTCAAACCTCACAGACAGGGCATCAGCCAAGCTCTGGGTCTCTGAACTTTGATCTCCAATCTTCACTTCATGATGCTCTCCATCAATATCTCCAGGGCAACACAAGCCCCTCAGCAAATTCCTCAGAAAGAACCTCACAGATGAACAGATAACCCACCGAACAAACCAAATCATCAGGCAACTTCAGAAAATGCCTAAAAATGCTAAACTAATGGGGAAAAATCTAACAAATAATCACAAGGGTCCTCAACACCTACTCATAACATCTATAAAGGTTTCTACCTAAAAATCAAGATAAAACTTGCTCAAAGAAAATGATTCATCACCTATGCACAATTCTAAACCCTAATTAGACTATCCTAAGTCAACCCTAATTAAACTAATCAAGATTAATTCTAAAAAATCTAGAAAAAATCCTATGGGGAAGTATGACTCATCATCTAATTGCATAAAAAAGAATGGGTAAAAAACCCTAAGGGAATGTCCCAAAATAATTCCTACAAAATCAAATATCAAAATGAAACAATTAAAAGGCTATTTAATTGGAAAATCTACTAAAAATATTAAACCTAAAAATAAAATCTCAATTTTATTTTTATAATTTTCTACACATTTTAATCTACTCAGGAAAAAAAAGAAGAAATTAAAAAACATTTTTTATCTATTTTATATGAATTATTCAAAAACAGAAAACATTAAAAAGAAAATAAAAACAATTAAATGAATTAAAGGGGAGGGGGGTCAGAATAGCACTCCTCGCTAGTTAAAACTGACTGGGCCAAATAGAGGTGGGGTGCGAAGAGAAATCCAAGCCCAGACGCGGTCTTTAATGAAACGACCGTGCTTTGGATATATTCAAATTTTCCCTCTTTTTTCAGATGCAATCAACGCCGTCGGATTGGAAGAAATTGTCAAATATTAGAGAGGATCCAAGGGCTTCTGCTTTGTCGTCTTCATCAAAACCCTAGGGTTTGCAGAACCCTACCTCCATGAGCCAACCTTCGAGCTCTATTATCTCCCTCTACACGCCACGGTTTGCCACGACTTAAAAATAAAAGTTGCTCTAAATCTCAAGGGGAACACAACCCTACGTACAGTTTCTTTTAATTCGCCCTAGATAGCCCTAACAGAGGGATTGAAGATCCGGGTACAACCATGGTTCAGAATTTCCAACTGATGTCAATCCTCACTAAATTCAAAACCAAAGCTACAAACTTATTCTTGATGTTATCCTGATCATTTTAACCCAATTTATGCTACCTAAAACTCTTTAAACAGCCAGTCATGGAAGATTAAAGAATTATGGTTCTGTTATGCAACCTCATGGATCGTGCCCTAGCTTTCAAGAATTAATCCTCTACCCTAACACATCAATTATACACCTAAAGAATGAACTAAAACTATATAATTTAGGAGATATAGGGTGAAGAAGGAACCTGTCAAGAAGATGATGGTGAGGCTCGTGGAGGTGGTTGCAGGGCTTGAAATGGCTTCAATGAGATCCTACAATGGTGAAGAAACTTCTGTTTGCACTTGTTGTGAAGGTGGTGGCTTGAAGTGAAAGAAAACTCAAGTTGCTTCAACTTGAAGAAACTTCTCCAATGGCTATGTATCCTTCTCTCTCCTCTGACTTGGCTCCACTTTCACCAACCTCTAACACTCCTTGATGCATTCTTTTTATAACAATTGTTGGATGCTTCTAGATTCATCTAGAATGATGTGGAAAGTTCATGAAAGTTCCATGATATGCCATGTTGGATTTCTCACATCTCATATGCCATGCCTTGTTATTTTGACTTAAAATACCCTTACATGAGTTATTAAGAAGGGATGAGTGAAAAACAAGTCCATTTGTTGCTTATGTAGGGTTTTTTAACATTGCCTTCTTTTTCAAGTAACAAATTTCCAAAGGAACCTCATTTTTTAAGCCTCAAATGAAAATTCTACTTAAACCAATCTTCTCAAAATGGTTTTTCCAATCAAAATGATATATTGGATGACCTATTTTGGATTTGTGGATCTTCCAAAACACTTTTCAATTTCAACTTTTCAAAGTTATAAGTCATTTTTAGTTCATTTTTGACCAATCATGGAATCTTGTGCTATGAGCTTTTTCAACAATTTGTGACCTTCTTTCTAGACTTAAAATCACATTTTGAGCAACTTTCATGTTTTAAGTTTTTTCATTTGAGGCTTGGAAATAGGAGTTTTAGGCATTGGATAAAATGACCTATAACTGACAAATGACCAAAATACCCCTGCCTTGTTCAAACCATAAGTTGAGTTCCACAAATCCAATCAAGGACTTCTACCACTCAAATTAAAGCTAAGAAGATCCTCTTCAACATTCATGTTGACCAAGAAACCATAGGAGTCCTCCTACTAGGGCAAAAGTTGTCTGCAAGTTGGGTGACTTTCAAGGACCCAGATTCACACACCTCTGCTGACCTGTAATTTGTCAAGACCATAACTTGAGCTCTGTAACTCCTATCAAGGACTTCCACCACTCAAATTAAATCTTAGAACAAGCTCTACAACATTCATGTTGTGGGGAAAATGAGATATCAAACACATCTAGTGCTAAAACTGCCTGGAAGATAGGGATCAAATTAGGGTTTTCTCACTGATAATCCTCAGAAACCCTAACTCAAAACTTCTCAAACTCCTCAATCATGAGGAGTTGGTCTAGGAATCACCTTTACAACATCTCTATGCATCATTCCATGATCTCATGGCCCTTGGATTAAGTCTCAACCTTCTCCAAATCTTTAGCTGATCTAGGGTTGACCCAGTCAAAACCCTAATTCTACCATTCATGGTTGAATCTTCTGAACTCTTACACAATGACTTCTCTGGACTTCATGAAGGCTATCAAGGCATCTCATAAGCTTTCTCAAAACATTTAAGTTCATTCTCAAAGTCTCAGAATCATCTGAGGAGCACCCACAACTCTCAAGTTAGGAGGCACACAACCCTGGTTTCAACCAATTCCTCTGAGGATCTCTTGAACTTTCTGATGAAGGTATCAAATTTCAAACACTCAATGAATGAATAAATGTTGGTCAAATTTTGGGGTGCAACAAAATGCAAATGAGAAAAGCATCTAAGGACTGCTAATGTTGAAGATGTCTGCCAGCTTGGACCACTGGATTTTGGAGATGACCACAGGATTCTTCAATCATATTTGTTGAGTGATGAGCTGACATTGGATTAGTTTTGATGTTTGGGGGTGTTTCGGGTAAAGTTTATCGCCTTCGAATCGAGGAGATCTTGTACAAGGTGCTTCAGAGTCTTGCAATTTTCAATGTCATGGCCTGGGGAGCCAGAATGGAATTCACATTTGGCATTGACATCAAATCCAAAAGGAAGAACCTCCGGAGGATCTCTCATCTCCCTAAGCTGAACGAGACCTCCTTTCAGTAGGAATGGCAATAACTTGGCATATGTAGACGGGATTGGATCAAATCTTCTTTCTGGCCTCCTCTGTCTTTGTAGACCCTGGTACTGATTTTGTCTTGGTTGATAGGATTGTTGTTGCCTGTTTGGTTGAAACACGGGTTGATTTGCTGGAATGGACAACGGCTGTTGTGGAGCTACAGCAGCAACATGGTGATAACCCTGATGAGTTCTTCCTCTGTTGATGAACACTGCACTAGCTTCGCCTTCCCTTTTCTTAACGAAGCCCTGATAAGGCTTCTTGACCCCGCTTGCAGATTCGCCTGCATTCTGAATTTTTCCCGCCTTCATGAAACTCTCTAATCTTTCTCCAGCCATGACAAGTTCAGAAAACACTGTGAAAGTTGAGGATGCTAACCGCTCAAAGATCGGTCCTTGTAGCGTGCCCATGAATAGGTCTGTCAGTTCTTTCTCCATCAGTGGAGGTTGTACCCTTGCAGCTACTCCCCTCCATCTCTGCGCGAAATCCTTAAAACACTCATTCGGCTTCTGAGTCAGATTCTGAAGCTGCATACGATTCGGAGCCATGTCAGTATTATACTGATAATGCTTTACGAAAGCGTCTGCCAACTCTTTCCAGCTTCTTACGTTGGATCGTTCAAGGTGCATATACCATTCTAGGGATGCCTCTGTTAAGCTATCTTGAAAGAAATGGATTAGTAGCTTCTCGTCATCAGAATAGGCGGCCATCTTCCTACAGTAAGACCTTATGTGGGTCTTAGGACAACTGTTACCCTTGTATTTCTCAAAGGTTGGAATTACGAACTTTGGAGGTATCTTAACTCCGGGTACAAGACATATTTCAGCGGCATCCAGTCCCAAAACATCGGGGCCTTGCAATGTCTTCACCATCTCCTGTAAAGCATTGAATTTCTTCTCTAATTCGGCGGTCTGTGGTCCATATGCTTCACCTGAATTCTCATAGAAGCCTTCATGATCATCGTACTGGACTTGTGTTGGGATCGTAGTACCATGAGGATGGGTCGTACCGACTGGCGGAGGGACGGTGTTGACAGGTATGGCACCTGCAGAAGTAGGAATTGCCCCAACAGGGGTTGGGGTGGCCTCGACAGGAATTGGAATTGCACCACTTGCATTGGGAACTGCACCAGCCAAAGTCTGATTAGCGCTCCTCTCCGCTGCTTGTCTCATCTCCTCTTGACTTCTGGCCATATTCTGTATCACCTCCATGAGTTGATTCATCTGTGTCTTCATGCTTAGCATCTCGCTCCTCATAGTAGCCTGGTCTTGTTCTATCTGATCCATGATTCCTCTCTGGTTATTCCTTGTATTATACCGATGTCGTGAAGTCAGCTTGCTTTACTCTTTCTGAAAGGGTAAGCGGCGTGTAAGAACGGGCTGCAAGGAATGCAAAAAATGATGCAGGGATGCTTATGCAAATGCAATGCAATGAGCACACGATGAAGGAACAATAGCGAGATCAAAGTCATAGGTCCTGCAAAAAGCAACACAAAAAGTATCTCTCCCATCGGGTAGGTTATCTATTGGTTTATAAGAGGGTATCCCAAAGGCTCTTAAACAAAGTCCTATGTACTAACCCTCGAAAGTTTTCCATCATAACGACTACTCGTAAGACGGTAATCCCTTCAAAGGATGAACACAGAGTCATGTCTCAGCAACCTTTGGAATAAGGTTCTACAAAGGTCCTCAGAGTCGCGGACTCCCACGTCGGAAATAAAGATGTCATTACGACTACACGTAAGACACAATCATTCCAACGGGGTCTCATCTGAGCGGTGGAATTCAATCCAACTCAACGAGTCCTAAGTCTCGCAAATCAGAAAGAAACCACCTCCTAATCTTAGTGTATACTCGAAAGCTCGGGTAGAAAGCTTTTATCCTTGCAAACCATCCAAATAAACCCAACAGGTTAGAGAATCAAAGCATAAACAAATAAAGCAAATAAAATAATAAACACGACAAACAAAATAGGCTTGGCTTGCTAGTGTTCCCCAGCAGAGTCGCCAGCTGTCGCTACTCGAAAAATGCATCGTGCAACGACGGGGAGGCGAAAAAGATAGACAGAAGAGTCGCCACCGAACTTTATTTATCCCATGAGGGGAAAGGAAAATATCGAGAAAACCTTAAGAAAGAAATGGATAAGATGGTCTCGCAACCAAGAACGGGTTCGGAAGCCGGTTATGCGAGGGGAAGGTATTAGCACCCCTCGTATCCATCGTACTCGATGGGAACCTTTTGTTTGTCGATGTGAATTTATTTGCTTAAACATTATGCTATAAAAGTGTTTCACAGGGTAAAAGATAAGGGTCAGAAACAGGAAAGTTAGGAGGAAAGAGAGAACGGGGAAGAAAATAGAAAGAACAGACTCGGTAGGACTTCGCAGTCCTAGGCCTACGTATTCTCAACAGATATGAGAAAGTCAGAGTCGACGTAGTTCGGGAAACTACAGATATAGGGAGGAATATGCTCGGCAAGGATTGTGGCCCTTGTGCCTACGTATCTTTACTTGAAAAAAGTAAAGAATCAGAGCAGCCGTAGTTCGGCCTACGGTGTGTTGATGTTTTTTATGGATGATGCTATCGTGCGCATTCTAGCAGTTAGGTGTTTTGCTGCTCGCTCGTTGGAGACTTAGGCGTTACCTGTTTGCGGTAGAACGGACGTAACATATCCTTTTCAAAGATTGATTAGTTTTCGCCACGCGGGGCAAGAAGTCACGTTTGATTGATTGGATTGTTTTTAGGGGGCGAGACAAGTCCTCAGATAGTAACCCCTACGGGTAGTACCTAATTCTTTATCTCAAAGTTTTTTTGTTATAAAAGGGTGGGGCGAACGAGGCGTCTTTGTATTGAAAGACGAGCGTCGAAACCACCCTCACTATAGTGGGCATCCCTACGCTCGGAGAAGAAGAGGTCTACACCCAATCCTCTCTCTTTAATTCAATGCAAAGAGAACTTCGTTCTCTTATTAACGATGTTTTTGGTTTTGAATGGTAAGTGCTTTGCGACAGAGAACCCTACAGTAAACGTCAGCACTCGGGATAGGAGAAAGCCTACGCCTAACCACTCCACGACCATTCAAGTTTTTGTGATGAAAAGATTTGAAAATGCACTCAGCACGAGACCGAGGTTTTAGGTGAAAAGGGTTACGGAAGGAATGTGGAAGCGAGATGGTGGATAAAGAGATATGTGATGGATAAAGTTACGTCTTCGTATCGAAATACGAGTATCGAGACCACCCTCACTACAGTGGGCATCCCAACACTCGGAGAGGAAGAAAGTCTACACTTAATCCCCTCTTTTAATTCGGTACAAAGAGAAATCAAATTATTATGGTTTGAAAAAGGACTCGATACGAGACCGAGGTTTTTATGAGGAAATGTTGGAAGCGTCTTTGTATTGACAGACGAGCATCGAGACCACCCTCACTACAGTGGGCATCCCTACGCTCGAAGAAGAAGGGGTCTACACCCAATCCTCTCGTTTAATTCAATACAAAGAATTGATTTTAGGGAGATGAGATTTGAAAATGGATGGGAAACGTCTTTGTATTGAAAGACGAGTGTCGGAACCACCCTCACTACAGTGGGCATCCCAACACTCGGAGAGGAAGAAAGTCTACACTTAATCCCCTCTTTTAAATTCAATACAAAGATAAGTCGATTTTGAAAATTGTTTGACAAAGTTTGGAATCGAGTCGGGACAAGTAACGAAAAGGGAAAAGAGGTGGTCTCAGATCCAACATTACCTATCAATAATTTGACTGGTAATGAATTACGGAGGTCTCGTCATCGACCAAAACAAATGAAAATGAGACAAAATGCCCAATAACAAAAGAGAAATGGAATTTAACCTTAAAAGGAAAATGAGATTTGAAACTCTAAATAAAATATTAAAAACTCTAAAAGAAATATGAATATAATATATAACTCTAAATAAGAAAAATAAAATAAAATAGAAGGAAGTAAATCTAAATAATAATAATATATAGCATGTTTAAAAACTGTTAAAAGAAATGTTAAAAATATATATATATATATATATACAAATTACTAACAGTATGCTTATAAAACCAAAATACAATAACTATGTGTAATATTTTTTTAAAAAAAAGAAGAAACAGAGGTTTAGAATCAGAGAATGGGGTGTATAATCTCAAGACATCGTCGCGAGCCCGAGCCCACTCCGTCCAAACCCCTGAACAAAAGACAACCTAAATGAAAATCAAAACAAAAACAAATCCTAGGAAAAGACATCAGCCAACAGTTTACACGCGGAAGAACGAAAAGGAATCAGAGAAGAAGTTCATCAACGAACCCCTTCTTTGTGCACGATCCAGCTCAATCTTTTCTTCAAGTTCAATAAATTCACGGTTTCAATCTCTAAACCTTCTTCTACTTCATCTCTATTCTGGGTCTGTGTTGTTTAGGTTTTAGAAGAATGATTTAAAGGTTGTGATTTCAAGAACAGGGATATTGAGGTTAGAAAGGGTTTGGGTTTACCTGCTAGTTTTATGGGTTTGATTAAAGATTGATGAAGGGTTATTGTAAACGAAACAGAAGGTATATGAAGAAGGTTGGGTTGAGGAAAAAGGATTTGTTGATTAATGGTGGAAGAGGAGTCGAAAGAAGGTTGAAGATATATTTGGGGATTTGAAGGTTTGTGTAGTTCTGAGAAAAGGGTTGCGAAGGTGATGAGTTTGGAAGAGATGGAGGTTGGTGAGGGTTTCAACGTTGCTGATGAAGGAGGGAGTTTCCCCTGGATATTTGGGATTTCCAAACCCGGTTGAGCTGTTTTCAGTTTGCGTTTTTTGATTTGAGATTTGGCTGAGTTCGAAGGTAAGAAAAAAATGAAGAAAGTTTGCAGAAGTGTGTTTTCTTGAAGAAAATGGAACGGTATTATGAAGAAGGATTGATGTTATAGAGGATGGAAGGTTGCTAGCTGTTGAAGAAAGTGTGTTGCTGGTGATTGGGAGCTCTGTTTGTGATGTTGTGTTGCGAAAGTTGTCGAAGTTGTTGATGTTGATAACAGAAGGTTGATGAAACTCACGAAAGAATGGTGTGTTGCGGTTTGTGTGAGGTTTTTCTTTGGAGTAGATGATTGAAGATGGAAATGGAAGATTTCCTTTGGGATTTGTTGAAAGAGGTAGAAGGTATTTTTTGGGTTTAAGAGAGTTGAAGATAGTCTCTCAAGAGGCTGGCGGCTAGGGTTTTGAGGCTGCCTCCTCAGGTTCCTTTCTCCCCAAACTTTTTATATCAGTTGTTCTTGATTTGTTGGCTGTGTATGGTAAAAAAATCCCTCTGCTTTTTGCTGTTGCAGGCTTTGTAGAACTAGTTGTAGTGGTTTTGGGGAGCTGTTGTAGCAGAATTTGTCTGGTGGGGACCAAAGGTACAAATTTGTTTTTAGCATGAGCTGGAAAATATGTGAGTTTTCTACCACTAATTCACTTTTTCACTGCGGTAACTCTTCTTTCAATTTCTTGGACTGACTTGATTTTGTGACTGTCGTACTATCATGTTCTTTCCATTATTCATGGTTTGTAATGGGATGTTTTGTGTGAAACAGTTTTGTGATGCTTGCGTATAAGGGTAATGCTTCTTTAGCTACAGAACGGTGCAGTATTGTGCATCACACACATATGAGGCTCCACATGATCACCAGTAACAACAACAACACCAATATCATTTGTGAGAATATCCACGGAGTTATCAGTCGGCACAGTAACTGCAATTTTGAATTTCCTCGGCAAGAACTGAGTTCCATAAATGGGCTCAAGTGAATCTGTGAAGTTTGTCCCATGAGAATTGTCATTTCGTGCCTGAACTACCTCAGGCGGTTCTGCTGACATAAATCTTTCCCCATCTACCCAAACATCATAGTAAAAACCAGATTGAGGAGTCAAAAGTGCAGCAATATTCTCTGCTGTTTCTTGAGCAAAGAGATAATCTTTCCTCACAATAGGAGCAGCAGGAGCCAGCACATTCCGATTAAGATCACCACAGGCACCGAGACTCGAGCCCATATTTCTAATAATAGCACCCATAACCGTTTTAAGATCCTTCTTAACAACACCATGCAGCTGAAACGTTTGTCTAGTAGTCAAACGTAGGGTCCCAATTCCAAACTGATCAGCAAGATCATCCATAGTCAAGTAAAGCTGGTTTGAAACTTTACCACAAGGGTTCTTCGTTCGTATCATAAACGAATAGGTTCTTGAACCACGCTCATCTCTGTTGTACTGTTGATAACTATCATGAAACTTGATCAACTGCGTTCCCGCTTCGCTTAAATTAGGCGCATCATTCGACATATCCTCGTTAAGAGGATCCCTTATGAAATTGCTCTGTTCCTTGAATATCTCAACTTTGCTCCTCTTCTTCTCAGTAGCAGTTTCAGACTTTTCAGGAGTGGAAACAGCGCGTATGAGGGAGGAGGAGCGAGTGGATGAAGGGACGGAGAGAGCATTGCGAAAGAGGGAAGATGCGGTGGATGAAGACCGAAAGCCATGGTAGGTCGGGATCTGAAGCTTAGGGTCTCTGAGCGCCGCTGCTGCAAACAACGTCGTCATGAGGCAGAGAAGAGGGTTTTCGGTAGCGTTGTTTCTGAGAAAGAGTGAGCACAGTGTGTGTGAGTGGGTGCTGTATTGTGAGCCTTTTCACTTTGCAGCTCATGAATTGTCTTTACAATTTGCCGTCTCCGTCGGACTTTATGCAGGTCTGTTGTGTTCCCTAACATTACCTTTGAAGCCTTCTTTCTTACTACCCTTTTCTTTTATGCAGGAGGATCTGTCATGAAGTAAGGAACACAAATTACGACTTCGGCGAGCGCGTGAAGTTGGTTTATCACTACTGCAATGCTGGTTTTTTTTTGAAGATGGGTGAATTGCTTGTGGGGGAATATATGAAGTGGTTTGGTGTGGCCCACTCCGCATTGCCGCACGAATTCTCAATTCCTGTAGCATGTTTCTTTAAGTTATGGCTGTGAAATTATTATCGCGTAACCACTGTACTTCATACTTCCCTTTGAATTTTGTTACAGGTAGGGATGTATGGTTGCTGAGGTTTGTTGCAGTGCAAGTGCATTCGCGTGACATTTCCTTTCGCCGTTTTCTGCAACTTGGAATTGTGGCTGCAAGTTGGTGATCCATGTGGGGCCTGTAGTGTGTCCAATAAACATATCAAACAATTATTTTTTGTATTTTATTTTGTTGCTAATTTCTAACCAAATTAGACTTGTATGGGAAATGGTAATGGGAATGGGCCTTCTAAATTGTAACATTTGTTTATGGATTTACACAAAAAATGAATCATAGTTTCCTTTGAGCTTGATGATTGCTACTTGCGTCCCGAAATTTTCTTAAAGAATTCTTTGACCTTTAATCTTGAATTGTCAACCATTTCGATTAAAATTTCCAAGGTAAATGAGTAAAAAATAATCGAATCCAAACTGCACCCATCGTGCTTTGTAATTAACTTTTCAAGAATGGAAAGCAACTGAATCTTGATTGAACATCTTAAAAACAATTTCCACAGATCTTTGAATTCTTTTTGAAACAACACTTTGAATTAATCACTACTCCCGCACATCCTGATCCACATAGAGATGATCCATAATGGCATGTAACAATATCGTAAACCCAGCCACCATATGAAATAAAATGAGTCATTCCTGGATACACCATTACTCCAGTTTGGCCTTATTGCCTTGAGATCAAGGAATAATGCCTTGAAGTATACACTGTATTAAAAAACATTCTGCAAAAATTAGCTCCAACCAGGTGATCTGAACCGTTCCTCATTCCACATTATCCACACGTCTGACTTGCATCTTTAAGCGAAAATAACAACACATTTTTTTTTTGGATTTTTTTTATGAAGCAAGTGGGTAAATATACATAATGGAGGTTGTATAAAGGTAGGACAAATTTGGGGTATGACAACTGGTGATGATGATTGGCTATCATGTTGAGCTGAGCCATGTGTTTATGCACTTGTTTATTTCATGAACATGAGATGCCTGTGACAACCTAACCTGTTTCAACTTTTAATCTTCAGGTCCCCAACTTTCTGTTTTAGGGCAATGATGTTGAACTGAGCCCAGTGCTTGCAACGATGATGGTTCTGACAGTCCTTTCTGATTTCACATCTAGCCTTTGTCCCTGATACTCACGGTGGGTTCTTGTTGTGGCGCTTTAGGCATCAGTTCTATGGTGTTTTTCTTTGTACGCTTGCAGATATTTGAACTTTGATGCACAGTCCAATTCTGCACTTCTGATTTTTTATGATGTGAATTCACTTGTTTGGTTCAGAGCTGTTGTGAACTGACCTGCTCTCTTGCTTTGTTTTGGTATGCTGTTGCGCAATGGTGTTTGAGCCGAGGGCTTTGATGCAGCGTATGATGCTGTTTGGTTTCATTTCTCTGTTTTGTTCAGGATTGCTGCAGTTTGATGCCTATGGCAACTTATGAATCGTTTTGAGTTTTGAATGCTGAACCTGATATTGATGTGTTTGTGGATTTTCAGGTGTGGAAGCTTCGGAACCAAAGTGACTCAGACCTGCCGGCATCCGGGTCTGAGTTCAATTTTGTCTAAGTTGCCTTATTCTCGTGTCAGTTTGGAAATCCCATCGCGGCAAAACGAATCAGTCCCGCTTCTTTTATTACTTCTATCTCCCGGATGTCCCGTAACGATAAGAACAGGTGTTACCTGATCTGACGCCAATGGCGCGGATCGGTAACGGGGGTAGGACGCAGCTTCGGTTGTGCCACTCCCGGCACTCGATGATGACATTGTTCTGAGAGTGTCAAAAACATCTTCTAACATTTTTCTATATTGCTTGTTTTGTTTTGACGTGCAGGTTAGTCGAGGATTCGTGGAGAAGCTCAAAGACAACATGAAGACACTTAGATGTTCTTAGGATTTAGGATAGATACTTTAATGTAATTCCTTAGGATTTAGAACTTTAATGTAATTCCTCGTAACAGTACGTATAAAATGTGAAGCAATCTCCATTTCTTGTATGATGAGATTCTTTTATGAAATAAAAATTCCAAAATCTGAGTTCATTTATATTTTATTCTTAGTTAAAAAAATATAAACATTTGTGAATAAATCCACAAGTATTTAAATTCATTAACATAGTCATAAAACATAAACACTCCCAAGTGATATTCTTATTTGTGCACTCGTCTCATTTGTAATTCTAATCTCATCATCTGATTAAAATCCCATTTAAATGTTAACCAACCATTTCATAACCAAACACAGATGTGCACCATAATCACAACAGTTTCAGCATCAACAACAACACTACTCGTAATTAAATTCCACTGACCAAATGCCAAGAGCCACAATCCAATAACACCCAATTACGACTGTGCCTTAATAACAGAAACGGAAACGCTTTGGAATGGATCTTAAATCCAGTTGTGCTCGGCAAACTTTAATATCGACCACGTCAAATCGGCACCTTGATATGATCAGACCTGGTGATAGATAAATGCCTCAAAACAATAACGTATCAAACGCCTCAGAATTTTAATAACAGCCCGTCTTCAAGGAATTGGTAGAATTTGCGTAAAATGACCAAAATACCCCTGGGACCAAATCTGCAAAACAAACACCTTCATAACTGGTTAGCGGTTAGCAATGTACATATGAAATGATATGCGAAATGACTGACTAAATATAAGGGTAAAATTTGGGGTATTACAGTTGCCCCTATTTAAATAGCTACACCGGACGATTTGAGTGACAGAGACTCGAGGAATCGTGGTGGAGAGATTTAAATATAGATAACCGAAAATTTTGCCCTTATATGCGACGATATGCAATGCTATGGATAAAGCGAGGACAGCTTAATGCAGATGATGCCATGAATATGATATGATGCGTATGCTGGAATGGGGGATGCGAAAATGATGACGAATACTACGACACGGACGCTACGAGAAGAACACACTGGGGAAAACGACGTGCTGAGACACAGTACAAACACTAGGGAATCCTAAAATGATGGTCAACTGGTGCAAACACGACCAATTGTCATTTTGGGGACGAGATTCGCAAATGGAGATGACATCTGTGAGACGGCCTCCACTGGGGAATCTAAAGGATAAAAATTGGATCACGTACGATTGCAAGATCGATTACAGAACGCTGGAGCATTGAGCAAAGAATAACATCCAAGCTTCTGTAAACTATCTCTCGTGACAGGATCAAACGGACTTTTCGGAACTCCGTAACAAATATACAGGGTAAAGACCGGCTGTATGCCAAAATAAATGGACTTTAAGAATAAGATCCTTAAATGGAGATGGCACCTATGAGATGACCTCCACTAGGGAATGTCTAATAATAAAACTGGATCTACACGGTTGCAAGATCGATTACAGAATGCTGGAGCATTGAGCAAAGAATAACATCCAAGCTTCTATAAACTATCCTTCGTGATGGGATCGAATGGACTTTTCGGAAATCCGTAGCAAATACAGAGTAAGGACCGGCTGTATGCCAAAATAAATGGACTTTAATGGGAAATGCCCTGATAAGCTTCTCGAGGGAGAACCGTCACTTATCGTTGGAAGGGACTTATGTGCCAAAACGGATAATCACTCAAATAAAGAGGCTGCTGCTTATCTGATAAATAAATCTTCTCGCATTTAAGGTCGGCGCCTGGAATACGATTCTAATTCTTCTCTTACTGAAGGATAAATAAACTTCTTCATGTTTCAAGATCGTGCTCTCCTGAACATGAAAAGGGTAAACTGAACTTCCTCATACTTCAGAATCGTGCTCTCCTGAATATGATTCGGCTCTTTCGGGTAAATGAAATTCTTCATACTTCAGAATCGTGCTCTCCTGAATATGAAAAGGGCTAACTGAACTTCCTCATACTTCAAAATCGTGCTCTCCTGAATATGATTCGGCTCTTTCTTGTAAATGAAATTCTTCATACTTCAGAATCGTGCTCTCCTGAATATGAAAAGGCTAACTGAACTTCCTCATACTTCAGAATCGTGCTCTCCTGAATATGATTCAGCTCTTTCTTGTAAATCAAATTCTTCATACTTCAGAATCGTGCTCTCCTGAATATGAAAAGGGCTAACTGAACTTCCTCATACTTCAGAATCGTGCTCTCCTGAATATGATTCAGCTCTTTCTTGTAAATGAAATTCTTCATACTTCAGAATCGTGCTCTCCTGAATATGAAAAGGGCTAACTGAACTTCCTCATACTTCAGAATCGTGCTCTCCTGAATATGATTCAGCTCTTTCTTGTAAATGAAATTCTTCATACTTCAGAATCGTGCTCTCCTGAATATGAAAAGGGCTAACTGAACTTCCTCATACTTCAGAATCGTGCTCTCCTGAATATGATTCAGCTCTTTCTTGTAAATGAAATTCTTCATACTTCAGAATCGTGCTCTCCTGAATATGAAAAGGGCTAACTGAACTTCCTCATACTTCAGAATTGTGCTCTCCTGAATATGATTCAGCTCTTTCTTGTAAATGAAATTCTTCATACTTCAGAATCGTGCTCTCCTGAATATGAAAAGGGCTAATTGAACTTCCTCATACTTCAGAATCGTGCTCTCCTGAATATGATTCGGCTCTTGAAATTTCTTCATTCTTCAGAATCGTGCTCTCCTGAAAAATGGCCAATTGAACTTCCTCATAACTCAGAATCGTGCTCTCCTGAATATGATTCCGCTTCTTCTTTTACTAAAGGATAAATGAACTTCTTCATAATTCAGAATCGTGCTCTCCTGAATATGATTCGCTCAAACCTCCCCGTACTTCAAGATCGTGCTCTCCTGAATACGATTTGGTTCAAACCTCCCATACTTCAAGACGACAGGTAAATGGAAGCCCAACTGCTCCATGGAGATGGCCATTTGTTGCGAGTCATAACGAAGGTAGGATCGGCTTCTTAGGTGAGAAATGTTGTATATTGATGCTGTAAGATGTAAAGTGTAAAGTGTTGTTGTAACATGTAGGATTGTAAAGTGTTGTACTGGTAGATTTTCCAGGCGTGAATTGGCGTGTATCTGTAAAGGATTGTAGTTGATTTTCTTGAAAGATAGTGCAAAATAAATGCACGTCCGGGTACAGTGATAAACTTCTCAAGCGAGATAGTCGCGTATCTGTCATGGTATGGTGAAAACCTTTAGATGGTGCAAAATAAATGCACGTCCGGTTGGGATTTGACGGCCGACAAGACTGAGATTCAATCTAGGATCGAGCTAGAAAGAAAACTGGTAATCAAGACTCCGTCGAGGGAATGATCTCGGAGGGTAAATATCTTATCCTGGTGAGGAAAGATAGCTGAAGTAACCGTCATCCACGAGGATCGAGTTTTGTGGGGAAACTGGAAACACATATGTATTTTATGCTTAGGGCTGACAATCTATTTGGAGAGAATGGACGAACCCAGTTACTCGGCGGTAACAACCAAATGATGGTGAAACACAATGAACCTGTGAATGCTAATGCATATGTTAATGCGTATGTTAATGTGAATGTACGTTAATGTTTATGTATATTAATGTCTATGTATGCAAGATGTTATGAAATGAGTATGCAATGAGTATGTGAAATGAATACATGAAATGGGCATGTGATGCTTATGCCCCTGCGTATACTGACGAACAGACTAGAGACGGGACGAGAGACGAAATAAACATCTCGACGGAGATACCCTGCGTTCTCTGCAACCAATACGTCAATCATGGGTAAGAAAGATCAATGGTAGAACCAAATCTAGTTTTAAAGTTCTGAATTCTCTGGGGAGAAGGTAATCTGCTTGGGTGCACAGTATCATGTCTTCACATGGGGAGAAGAGAACCTGAGGGATACTTTCGAGTTACCCAAGAAAAAGTTGTCAGCTTATAGTCTCTCTAGGGACTGTGTTAGAGCAATGGTTTGAAAGTGTTTCTGCAATAATGATATTTCCGGGGAGTGAAGAGATCCTTCCGAAATTTCCACTAGTCAAAGTAATTTATTATATTTCAATTTCACTTTTTTTTGAAAAACAATTTTTTTTGAAAAATCTACCATGCACCTTTCATTTTCCAATTTTAAGAATAAACGCATTTTGCATAACAATAGAAAACAAAGAGTAATGCACCAAGGAATATGAGTAACAAAGTGGTATCTTTTATTAAAGGGTGGTTGCTTGCTGAAGGCATAGCTCCACAGATGATTATGTTTTGAAATTGGCAACATGGGAAAAGGTTACATTGAATCCAATGACACCTACTGACACTAATAACTAAGACTAATCCAGAATCCTGCTTTGGGCAAGGATGAAAGAACTGAGACATGGCTCTCATGCGGAAAGTGTGTTCGAGATGATCAGTGCCCTCTGATGCAATGAAATGCCTTTGTCCCTAACTTTTGCCTGGACCGCCCTCTCGGGTTTTCAATCCACCGGGACGCTCTTTTTTGCCTAAGCCGCCCTTTCGGGTTTTCAACTTAGCGAGCTTTTTATTATTATTTCTTTTTCCCAACCCTTACTTTTGCCTAAGTCGCCTTTTGCAGGTTTTCGACTTAGCGGGTTTTTAGGCATAATATTTTCGGACTGCATCAGAATTCACGGGATGTGCTAGTTCTTCCCCGTCCATTGTTGTAAGTATCAGAGACCCTCCGGAGAAAACGGTCTTTACAACAAATGGGCCTTCATAATTGGGCATCCACTTTCCACGCATATCTTTGTGTACTGGCAAGATCTTTTTGAGTACGAGCTCTCCTTGACGGAACTCACGGATACGAATCTTCTTATCAAACGCTCTTTTCATCCATTTCTGATATAATTGCCCATGGCACATGGCTATCAAGCGCTTCTCGTCAATGAGATTCAACTGATCCAATCTGTCCTGAACCCACTCGGCTTCCTCAAGTTCAGCTTCCATCAACACTCTTAAAGAAGGTATCTCTACTTCGATGGGGAGCACGGCGTCCATTCCATATACCAGTGAGAAAGGTGTTGCCCCTGTCGAAGTTCTCACTGAGGTTCTGTATCCATGCAAAGCAAACGGTAACATCTCATGCCAATCTTTGTAAGTCACAACCATCTTTTGCAGGATCTTCTTGATATTCTTATTCGCAGCTTCAACGGCCCCATTCATCTTAGGACGGTACGGAGAAGAATTGTGGTGAGTGATCTTGAAACTATCACACAGCTCTTTCATAGTCTTGTTGTTCAGATTGGTGCCATTGTCAGTTATTATCCGGCTTGGGATTCCATAACGGCAGATGATCTCTTTCCTGATGAAACGGGCAACCACTTGCTTGGTCACGTTGGTGTAGGAGGCAGCCTCTACCCACTTGGTGAAATAATCAATAGCAACAAGGATAAAACGATGACCATTAGAAGCCTTCGGCTCAATTGCCCCAATCATGTCAATGCCCCACATAGAGAACGGCCATGGTGAAGACAAAACATTCAACGGTGATGGAGGTACATGCATTTTATCAGCGTAGATTTGGCACTTATGGCACTTTCTAGCGTATTGGATACAGTCAGCTTCCATGGTTAGCCAATAATACCCAGCCCTTAGCATCTTCTTGGACATAGCGTAACCATTGGCATGAGTTCCGAAGGTCCCCTCATGAATTTCCTGTAGTAACATGTCCGCTTCCCGTTTATCAACACATCTGAGCAGGACCATGTCGTGATTTCTCTTGTATAACACACCATTACTGATAAAGAATTTTGACGCCAGTCTTCTCAATGTTTTCTTGTCCAGACCAGTAGCACCAACGGGGTACTCTTGCTTGACGAGATAGTTCTTGATATCGTGAAACCAAGGCTTTTCATCCACCTCAACTTCTTCGACCATCTGACAATAAGCGGACTCAACTTTGCGCTCAATATGGATAAGAGGTGCTTCGTTAACGAATTTAACTTTCCACATGGATGCTAACATGGCTAAAGCGTCAGCAACGTGATTCTCGGATCTAGGAACATGCTCGAACTCTATCTCGTTGAAATACTTGATCAACTCAGTAATATAGTCCTTATAAGGGATTAACTTCTCATTCTTCGTTTCCCATTTGCCTTGTACCTGGTAAATAACCAAGGCTGAGTCACCACTTACTTTAAGAAGTTTGATTCGGAGGTGAATTGCTGCTTCGAGGCCCAGAATACATGCTTCATATTCTGCGACGTTATTAGTACACTCAAAGTCCAACCTTGCTGTAAATGGAGTGAATCCACCCTTTGGGTTCATCGAAACGGCGCCTATACCATGCCCATTGAAATTCGAGGACCCATCAAACATCATCCTCCACCAAAGACCTGGTTCTGGACCTTCGCTCGGATCTGGCTCTTCACAATCTCTCTTAATCAACAAAATATCCTCATCAGGAAAATCAAACTTAAGAGGTTCATAATCTTCAACTGGCTGATCTGCAAGATAATCCGATAAAATACTACCCTTAATTGCCTTCTGGGGTACATACTGGATGTTATATTCGGATAACAACATGTGCCAACGGGCTAGCCTCCCGGTTTGAGCAGGTTTTTCAAAAATATACTTGATCGGATCCATTTTAGAAATCAATAATGTGGTATGACAGACCATATATTGCCGAAGGCGCCTAGCGGCCCATGCCAATGCACAACAAGTTTTCTCCAATGGTGAGTATCTGTTTTCACAATCGGTAAACTTTTTGCTCAGGTAATAAATCGCATGTTCCTTTTTTCCAGTCTCGTCATGTTGCCCAAGCACACAACCCATAGACTTCTCAAGAACGGTAAGGTACATAAACAACGGTCTTCCAGGTACGGGAGGAATCAGAATAGGGGGGTCTTGCAAGTAACCCTTAATCTTCTCAAACGCTTTCTGACAATCGGGGTTCCACTCAACCATCTGCCCCTTGCAAAGTAACTTGAATATCGGCTCACAAGTAGCGGTCATATTGGAGATAAACCTGGAAATATAATTCAAACGTCCCAGAAAACCTCTAACTTGCGTCTCGGTTCGCGGAGCTGGCATATCTTGAATGGCCCGGACTTTGTCAGGATCCACCTCAATCCCTCGCTGGCTAACAATGAAACCGAGCAATTTTCCATATCTGACACCGAAGGTACATTTAGCAGGGTTCAATTTCAACTGATATTTCCTGAGTCGTTCAAACAGCTTCACCAAATGGTCTAGATGCTCCTCTTCACTCTGAGACTTGGCTATCATATCGTCCACGTACACCTCAATCTCCTTGTGCATCATATCATGAAAGAGAGTGGTCATAGCGCGTTGGTAAGTTGCCCCTGCGTTCTTCAAACCGAAGGGCATGACTTTGTAGCAGAAGGTTCCCCAAGGAGTAATGAAAGTAGTCTTCTCTTGATCGTCGGGATCCATCTTGATCTGATTATAGCCAGAGAAACCATCCATAAATGAAAACAACGCAAAACTGGCTGTATTGTCTACAAGTGTATCAATATGTGGCAGAGGGAAGTCGTCTTTCGGACTTGCTTTGTTCAGATCCCTGTAATCCACACACATCCTAACTTTACCGTCCTTCTTAGGCACTGGCACAATGTTGGCAACCCACTCTGGATATTTTGCGACTGCCAAGAAACCTGCATCCAACTGCTTTTTAACCTCATCTCGAATTTTCAAAGCCATGTCGGGTCTCGTTCTTCGAAGTTTTTGCTTGATAGGCGGACAATCCGGCTTAAGCGACAACTTGTGAACAACAATATCCGTGTCTAGGCCCGGCATATCCTGATACGACCATGCAAACACATCAACATACTCTTTTAACAACTCAATCAACCTCGGCCTAACTTCTGTCCCAAGCATTGCACCAATCTTGACCTCTTTCTTGCTCTCATCTGTACCGAGATTAATTAAGTCCACCTGCTCTTTATGCGGTTGAAGCTCTGTGTACTCGTACTTAATCAATCTTGTCAGTTCAGCGGGTACTTCAAAATCTTCTTCACCCTCGTCCTCAGCTTGATTGATGGGTGCATCCCAGTCAGGAGCGTCAGTAAAGTCAAGGTTTACGATGTCTCTGCATGATGGAAGGCTTACTTAATTAAAATGCTCGAAGATATGTAAGAATGAAATGCTGTTTTTTTATTTTTTTGGGAAAAAGGTTGCCAATTTCATTTTTAAAGGTGAAAACGAAAAACGCAAATGAACCAAAGTGGAATCGAACAAAATGCCTTTATTAATATCCTTTTGGAAATGAAAGGTGGCCCAATAAAAACGACCCTATAGCCTTGGGCAGAGCTACGGATTTTTTATTTGAAAATGTAAATGAAACTTTAAAAAAGAATTACTTTGACAAGGGAAAAATAACAGGGATCTCTACGGCCTCCCAGTTGTTCAAAACTGCATCACCCTTAAACACCAGGTTGCTCAACTCTTCATTTTCCTCACAGTTACTGATGGCATTGACTTGGAAACCTCCGCTGACAAATACCTCTTGGATAACCTTCGGACGCCCTTCGACAGTTGTGGCAGCTCCATTCTGAGTTGGTTTGTAACCCAACCCAGAGCGATCAGTCTTGGTCTTGACATCAATTACCTCTCCCCAACCTTCAGGAATGCCCCTGTCAATTGTTGATTTGGTACTCTTCAGAGATGCAAAAGATGGATTACCCTGACCCACTGTCTCTTCGACTTCTAGCAGAACAGCATTGGCGACCTCAAGTGCTTGAAAGGAGATTTCTAAAGCATTCTCATCGGCCTCGATGTAACGGAAAGAAGACAGGTTACTGACCATCAGATCCTCCTCACCGTGTATAATAACCAACTTTCCATCGATCACGAACTTCATCTTCTGATGTAACGTTGAGGTTACTGCCCCAGCGGCATGAATCCACGGCCTTCCAAGTAAACAACTGTAATTGGGATTAATGTCCATGACCTGAAACGTGATATTAAAAACTTGCGGACCAATCAGGATAGGAAGCTCAACCTCCCCCATTACCGACCGGCGAGAGCCATCGAAAGCCTTGACGACCAAAGGAGTAGGTTTCAACACAGTCTCTTTACAAGCCAACTTATCAAGAACCCTCTTGGGTAGAACATTCAGAGAAGACCCGGTGTCCACTAGCACTCTCGCTAAATTGTCCTCCTGACATTTCACCGATATATGTAAAGCACGATTATGGTTCGGACCCTCCTTTGGTAACTCTTCATTGCTGAAACTAAGGGTGTTACAGGCGGTCAAATTGGCAATCACACTATCAAACCGACTGGTGCTGATATCTTGATCCACATGTGCTTGAGTCAAAACTTTCTGCAAGGCCATCCTATGAGCGGGTGAACTCATCAACAGAGATAAAATTGAAATCTTGGAAGGAGTCTGATGAAGTTGGTCGATAACCTTATAGTCACTTTTCTTGATGATCCTCAAAAACTCGGCATCTTCATCATTCGTAACGGCTCCCTTACCTTTGTCTTTGACGGCCACTGGGATATTAGTGGTCTCCTTAGGTGGAACCTCATTAGAACGGGGAGTATACACACGGCCACTGCGAGTCATCCTGCTTGCCTCTGCGATATTGGTCACAGTGTCCTTAACCTCTTCATTTGGAATAACCTTCCCAGACTCCTTGTCAATCATCGTCACGTCGTATTTCCAAGGCACAGCTTTAGGATCACTGAAAGGAAACGGACTGGGTGTTCGAATAACTATCGGCCTATGCTGATTCACCTCAGGGATAGACGACTTTGGTATATCGAACACGAGATTGGCAGAACCTGCCCCTGATAAATTAAACACTGGTACCTTTCCCTTTGATCCAGGCTGATGGAAGACTGGCTCAACCACAGCGACCTCATCCTTCTTGGCTTGGCTTGTCACTTGTAAAACACCCTCATTAATCAACCTCTGAACATCATTCTGAACCAACACACAACCCTTAATACTGGCTTCACAACTTACGCATGCGACGTGGGAAGTATCTACCAAACCAGCTTCAAACAGTTTCGAATGGAACATCTTGAGAGGAGTCTTAATCTGTTCAACGTCAAGGGCATAACCTTCCTCCGAATCAGCACTAATGGCATTGACACTCTCATGGTTAGGAAAAGGGTTCTTCTTAACATTTGGTTGAGGATCTTCAAATGACAAAATCTTCTTTTCCAATAAATCCCTGACAATATTTTTGAGAGCATAACAGTTCTCCAGATCATGACCAGGCGCACCCTCATGAAATAAACAATGAGCGGCGGCGTTGTAATTGGCGGGTAGAGGATTAGGAGGCGGACCCAAAGCCCGAGTAGTGATTAGACCTTGCTTGACCAAAGAAGGGTACAACTCGGTGAAAGTCATCGGAATCGGCGGACAAGGCTTATACGTTCTTCTATTCGGAACATTCTGGCGAGGAGCCGGACTCTTTGGCTGTTGAGGAGCAGGAGCGTTGGGCGCCTGTAGGTAGTTGATAGGAGGCGGATAAACAGGAGGTTGTTGCATAGGTTGATACATAGGAACCTGTTGATTGAAAGAAGGTGTAATAGCTGCCACATAGGGTTGTTGAGCATATTGGACTGGGTACCCTTGAGGTTGAGCATAACCTTGCGGATGTCGATAAAAGCGTTCTCTTGGTCTACCAGAGGATATAGCATTAGTCTCACCCTCTTTCTTTTTCTGGGAGCTATACGGAGGTTTCTTCGGCTGATCCTTAGAAGCCCCATGATTATTTGTCATTTTACCACTTTTCATACCCAATTCAATCTTGACACCCACAGCAACGATGTCGGAGAAATTTGAAGTCACACTACCCACCATTCTCTCGTAAAATTCTGGACGGACCGTGTCGACAAACCAATCAGCTAACTCTTTCTCGGTCAAAGGAGGTTCTACCTGCGAAGCAGTCTCTCTCCACCTTTGAGCATACTCTTTGAATGACTCAGAATTCTTTTGTGACATACTCAGCAACTGTCTTCTGTCAGGAGCCAGATCCATATTGTACTTGTAGTGTTTGATGAAAGCGTCGGATAAATCTTGAAAACTCTTAACGCGGGACTGGTCCAAAGTTAAATACCACTTGGAAGAAGCACCCTTCAAACTATCTTGGAAGCAATGAATCATCAGTTTATCATTCTCAACATGGGCAGCCATTTTGCGATAATACATGATCAGATGACTCTTAGGACAGGTGGCACCTTCATATCGATCGAAGTTCGGAGTTTTGAACTTCGGGGGAATAACCAAACCTGAGACCAAATAAACATCCCTTGCAGCAGTCCCAAAAATTTGATCACCCTCTACTTTTTTCAATCTCTGGACGATGGTGTTTACTTCCTCACGAAGCTTATCATGTTTCTCATAACCCTCAACATTCTCATCAAGATTATCAAAAACTGTCTCATCGAAGTACGGTTGCGCACGAGTGTGTACAACAGGTGGTGCAAAGATAGGAGCCCCCCTAGAAACTTCAGAAAATAAAGGCACTGCTTGCTGAACAGGCTGATTAATCGGGACAGTGGCTTGAGGAGGCACAAAACCTGGAGCAAGACCATAAGGTGGGTCCCTTGCTACGGTCACACTTGGTGGAGGGTCCACAGTAACGCCAGTAATCTCGGAAACAACAGTGGGCTGGGTATCCATCTTAGCATTCATGACATGTAACAATTCCATCATACGCCCCATACCCCCTCGAAGGTCTTCAAGTTCATTGCTAAGGCGATCAATCTCTTTTGCCTGATCCTCCATTCTTTTCCGAGTTTGAGCTCTGGTGTTGTACTGGTGCCGAGAACTCAGGGTGACGAAACTGGAAGGCGAGAGAACCGAACATGAGAAAATGGAAGACACATGCAATGCAAGAAAGTAAATGATGATATGACGCAAATGAAGATTTCATGGAATTCAAACATTTACGAATGTCGTGGGGTACCAAGGAAATATTTTTCTTGTCTTTCAATTTATTATTTTTTATATGGTATCCCGCGATATTCATAGATGATACTTGAACTCCATGAAATACAATGCAATGAGATACTTTATGGATGCAATGCATGAAAACACACAAAGTCCTAGGTTAAAGGAACGTGAGCGGAGTCAAGGTTTACCCATCCCAAAAGGAGTGTACTATAGGTTAGTTGTACCTGCCGAACAAGGTTCTACAAAGTGCCCAAAGTCATCAGCCCATCTTTCGGATATTATCAACCTTCCGACTGACTCAGGGGTTAATAATATTCTCAAGAGAACCTCTTTTGAGTGTAGTATCGCGTAGCAGCCGTTGTAGGATTACTCCCACATAGCTCCCGCACTACGTCCTAAACAAGGCCAAGGTGGTGTTAAGGTACTACGGTTCCCAATATCACAGACTCCAATCGACCATGGAAAAAGTTTTCAACGATTACTCGTTCAACCGAACCATTTTCGAAAAGGTCTCAACTGAGCGGTGACTCTCGAATCAGCTTGGTCGGGATTCACTCCCTATAAGCCTCATCGAATATATCCCCATCCTATAATAATGTCACTAGTCCGGGCGTAGGACTTTATCTCACAACACGAGGAACAGTCCCAAAATCAGAGCACAAATATATACATGCAGATGAATAATAACACAGATAGTAATAAAGATGAACAAGTTAGGGATAACCCTCAAAAGTTTAGGACTCCCCAGTGAAGTCGCCATTTTCTGTTGCGGTGGAAATAGGATCACAAACTATTAATTAGTTTGAATCGCAATTCAATTCACAACCGCTCTTTGATTTATCCGAAGGAAAAGGTCAAAAAGGGAAAACCTATTTTGCATCGTAAACACAATGCGGGGAAAGATCTAGGGTTCGGGGGTTGGTTAAATTTAGGGAAGGTATTAGCACCCTAAACTTCTGTAGTACTCTACAGGAACCTTTTGTTCAAATGTTTACTATTTGCTTTATTTATTTGCTTAAGGTATATGTACAAAGGGATTACAAGTGAGAAAGAAGACTTAAGGGGTTAATTCTAAGTTTACTCGGCAAGACATCGCATCTTGTGCCTACGTATCCTTACGGGAATGGAATCAGAGTAATCGTAGTTCCCCTCAAAAGGGAGGTTAGAGACTTCTTGACTGTGGTCAAGGTCTCAAGGGGAATAAACGCATCTTAAGGACACGCTTACGTGGAGTGTAGAAACTCCAAATTTCTACGTTGAAATGTTAAGTTGTAATTAGGGTTAAATTAGGGATTCCACGGCGGGAAACCCTAAAATGAGCGCGGCGACTCTTTGACCTAATGCTAGGGGTAAAATTGTAATTTTGCCTGCGGCGAGGCATTTGTGAAAATTAGGGTTTGTAGTTTGTAGGATTTGAGGACTATTGACACGGCGGTCAAACGGCTAGACCTAATTCCTTCGGAGGTGTGCAATGTGACAGAATAATGGCAATACATCAGCAGAAATTGAAATCATACATCAGCAGAAATTTAAACCATACATCAGCAGAAATTTAAATGCGAAAAGTAAACGCGATTATTAGGTTCGCGAGGTTACAATCGAGAAACAGATACAGATATAAAGGAAACTTAAATGAAAACTCAACACAATAGTTAATAAGTATGAACTGCAAAAAATGAACACCCGTTAGTAGGCAGAATTAGGCAGCAATGAGTTACGAGAAGATGTAAATTGAGATTTTTACTATTGTTTTATTAAAAAAAATTAATGATTTAATGCTAGCTTACAAAAGAAATTTTTTTTTAAAAAGGTTTTATTTTTATATTTACAAAAGTTTTAATCTTATGAAAAAAGTTTTAATTTATTCTTAATAATTATATTTTAAAAAGATTTTGTTTTTTTTTATTATAAAATTAAAATGTTATATTTTAAAAAATGATTTTATAATATAAAAATGTTAAAAATGGTTTTTTAAAAAAAATCATAAAACAAAATAAAACAAAACAGCATAAAAAATAAAATAAAAAAAATAAAAAAAGGGGGGGGGGGGGGGTTTGGCCGGTCATCACACCCGGACCCAACCCATTTGTTAGTCATGAGGTGGAGTGTCCTTTAGGGTTTCCAAACCCAGACTTGTCCTCGCGGCGCCGTTGTTCTTCATCTTCCTCTCTCGTCTTTCTTCTTCCTCGCGCCGTAATCATCTCTTTTCCTGAAACAAAATATGAACGATAAGAGTATGTGAGATAACGCACGGTGATTTACATTCGTTTTAACCGATGATGTTGAAGCTGAGGCTGCGGAGTTGATTGCTCGTCGTTCTTCGCGAACGGTGAAGGTGATCTCTCTGGGTATTGTTGATCGCGTTTGGTGATGAGCTTCGATCGGCGTTGGGCGATTCTTTGAGCGATGATGACGATCGCTTCGTCTGAGCTCGCGCTGTTTAGGGTTTTGCATGTGACTTCTTCGCCGCTTCTGGTACTCTCCGTCTAGGGTTTCAACGAGGTGATCGTTCCCTTTTTATAATTTCTCTGATTTTCGAATGGGCCTTGGATTTACGTTTTTTATACTCCTATGAAAGATTTGATTTCGTATTTTCTTCTGATATGATTCGATTGCCATTCACTCCTGTGGGATTGATTAACGTTATTTTTGATACGCTTGATTGGGAAACCTTCCATTTTCGGATTTCACACAGTTTTTGATCTCTTTTGGATTTGATTTATTTCTCTTTTGGACTTTGCAGATGTGGACTTTATTTCGATGCCCCTTTGATCTCGAACTGGTCTTTTTCTGATATCTTTTGGATTTTCTTCATGGATTTGATTGGATTGTGTTGCCTCTTTTAGAACCTGATTGGGATTTTGACGCGATCATGGTTTCATCTGACATTAATTTGTTTGACTGATCTATACTGATTCGTTTGATTTCGAACTGATTCGTTTTTTGACTGATTTGTTTGATTGGTTCAGATTGATTCAGATTGATTCAGATAGATTCAGATTGGTTCCAATGGAGATGTTTCCTGATGCATTTGGATCTGACTCGAAACTTTCCCTTTCCAGATTCGATTGTGTTTGATCATTTTCTGATGTAAATTGGGTTGCCTTTGAATTCACTTGATCTGTTCGATATCTGGATTAATTTGTTTGTCCTGTTTGAATTCAATCTGGACTGTGCTGATGCGTTTTCGATTTGTTTTTGATTTTCTGGTGCAGTTAGCTTTTCCTCTTCTTCTTTCAGAGAGGGCTGATGCTACGGCTTCGGTCGAATCAAAGTTGCCGGGAAAGGTATACGGTAGTGATGACGCTTAGTCTGAACCGTCGAAGCAGGATAGTACAATTCTGGTTTTACGCTGTGGCTTCTACCTGATAGCCTGAGCCGCGACGACTGATTTGTTTATCTTATGAACTGATATGTTTATGTTAGCTTGTGCTTGTTCGTTCTGGTATGATTCATGCCATGATTTCTGAACTGACGTGAACTTCAGTTCTTCTGTGCAGTTTTTGGCAGGTTGATTGAACTGGTGATGATGATTGGCTATCATGTTGAGCTGAGCCATGTGTTTATGCACTTGTTTATTTCATGAACATGAGATGCCTGTGACAACCTAACCTGTTTCAACTTTTAATCTTCAGGTCCCCAACTTTCTGTTTTAGGGCAATGATGTTGAACTGAGCCCAGTGCTTGCAACGATGATGGTTCTGACAGTCCTTTCTGATTTCACATCTAGCCTTTGTCCCTGATACTCACGGTGGGTTCTTGTTGTGGCGCTTTAGGCATCAGTTCTATGGTGTTTTTCTTTGTACGCTTGCAGATATTTGAACTTGGATGCACAGTCCAATTCTGCACTTCTGATTTTTTATGATGTGAATTCACTTGTTTGGTTCAGAGCTGTTGTGAACTGACCTGCTCTCTTGCTTTGTTTTGGTATGCTGTTGCGCAATGGTGTTTGAGCTGAGGGCTTTGATGCAGCGTATGACGCTGTTTGGTTTCATTTCTCTGTTCTGTTCAGGATTGCTGCAGTTTGATGCCTATGGCAACTTATGAATCGTTTTGAGTTTTGAATGTTGAACCTGATATTGATGTGTTTGTGGATTTTCAGGTGTGGAAGCTTCGGAACCAAAGTGACTCAGACCTGCCGGCATCCGGGTCTGAGTTCAATTTTGTCTAAGTTGCCTTATTCTCGTGTCAGTTTGGAAATCCCATCGCGGCAAAACGAATCAGTCCCGCTTCTTTTATTACTTCTATCTCTCGGATGTCCCGTAACGATAAGAACAGGTGTTACCTGATCTGACGCCAATGGCGCGGATCGGTAACGGGGGTAGGACGCAGCTTCGGTTGTGCCACTCCCGGCACTCGATGATGACATTGTTCTGAGAGTGTCAAAAACATCTTCTAACATTTTTCTATATTGCTTGTTCTGTTTTGACGTGCAGGTTAGTCGAGGATTCGTGGAGAAGCTCAAAGACAACATGAAGACACTTAGATGTTCTTAGGATTTAGGATAGATACTTTAATGTAATTCCTTAGGATTTAGAACTTTAATGTAATTCCTCGTAACAGTACGTATAAAATGTGAAGCAATCTCCATTTCTTGTATGATGAGATTCTTTTATGAAATAAAAATTCCAAAATCTGAGTTCATTTATATTTTATTCTTAGTTAAAAAAATATAAACATTTGTGAATAAATCCACAAGTATTTAAATTCATTAACATAGTCATAAAACATAAACACTCCCAAGTGATATTCTTATTTGTGCACTCGTCTCATTTGTAATTCTAATCTCATCATCTGATTAAAATCCCATTTAAATGTTAACCAACCATTTCATAACCAAACACGGATGTGCACCATAATCACAACAGTTTCAGTATCAACAACAACACTACTCGTAATTAAATTCCACTGACCAAATGCCAAGAGCCACAATCCAATAACACCCAATTACGACTGTGCCTTAATAACAGAAACGGAAACGCTTTGGAATGGATCTTAAATCCAGTTGTGCTCGGCAAACTTTAATATCGACCACGTCAAATCGGCACCTTGATATGATCAGACCTGGTGATAGATAAATGCCTCAAAACAATAACGTATCAAACGCCTCAGAATTTTAATAACAGCCCGTCTTCAAGGAATTGGTAGAATTTGCGTAAAATGACCAAAATACCCCTGGGACCAAATCTGCAAAACAAACACCTTCATAACTGGTTAGCGGTTAGCAATGTACATATGAAATGATATGCGAAATGACTGACTAAATATAAGGGTAAAATTTGGGGTATTACACCTCCCTATAAGCCACAGTACCAATCCGCTGCAAGATATGATACGGTCCGATAAACTTCGGATCCAACTTTTTGGACTTCAAAGCACGTCCAACACCCGTCACTAGGTTAACCCTCAAGAATACATGGTCACCCACAGTAAATTCCAACTCTTTCCTGCGGTTATCATAATAACTCTTCTGCCGATCCTGAGATGCTTTCATCTTTTCATGGATCATCTGCACTGTCTCAGTAGTCTGCTGTACCAACTCTGGTCCCAAAACCACACTCTCACCCGACTCGTACCAACACAAAGGAGTCCTGCACCTCCTACCATAAAGAGCCTCAAACGGTGCCATCCCGATACTGGAATGGTAATTGTTGTTGTACGTGAATTCTACCAAAGGCAAATGAGTATCCCACGTACCACCTTTCTCCAACATACAAGCCCGCAACAAATCCTCCAAAGTCTGAATAGTCCGCTCCGACTGCCCATCCGTCTGCGGATGATAAGCTGAACTCAGCTTCAACTCAGTACCCAAAGCCCCTTGTAAACTCTTCCAAAACACAGAAGTGAACCTCAGATCTCTATCCGAAACAATACTCAACGGTATACCGTGTAGCTTCACAATTACCCGAATATAAATCTCTGCCAGCTTCTCTAACGGAAAGCTAATACTGATCGGTACAAAGTGTGCAGACTTCGTAAGCCGATCCACAATCACCCAAATGGCGTCAAATCCTCTCGCCGTATTCGGTAAACCTGTAACAAAGTCCATAGCAATACAACCCCACTTCCAAACCGGAATCTCTAACGGTTGCATCACCCCAGAAGGTCTATGATGCTCCACCTTCGACTTCTGACAAACTAAACAAGCATGGACATATCGAGCAATATCCTTTTTCATGCCCGACCACCAAAATAACTTTTTCAAGTCCTGATACATCTTCGTAGCTCCTGGATGAACACTCGGGCTACTACGATGTCCTTCGTCTAAAATCGACTTCTTCAACTCATCATTATCCGGCATGCAAATTCTGCCCCGAAACCTCAACACACCCGCACTATCCAACCTGAAATCACTACCGGAGTCACTTCCGGCCTCTCGCGTCAAATCCACAAGTTTCACATCCAACTTCTGATGTTCCTTAATCATGTCCAAGAAATCATTCTTTACTTGCAATTTACCCAACGTCACACCATCCGATGTAAACTCACAAACCATACTCAAATCCCAAAACTGCTCAATAAGCTCCATCTCTTTTACCATCAATGCCGACATATGAATTGTCTTTCTGCTCAACGCATCCGCAACCACATTCGCTTTCCCTGGGTGATAAATCAAACTAAAATCATTATCCTTCAAGAATTCCAACCATCTCCTCTGCCGCGTATTCAGCTCCTTCTGATCAAACAAATATTTCAAACTCTTGTGATCACTGAATACCTCAAACCTCGAACCATATAAATAATGTCGCCAAATCTTCAACACAAAAACTACCGCAGCCAATTCAAGGTCATGAGTAGGATAGTTCCGCTCATGCACCCTCAATTGTCGCGAAGCATAGGCTACCACTTTTCCATTCTGCATAAGAACTCCGCCCAATCCCATTTTGGACGCATCACAATATACCACAAAAGGCTCACACGGATTCAGTAACACCAACACCGGCGCCGAAGTCAATCTCTTTTTCAGTTCCTCAAAACTCTCTTCACAAGCCGTATCCCACACAAACACTTGATCTTTCCTTGTCAACTGAGTCAACGGCAAAGCCAATCTAGAAAAACCTTCAATGAATCTTCGGTAATACCCTGCTAAGCCCAAAAAGCTTCTAACCTCTGTTACCGTCTTCGGCGGTTCCCACTGTAACACCGCACTCACCTTAGATGGATCCACAGAAACACCATCACCCGAAATAACATGCCCCAGAAAACTCACCGTCTTCGACCAGAATTCACACTTCGATAACTTAGCAAACAACTTGTTATCCTTTAACACTTGTAAAGCGATCCTCAAATGTTCTGCATGCTCTTCCTCAGACTTCGAATAAATCAGAATGTCATCAATGAACATGACAATAAACTGATTCAAATAAGAATGGAAGATACGGTTCATATATTCCATAAACACACCCGGCGCATTAGACACTCCGAAAGGCATTACTGCATACTCGTAATGTCCATATCGAGTCCTAAACGCCGTCTTCTGAATATCACCTTCTCTCACTCTTATCTGATGATAACCCGACCTCAAGTCAATCTTACTGAACACACGAGCTCTCACTAACTGATCCATCAAATCATCGATCCTTGGGAGAGGATATTTGTTCATGATGGTCACTTTGTTCAACTGTCGGTAATCAATGCACAAATGCATGCTACTGTCCTTCTTCTTCACTAACAATATTGGAGCTCCCCACGGCGACACACTTGGCCTGATGAACTTTCTATCTAGCAACTCTCCAATCTGAGTCTTCAACTCGGCCAACTCCACTGCCGACATCCTGTACGGAGCCATAGAAATAGGCCTCGTACCAGGAACAAGATCAATGCTAAACTCAACCTCTCTCTTTGGAGGAAACTCTGTAATATCATCCAGGAACACCTTCGGAAACTCATTCACCACAGCTAACTCATCCAGCTTTGCCTTGTTGTCAACAGACAGTGATGCAAATAAAGCAAACACATGCGCTTCATCTTCCAACAAGGTTCTCAATTCCTTACCAGACAAGGAATCTGCCAACGCTTCCTCTTCAGGAGTCAAAAACAATAACACTTTCCGAAAACAATCGATGTACACTCGGTTGAACACCAACCAGTTCATACCAAGTATAACATCCAAACCACCAAGTGGCAAACAGATCAAATCCACACCGAAGTCTCGGCCAAAGATAGTCAGTGGACACTTCAAACACACTAGCGAAGTAGTCACTGAACCAATCGAGGGAGTTTCAATAGTCACCCGCCGCTCAAGAGTAGTCGGCACCAAACCTAACCTCTTCACACAATCAATAGAGATGAACGAGTGGGTCGCATCCATAACAATCATGGCAGTCAAAGGAATATTATTGATAAAACAAGTACCTTTGATCGAACGTTCTCCGTCTTCCGCTTGAGTTCCCACAACTGCAAATACTTTACCCGCCACCTGAGGCGCCTGAGGCCTCCTTGGCTTCTCAGAATGAGTACTAATGTGGCCCTTCTCTCCACAGTTATAACAAGTATGCATATTAGTCCTACAGTCCTCCATCACATGGCCCAACTTCCCACACTTGAAGCACTTTTTCACATCAGGAGGACAATCACTGGCACGATGACCCATGCCACTGCACCGGAAACACTTCGTACCAGTCAACGCCCTACCCTCTCTGGGTTTTCTATCAACAGCACCCTTGAACTTCCCCTTACCAATCGGAACACTGTAAGGAGTACCACCGAACCTTTTCTTACCCATACGATCACTTGCCGCCTTGTAGTGTGCGATCCTCGCACGGTTATCGTTATCATAGATACGGCTCCTACTCACCAACTCAGGATAGCTCCTGATTTTCTAACATGTGATCCCCATCTTGATCTCTGGCCTCAGCCCATTCTCAAATTTCAGACACTTCGAAGTTATAGCTTCCTCAGTATTGTAATGAGGACAATACTGAGCCAGCTCCTCAAACTTAGCCGCATACTCGGCTACCGACATATTGCCCTGTTTCAATTCTAAAAATTCCACCTCTTTAGCACTTCTGACATCTTCTGGAAAATACTTCTCCAGAAATCCAGATCGAACCACCTCCCAAGTAATCGGAGTCCCCGAAGCTTCCATCCTCTGACGGCAATTATCCCACCAAGCCTCGGCCTCCCCCTCGAGCATGTGAGTACCGAACCTCACCTTCTGCTCGTCACTGCACCCCATGGTTCTGAAGATCTTCTTTATTGCCTTCAACCATTTCTGTGCAGCTACCGGATCCAGAATTCCACCTTCAAACTTTGGTGGCTTGTTGCTCTGGAACTGCGTCAGGTCTCTAAACTGAGCTCCCGCAGCCAGATTCTGGTTGGCCACCACTTGTGCCATAGCCTGCATCGCCGCAACCAATGCCACGTCATTTCTCCCAGCCATTCTGCTCAACAACAATCCAGGTTAACAAAAAATAAGCAATTATATCCTATAGACAGACTCAACACACTACACTGGCCGGACGAACCGACCTACTCTGATACTAACTTGAAACACCCCATTCCCACAATAAAATAAAACAATCAAATAAAACACATATCAGAGTTTCTCTCCCGAACGGGATGCCATATTACACATCAAAATATCCACAAATATTTTTCCAAATAATTTAACTAAATTTTTCAATAAAATTGCAGCGGAAAAAGATATGGTATGCCATAACACAAAATATCATATACATACATCATTCATATCCATCATCATCATCATATGTACAACATTGTCCATCTGCCCAAAATACATAACATCATCACCGATCAACATCAAACATCTCACAAAATATGAGATACGCCACGGGGGCACACATATCAAAAATACACAATAATACACCCAAAAACTCCCCGGTGTTACGTATCAGAGCAGTCCTACGGAGACACCACAATCCAACTAGCTAAACACCTGGATTGTCTGTACTTCCGAAGAAGAACATACCACAACAGCAACAAAGGGGTGAGAATTACGATTAAATAATAATGGTATAATAGTACATGAAATAAAAGGCAGAAATCATAATAATACTATTTCATATACATATCATCCGGACTCACGGTCCCACCATTAACCATAATATACAATCACGCAAGAATTGCACTCACACAACTTTTAACATGCGGTACCGACTCACAATCACGATGGGCACCGGGCAATCAACCCTCCACACAGGAGCACATAACAACGATGGGCAACTGGCCATCAACCCTCCGCTCAGGGAGCACACCACACTGATGGGCAACTGGCCATCAACCCTCCACAATGGGAGCACCACAACAATACTGATGGACACCTGGCCATCACCCTCCACTACGGGAGCACATCTCCGATGGACACCTGGCCATCACCCTCCACTATGGGAGCACCTCATCAACATTGATGGACACATGGCCATCACCCTCCTCACTGGGAGCACAACATATTAACGATGGACAACTGGCCATCACCCTCCTCACAGGGAGCACACCAACAATACGGATGGTCACTGGGCCATCACCCTCCTCTACGGGAGCATACAACGATTAATACCGATGGACAACTGGCCATCACCCTCCTCTACGGGAGCACACAACAATATTCACACACATCAAACATCTAGCACACCAAGTGTACACCGATCCTATTGATCCACCCCTCACACAACATATACACGACGCACAAGGCGTACCGATCTCACGGATCCATTCACATCATAAAATACATACATGACAAGCACACAAAGTACATTGATCCCACGGATCCGCTCACCACACAACTTATCACATACAATGCACAGAAGGCATGTCGGTCCTACTGACCCAAATACATCACATAACAGCATACAAATGCAACGCATAATAAGCGTATTGATCCTCACGGATCCATTCACCACAACACACCAATAAAACACACTCAAGGCGCCACGATCATACTGATCCTCACATCTCACACACAGCGCACACACGGTGCACACATCTCACGTACGCATCCACATCGGTTCATACATAATGCGTAATCCACCAATTATGCCACTTGCGATAAACGCCGGCCAAACAGCTCTACAACCACCATCATACGCTCGCTTCAGCATCTCCAGCAAGCCTCTCGTCGCACATGTCCAACGAGGGTCCAAGTCCACAGCGGAACAACACAAACATAGCAGCAAAATACAAAACTGTTGCTGGGCTCGCTGGCACATTCGCCCGGCGAAGCCCTGCAGCGAACACTCGCTGCCATTCGCCTGGCGAAACCTCTGGCGAAGCCAGACAGAAGCTTTTGCCAGCACTCACTGGCTAGTTCGCCCGGCGAAGCCTGGCGAAGGCTCGCCCCACATTCGCCCAGCGAATACCTGCGTACTCAGAAAAACTCTGCGCTGCAGAGTCACCTCCCACACCGATTTCGCCCGATTAAATCAAAACCCACAACCAACCACATACTGCAACTTAGTTACGGGGTCTATTCCCGATTCTATCCGACAATTCATCAACTCTGCTCTCGAAACCAACTTCTGGCTCAACTTCGAACTTAACCGAAAAATCCCAAAACTCATCCAATCTAACATTCTCAGCACATGCAACGATTTTAAACATCAAACAACACAACAATAGCAATATCAATAACATGCAATTAATCAATTCATCATCAATCATGTGATAAACTCATACATGGGGTTAGGGATTCCCATTTCTACCAACATTCATGCACATACCAAAGTAACCGTTAAATCCCCCTACCTCAAATCAAGCTTTGATGATGAACAAGTTCCTCAATCCACACGAAATCCGCTTGCTTAAGTTGCTGTTCTTGATCGTGTAGCTCTCCTCTTGCTCAAACCGTGTTCTTCACCGTGTGTGTGTTCTCCTCTTCTTTCCAATTCTAATTCTCACCAAAATGACAATGTTGCCCTTAGTCCCAACAATCCTCTTATTAATCCAAATAATTCATTTTAATAATACTTTTATTCCAAAAATCCATTTAAATTATAGTTTTACTCATAAAATTAATATTAGTAATAAAAAGGATAATAATTAATAATAATATCACATTACTATTAAATATCATATTTTTATCACTGTATACCAATATCATGAGTTCTTGATCCTTCAAAATAATTCCTCAAGCACATTCTAAAATAAAATAATCCCGAAAACCAAAAATAATTGAAATGGGCGTTACACATAGAGAGTGCAGTTTGGCACTCATATGCTTGAAGAAGAAGCTGAGGACCGGTGGGGTAACACTCGTCAAAGGTTTGAAGAGGATGAGATTGTGGTTACTTGAGATGTTTTTAGAGAGGAATTTCTGGAGAAGTATTTTCCAGAAGATGTGTGTGGTAAGAATGAAATTGAATTCCTTGAGCTAAAGCAGGGTAACTCAACTGTGGCCGAGTATGCCGCAAGATTTGAGGAATTGATTAAGTTTTTTCCTTATTACAACACTACTAATGCTGAGAGATCCAAGTGTCTCAAGTTTGTGAATGGTTTGAGGCCTGAAATTAAGCAAGTTGTTGGTTATCAGGAGATTAGGCGATTCTCTGAGTTGGTGAACAAGAGCAGAATTTATGATTAAGATAGTAGAGCTCGGTCTAGTCACTATAAGAGTTTAAGTGACAAGAAAGGAAAAGGTCAATTTAGAGGAAAGTCGTATGTGACTCCTGCAGATAAAGGGAAACAGAAAGCTGGTTACGACAAGAAGCTGAGTGGGGGAGGAGCTTCCACCCTGGTAAGATGTTATAATTGCGGTGAAGCGGGACATCATGCTCCTGAGTGCAAGAGTGTTGGGGTGAAGTGTTTCAAGTGTGGGAAGCCAGGCCACAAAGCTCTTGAGTGCAGAAGCGGTGCGAACGTGACTTGCTACAACTGTGGTGAGCAAGGACACATTAGTACCAAGTGTGACAAGCCGAAGAAGACTCAAGGGAATGGGAAAGTGTTTGCGCTATCAGGATTGGAGACTGCTAGTGAAGATCGATTGATCTGAGGTACGTGCTTCATTAATGGTATACCTTTGATCGCTATAATTGATACTGGAGCTACACATTCTTTTATTTCCTTTGATTGTGTTAAGAGATTAAGTCTTGAGTTGTCTGTTATGAGTGGAGGTATGGTTATTGATACTCCTGTTATGGGTTCGGTAACTACCCCGTATGTGTGTTTGAATTGTCCGTTGAGTATTTTTGGTAAATACTTTGGAGTTGATTTAGTGTGTCTTCACTTAGATCAACTTTATGTTATTCTTGGGATGAATTGGTTGGAATTCAATCGTGTCTATATTAACTATTTTGACAAAATGGTTATTTTTCCTGAATCTGATGATGAAAGAGATTTGTTTATGACTGTTAAGCAAGTGAAGGAATCACTGCAAGATGGTGCTAAGGTATTTTTGTTAATGGCAACGGTGAACATTGGTGAAAGTGGAACAATTGATGCTTTACCAATTTTCCGTGACTTTCCGGAAGTTTTTCCTGAGGAGATAATAGATTTACCGCCGGAACGAGAAATAGAGTTTGTGATCGACTTAATTCCTGGAACTAGTCTGATATCGATGGCTCCATATCGTATGTCTGCATCGAAATTGAAAGAGTTTAAGAGTCAACTTGAAGATCTACTTGAGAAGAGGTTTATTCGTCCGAGTGTGTCACCATGGGGTGCACTGGTGTTGTTGGTTAAGAAGAAAGAAGGTTCTATGAGACTCTGTGTGGATTACAGACAATTGAACAAGGTGACTATCAAGAATAAATATCCACTTCCAAGGATTAATGATTTGATGGATCAGTTGGTTGGTGCGAGTGTCTTTAGTAAGATAGATCTGAGATCTGGGTATCATCAGATTCGTGTGAAGGATGAGGATATTCAGAAGATTGCTTTTAGAACGAGGTATGGACATTTTGAGTATTCTGTGATGCCATTTGGTGTGACTAATGCACCGGGTGTATTTATGGAGTACATGAATAGGATTTTCCATCCTTATTTGGACAAGTTTTGCGGTGGTGTTCATTGATGATATTTTGATTTATTCGAAGAGTGAAGAAGAACATGCCGAGCATCTGAGGATTGTGTTATCTGTATTAAAGAGAAACAGTTATACACTAAACTCTCTAAGTGTGAATTTTGGTTGAGGGAAGTGAGTTTCCTTGGTCACGTGATTTCGAGTAGAGGTATTGCAGTTGATCCGTCGAAGGTTGAAGCGGTATCGCAATGGGAGACTCCAAAATCAGTTTTTGAGATTAGAAGTTTTCTTGGTTTGGCGGGATATTATCGGAAATTCATTGAAGGATTTGCCAAGTTATCATTTCCGTTGACGCAGTTGACTAGGAAAAGTCAAGCTTTTGTTTGGGATGCAAAGTGTGAAGGAAGTTTTCAAGAGCTTAAGAGAAGATTGACGACAGCTCCTGTTTTGATTTTGCCAAATCCGACAGAACCGTTTGTTGTGTATTGTGATGCTTCTTTGATGGGTTTAGGAGGTGTGTTGATGCAAAATCCTTCAAAGGAACATGTGAAGAGATGCGACAAATCCTCGGGGGGAGATCCCTTGTAGGAAGGCTCTACGATCGGGATATTACTGGCCAACCATGCAGCATGACACAAAAGAACATGTGAAGAGATGCGACAAATCCTGCTATGTACACTAGTTTAGTTGATGGTCTTCTTAAGGAAGGACATTCAAAAGTTGCTTTATATATTTTTAAAGATATGTTCAACAAAGGTGTTCTCCCTGATACTACTGCATTCAATGCTCTCTTGGATCGATACTCACAGAAGAGAGAAATGTCAAAGGTAAATGATGTCCTTTCAACAATGAGGAGTAGAAGTTTAAGCTTCAACTTGGCTACTTACAACATTCTCTTGCATGGAAATTCAAAGAGGCATGACATGGCAAGATTTTCTCAGTTATACAATAAGATGGTCGGACATGGTTGTGCGTCTGATAAGTTAATATGGCACTCTCGTATTCTTGGATATTCTAAATCTGGATCATTAGATGTCGCTATAAAACTTCTAAGAAAGATAACAGTTGAAGGTTTCAAAGCTAATTGTTTTACGTTAAACGTGCTTGTCAGTAAGTTCTGTGAATGAAATGAGATAAAAACGGAATTCGATCTGGTAAAACAAATGAGTATGTTAGGAGTAACTCCTAATGTAGATACATTAATGCACACCTATTTCAAAGAAGCTAATGTTTCCAAGGCATTAGAATTGAATAATGTAATGGAACAGTGTAATGTGAAGCTTGATGTTGCTGCATACAACGTTCTTATATCTGGCCTTTGTGCCAATGGTGATGTTCAAGCTGCTATTAAACTTTATGAAGAGATGAAACTAAGAGATCTTTGACCTAATACCTCTATATACATAGTTCTTATTGATTCATTTTGTGCCAGAAGTTATCACGTTGAAAGCGAAGAGCTGTTGAGAGATTTATAGACCAGGGAATTGAAGTCTTTAGATTTGTGTGTGTTAGTGCCGTAGCGGAATTTTGGCTTCAATGGTATGAAATATAGCACTCACTAAGATTGAACAAGACTTGTATGAATAAAGATATCTAAAGAAGACGAATAAAATGAAAGTCACTTTATTACACTCTATGTATTTCTATTGTTATTGTTCTACAAAATATATGAAGAATTTATAGTGACATACAAGCTAAATAATTTATGGATTTAAATTAACCACAAATATAAGCCTCTCACTTATGTCCTTCCTATTACTCCTCCATAATTTACCGGAGTAAACTTTCTTTGGAATTTGACTTATTACATTCCATATTTAGCATTACCAAATACTATTCCCACAATTCTCCATCTCGTATATAATTTGAAAAAAAATTAAATTTTGGACGAATATATTATCCCTCCACATGAACCAGCATGTTAGAATATTGAGTAAGTCCAAACAATGTTGGAACTTACCACCCATCACAACCTTGGTTAACATGTCAGATGGGTTCTCATCAGTATGTACCTTTGTAAGAGAAATACGACCTTCCTCTATGACATCCCATACAAAATGATACCTTACATTGATATGCTTGGTCCGAGCATGATGAACCTGGTTCTTAGCCAAGTGAATCACACTTTGACTATCGCACCGCAGTTTCACATGTTCTTGTTTCATACCCAAGTCATCTAGAAGACCCTTCAGCCATAATGCTTCCTTCACTCCTTCTGCTACTGCCGTGTACTCAGCTTCTATAGTAGAGAGTGTCACTGTAGACTGTAACATCGATCTCCAACTAACTAGAGCACCGTGTATTTGAAACACATAACCAGTAGTAGACCGTCATCTATCTAGATCACCAGCATAATCTGAATCAACAAAACCACTTATTTGACATGTATCTCCACCAAAACACAATCCGGTGTTAATGGTACCTTTCAAGTACCTGAAAATCCACTTCACCGCTTCCTAATGTGCCTTTCCCAGATTTTCCATGAACCCACTAACAACACTGATCGCTTGTGAAATATCTAGACGTGTACACACCATGGTGTACATCAAACTGCCAACTGCACTACCATAAGGTACATGTTCCATGTATGCTTTATCTTCCACTGTTGTAGGAGATTGCTTACCAGAGAGCCTAAAATGTGGAGCTAATGGAGTAACTGTCGACTTTGCACCTTTCATCCCAACCCTTTCAATTATCCTCTCTATATATCCTTTCTGACTTAAGAATAATTTTCAGTTTGAACGATCTCTTGTAATCTCCATACCAAGTATTTTATTTGCACTGCCTAACTTTTTCGTCTCAAACTCTTTACCAAGCTGAAACTTTAACCTATCTATCTCCACCTTGATTTTTGAAGCAATAAGCATGCCATCTACATACAATAAAAGATAATATAATCACCTCCATGAAGCTTCTAAATATAGACACAACTGTCATAATCACTTCTGAAGAATCCTTGTTTTATCATGAAGGAGTCAAAATGCTTGTACCACTGTCGATGAGATTGCTTCAATCCATAAAGTGATTTTCTTAAGCGACATACCTGACTCTCTTTACCCTCAACCTTGTAACCCTCAGGTTGATACATATATATCTCCTCGTCTAAGTCTCCATTCAAGAAGGTTATCTTCACGTCTAGTTGTTCCAGCTCAAGATCACCATGAGCTACTAAACTTAATAATACCCGATAGAAGTATGTTTCGCCACCGGAGAAAATATATCATTGTAATCAACTCCTTCCTTTTGTGCAAACCCCTTGGCCACTGGTCTAGCCTTATATCTTGTACTGCACGACTTAGTGTGATCTTCTTTTCTTTTATACACTCACTTACAACCGATAGCATACTTTCCTACAGGAAATGAGACCACCTTCTATGTCTTGTTCTTGTGAAGAGATTGTATCTCTTCCTCCATAGCAACCAACCAACTCTCTCTATCTTTATCTTTGATATCTTGCTTGAAGGTTACCGGCTCATCATCTTCAACTGAGAGTGCATATTTCACCAAGTTAACCTACCCATAATTCCTCAGAGGTTTTCCTGACTTAAACTTCTGAACTAGTTTATAATTTCTCTTTGGCCTAGTGGCACCCAAAGATTCTTGCTGTTGTTGTTGTAACACATGTGTATTTTCATGTTGAACCTCCTAATGATCACGTTCATCCTCTTCCTCGTCTTCACTAGCGATAGGATTCTCCATCTGACCACGACTAGAATCTGGTTGGTCTTTAGATTCTATCTCAATAACTTGCTTATTTGATATCGTCACATCACCATCATTAGGTTTAATAGCTTTTAACAAAGCTACCAAAGATTTTTCGTCAAATGTAACATCCCTGCTGATCACAAACTTAGAATCTTCTACACTCCAAAGACGATAGCCTTTGACCCCTTTTGCATATCCTAGAAAGATAGCTTTCTTGGCTCTTTTATCAAGTTTGTTGTCCTTAACATGATAATAGAACGTGCATTCAAAAAATTTCATTCTTTCATAATCAGCATGTTCACCTGACCACACCCTATAGGGCATGTCTCCACCTAAACTAGAATGTAGGGATATGTTTACTACATAACAAGCTGTAGCAACCGACTCTGCCCACCATTCTTGTCCTAACTCAGAATTAGAGTGCATACACCTTGCTTTCTCAAGAAGTGTACATTTCAATCTTTTCGCGACTCCACTCTGTTGTGGTGTGCCTTTGACCGTCCAGTGTCTAACAATGCCTTCCTAATTACAAAACCTCTTGAAAGCTCCATATGTATACTTTGTACCATTATCTGATCGCAGAGTTTTCAGCTTTCTACCCGTTCTGTTCTCAACCATTGTTTTCCAACACTTGAAAATATCAAATACCTCATTCTTATGCTTAAAAAAAATTAATCCAAGCATACCTATAATGATCATCAACAAATGTAAAAAAGTACCTAGAACCACCCTTGGAAGTAACTTTAGTCAGACCCTAAACATCGGTATGCACATAGTCTAACAATCCTCTGCTTTTGTGCTTGCTTGTAGAGAATTTCAAGCGATGTGTTTTTCCATACACACAGTTTTCACAAAATTTCATGCATGGTTTCTTCATGTTCTTCAACAAACCTTTCCCACAAAGCAATGATAGGCCCTTTTCTAACATATGCCCAAGGCGCATGTACCATATCCTCGTGCATTCAGTTTGATCTTTACTTCTATTGATTCCAACAACCAAATCACCCGTGACAGTTTCCCCTATAAGAGGATAAAGATTCATGTGACGAACCCCCTTCATCACAACCAATGAACCACGAACAACCTTTAAGACTCCATTTTTCAAGATTATTTTGCTACCATTTTCCTCTAATATACCAAGAGAAATAAGGTTTTTCCATAAATTAGGGACATGTCTCACGTTCCTTAAAGTCCTTACCCCTCCATCATGCATCTTGATTCGTATTGTACCATACTCCATAATTTTACAAGCATGGTTGTTCCCCATTAAAATAGTTCCACCATTTGTACTTTGGTAGGTAGTAAACCACTTCCTATTTGGGCACATTTGGTGTGAGGCTCCTGAATCAAGCATCCATTTACCGGAAATGTCATGGTCTTTCTCTGAGACAGAAAAACAATCTTCCTCATCATTCGAGTCATAACTCGCCTCTGATAAATCTTGTTGTTTTTCTTTGGAATTGTTGTCGTTGTTGGTCTGCTTCTTAAATGATACCCTCTTATTTGGCAATTTGCTTTAAAATACCCAAGCTCGCCACATTTAAAACATGATCTTTCCGCAAGAGCTCTAGATTTAGATCTAGACTTCCTTCCCCTGCCTAGTCCTCTTTCATTTGCCCTCCCTCTAGTAGCAAACAATCCTTGAGCTTGTTCCTTGTATTCTTTTCCACTGCTAGACATCCCACTTGTAGCAACCTTTCGCAGATCATCTGCTAAGAGTGATGTTCTAGTCTCATCCATGGTTAGAGTATCACTCACAAGCATCAATGTTTAAACTAGATTTTCGTAAGACTCTGGTAATGAAAGCAATAACATGAGTGCTTGATCTTCTTCATCAATCTTCACATCTATATCTTTCAAGTCTGATATAATCCTATCAAACTTGTTGACATAATCCCAGATTGAGGTGCCTTCCTCCATCTTGCATGTATACAATTTGAATTTTAAGTAGATCCGATTTGTTAGAGTTTTCGTCATGAAATTTTTCTCTAACTTTGACCACACCCCAGCTGTCGTTGCTTCTTCATTTACCAAGAACGCAACATCTCTCTTAAGGCATAAGATTGTGGCAGCTCGTGGTTCGAGATCTAATTCTTCCCAATCCTCGTCCTTCATACTCACAGGTTTTTGTTCTTTTCCCGCTAATGCCTTGTGCAACTTTTGTAAAATGAGTAGATTTTTCATCTGCATCCTCCAGTAGAAAAAATCATTTTTTTCATTGAATTTTTCGATTTCATATTTACCGACCTTGATTGATCCACTAGTAGAAGCCATTGTATTGGATAAAAAAAATTAAAGTTTTACCAACTCTAAAATTTTACAATTGGCTCTGATACCAATTGTTAGTGCCGCAGCGGAATTTTGTCTTCAATGATATGAAATATAACACTCATTAAGATTGAACAAGACTTGTATGAATAAAGATATCTAAAGAAGAAGGATAAAATGAAAGTCACTTTATTTAACTCTATGTATTTCTATTGTTATTGTTCTACAAAATATATGAAGAATTTATAGTGACATACAAGTTAAATAATTTGTGGATTTAAATTAACCACAAATATAAGCCTCTCACTTATGTCCTTCCTATTACTCCTCCATAATTTACTAGAGTAAATTTCTTTAGAATTTGACTTATTACGTTCCATATTTAACATCGAGAAATAATATTCTTACACCATCCTTTACACATACACCGTATTTCACTATTCACCAATACGGTGAACAGTGAAATATTATAAAATTAAATATATTTATTAAAAATATATAATAAAAAAATTTAAATTAAATGATACTCATGTGAAATTGTGTGATTAACCAACTTCATAACTCAAATAACCAACATTTTATATATTATTAACCAACTTTATTTACTATTAAAAATTATTTTTAATTCTAAGCGTTTATTAACCAATTTCATCACTTCATTAACCAACTTTTTATACTTCATTAACCAACTTTATTTTATAACTTAAAAAACTATTCACGAATATTTTTCATGAGTACAGTTCATACACTGTTTATGGTACTGTTCATACACTGTTGTGACACTGTTCCACACTATTCAACGTATTGGTGAAAAGTGCATACAGTGTAGTGTAGCTTTTAGTGTCAACATATATTGTTGTTTAACATTACCAAATATTATTCCACAGTGTGGAGGCACTGAAAGACTGAAAGAACTATTGATGATTGCAAGGAAAGAATTAATTAGGTACAAAACAAGAAGAAAAGAAGAAAATATGGTTAGTCACAACAAAATACTTCTTCTTTTTCTAGAATTTGAGTTGGCAAGAAGGATGTTAAAAATAAGAACTCCGATGGCACCATTCACAGGAAGACCACCGGCTGTATCTCCAGAGGAAAACTAAATAGTAGGTTTATTGTATATTCTTGTTGTAGAATGTCTTCAATAGTTTTCAGGATCTGATTCATTTGTTATTCCCATTTGCAGCTAAAAATACTACATCAAATTGAAAAATGAGGCACGAACATATGGTGTGACATACTACGATCCTGCCAAGGTTTTGAAAATTTCAAATGAGGGTGCAAATCAGGGAGCTAGCAAACAAGTTAATGTGGCACGGAGTGGTGAATCCTAGTCATCAGATTTATGTCCTAGATCTAATGGATGTGCATGGATTCTGAAATAAGGGCCTTGTCTCTCAGCCCTGTCAATTGCACCACAGCCACAGGTATGCATATCATTTATTGTGGGGTGAGGGAGGGATGGAGAGAACCATTACAGTTTCTGGGTGATGCAAAAAACATATTCTGATTATTGGTAGTATATTCATATTAAAATTACATTCATTGAGATCCTAAAATAAGTACGTTTGGTGTTCAAATGCTCTTGATCAAAAAAAGTATGGCTCATTACTCATCTTTCTGTTGGCAAGAAACTCATTGATTGAGAATTAGTCTATAAAATAGTATAAGTATGATGGAGCCATAAAAAGACATAAAGGTAGATTAGTTTTACTAATGGTTTTAACCAAATAGAAGACATAGATTTATCAACACATACCTTCCTTTTGCTAAGCTAGCTACCATTAGACTCTTTATGGCCATAGTTCATTCCAAAATTTGGTCTCTGCACACCAACTTGATCCGTACAATTCCTTTTTTTAGCACCGACACCTCTAATAAAATGACGTGTTCGTGTCTGTGTCGGACACCGATACTTACATTGACATTTGTAATTATCTTTTATTTATTTATTTTTTAAATTATTATCGATATTGTTGTATCGGTGTCAGTGTCGTATTTTAGGTGTTCGAAATATTTACATGAAATCTATATGTAGTTACCCTGACATCCATTCTAAAAACCCTAATCATATTTATAACTTGTTGAAATCCATCTATGGCTTAATACAAAGCAACAAATAATGATTTTATGAATTATTAACTATCTTACTATCTATAGGATACTTTCAATCTACTTTTTACAACTCTCTTTTCACAAAAATCCATTGGAAATTCATTCATTTACTGATATTTTGATTTATGTTGATGTGCATGAACATCTATCAAGCAATTCCTCAACATTCAAGATCAAAGATTACTTCTTCCGACTATAAGTAGCAATATCAAATCTAGGCATTCACATATACTAAAGAAAATCTATTTTGGACCTTTTATCTAAAACTAAACTTATTGACTCAGAACCTTCCGACACATGATAGATATATCTAAATGTGATGATTATTTAAATTTAATTGTGTAATTAGTGAACTATGAAGAGAGATCAATTATTAATAAAAGAGACATACCAATATTAATAAGTATGTGAGAAAATATTTTGATAATATTGATAATTGATCAATTGGTGTTAGATGACAAAATATTAAATGGAGATATTTTATATCATTATATATATATATATATATATATATATATATATATATATATATATATATATATATATATATATATATATATATATATATATATATATATATATATATATATATATATATATATATATATATATATATATATATATATATATATATATATATATATATATATATATATATATATATATATATATATATATATATATATATATATATATATATATATATATATATATATATATATATATATATATATATATATATATATATATATATATATATATATATATATATATATATATATATATATATATATATATATATATATATATATATATATATATATATATATATATATATATATATATATATATATATATATATATATATATATATATATATGTTATGAGTGAATGAGAAAGAATAAGAAGAATAAGAAGAAAAAGAAGAAAGTTAGTAAGAGAAGAGAGAAAGGAAAAGAAAGAAAGAGAGAAGAGAAAGGAAAAGAAAGAAAGAGAGAAGAGAAAGGAGAAGAAGAAGAGAAACTCATGGAAGAAAGAGCTCATGAATTCATCAATTCATCTTCTTCTTCAATAAGGTGAGCTCCTTAATTAGACTTAGTTTTGGGAGGGAAGAAAATGCATGATTGAGAATTTAGGTTTTGTGTGAAAAACATGTTTAAGTGTGATTTGTATGTTAATACTTGATGATCTTGATGAATTACACGCCATACTATGTTAATTTATGTCATTTGGGGTGTTTGGATGCTACAAGATCATGTGGGTTGAGGGTTTTGACCATGTTTACCTTCCAAATGCATTGCCGGGATTCTTATTTTCGCTTGAGTCGTCGGACAAGCTTTGGCGAGCCCGTAGCAACCTGTTTTTCTTCTAGCATCGTCGGGCAACCATGATGCAAATTTAGTTCTGTCTGGGCCTCGCTGAGCGAACCAAAGGCGAGACAGTCTCGCTGGCTGCTCGCCGGGCCACCATGACAACATGCAAAATTTGTGTTTCTTGTTTTTTTTTTCATATCTTGAGAACCGTAACTCGAATTGAGGCAGGGTCGAAAGTGTTGGAAATAATATGTGAATGTTGAATAATATGTGAACGGGTGAAGATGAACACCTAACCTTTTGTTGAACACCATGAGAATTGGTTTGATATTTGGTGAGGAACCTTTGTTCCAAAAGTCCTATTTGGTGAGGAACTTGACTCCGAAAGTCCTATTTATTATGAGACCATGAACTAACTATGAATGCTTGGGAAATGGTAGTGATGACTATATGCCTTAAGTGAATTATTTGTGTGGAGTATGTTTGACTTATTTATATTACTATATGTGTTGCATGCATAACGTATATGTGGATTGGATGTTTTGATTGTGAAATAACATGCTTAAAACATTATGAAGATGAGTGAGAAAACATAGGCTTCTAACTAGGTAAATGGATTAAAAATATAACTAGGTTACAAGTATGATTAGATAACACTAGAAGGTGACATTCATGCAATATGATACCTAGGTGAGTGTCATGGATGAATGGTTACCATAGTTGCAAGTGAGATGCATTGTATGGAACATGTGATGTTATTGTGTGATTAAGGTGAATGTGATCACCTTGTGATTGTCGAATACGATCATGTTATGTTATATTTCATCACGTAGTCGGAAACAACCCCCTAATTGTGTCGTCCCAAGAGTGACACTTATATAGAGCTCTATTGGAATGTACGCACCCTTACTTTGACAGGTTTGAGTCCCCATAAACGCTGGATCCCTATGTGGGTTAGAGTCCCATACGGGTAGAGACTTGAAATGGGTTTGGAGTCCCATAGGTAGTGACGATCCTTAAGGTTGAGGAGTCCCTTAGAATTCTAAGTCCACGCGTATGTCAAAGTATGATACAAGGATTTGTGACCTGTGCCGAAAGTCCTAGACGTAGGATCAAGAGAAATGTTTCCATACATTGCGAGTTTTTTGAACTCAAGTCTTATCCCTTTTTCCCTTGACTTGAGTTAGAATTTGATTAGAACCCTGTAGAGCCGAGTGAATCCATAGAATAGGGGAACTCACTAATATTATTATCTCACCCCAATATTGTTATTTTTTAGGTGTTGTTTGCAGGTTTAGTATACATGAAGAGACGTGCATGAATGTTTCAAGGGGATCTTATATTGTGTTTTTCTTTCGTTGTGTATATTGTATAATGATGGATGTTGTATTTAGATCTTAGATTTTTATTTTGGACAATTTCCATATCTTGTACCATAGGTTGTCTTTATTGTTTTAGGAATGGTCAAGTATGTAAATGATGTCAATAGACACTTATGATTGTGTCAGTACCAAATAATAACACTTGTATGATATTATTTAGATATATATTATACAGGTTGTTACAATTGACATGTAGTGTGACTGTTGGAATAAGATGCCTATAAAATAGGCACCTTTGGGACAACAACATCAACTTTTCTCATTCTTTTTGATTTCTCACGGAAAATAAAATAGTAACTTCATCATCAAAGATACACATAAAAGAAGAAGGAGAGAAGAATTTGAATCAAGAAATTAAGAATTAAGACAAGAATCGTCATCATGGATCCATATACATAGAAATTAGAATACCGTGAAAATCATAATATCAAGATCATAAATAAATTTTTTTAAACAATTGATATCAGAGCAATGGTTAATAATATTAAGATTTTCTTATAATTATTAATTGATGAGACCGAGAACCATATCAATTAACAATTATAAGAAAATCTTAATATTATTAACCATTGCTCTGATACTAATTGTAAATTATCAAAGTAGTCAAATCTATTAAAATTTATAGTTTTAAATTATATTCATTCAATTGTGTAATTTACTATCATAATTATACTGCTTAATAATAAAACTGGAATTTGTTAGTCACCAAATGATCAAATTCATAACAGTTTACAATTTAAAATTTTACAATTGAATTTTGATTATGAACTTCAATCGATTATTTAATTTGGAAGTGAAAAGTATAACGTCTAATTTGGAATTATTTGATTTAGAAATTTGTTAATCACCAAAGTGATCAAATTAATTTAAGTTTGTGCTTCCAAACTATGTGATTGAATTTTGATTATGTGAATAAGATATTTTGTTCAATAAGATTAATTATTATAAAATATATTTAGATAATCCAAAGATGGATCATGACTAATAATTGATGAAAATAAGGTATTAGTTTACATACTTAGTGCCTGTATATCCAAAGATAAATATGTATGTTTTAAGTATGATTTCATTGTCCATTAAAATATCTTTATTTTGGTATCACTTGAATATATTGAAATGTATTTAGGTACCAACCAAAGGTGATTTTGAATACACGATTAAAGATGATTAGTATGAATCCATAAAATTTATTCAAAGTATTAACATGTGAGTGAGTTTTAAATATTTATGGTTACTAGTAGTGTTTTATAGACTTATATATGACAATGATAATGGATGAAACCGAGAACTATTACAAACAACATTATGAAAGGTGAAAGGTCCAACAGGTTGTCTTTAAACTTGATAAGAATGAACAACAACTAGGTTCATTAGTAAAGTTTCTTGAAAGTGCGTAGCATGCGATTAACCTGGGCGACTGTTGGTTGCACATAGCCTCCTCGGAGGTGCGCGAGCGTGATAAGATATAAAAGGCGCATTTTATGTCGGCCTAGTTTGTTCTTAAGGTGCAAAAGATGTCGATGAGCCTCCTACTCGGATGCCATTTGATGACATTGTCGAGGAGAAGGTGCCCGCGGGGAACTGAAGGGATTTGTCTTTTCACAAGCATGTGAATAGTCAGTTTTGAGAATGCCAAATGACAGCTTCTTTTGCCACGTGGGACGATACAATAAATTTTGTTAAGGCCTAGGAGGTCTAGGAGGCTAGGCAATGATGGCATTTTGTCCTTTACGCTTCCCTATGAGAGCAAAAGAGCCTATATAAATGGAGAAGATGATTCATTTTCACTTTGCGAAAATTTCTCTCCTCCTTGCCTTTTGCTCTGCAACAAACGTCTGTCGCCGAAGATCTTTTAGCCGTCGTCCGTTGCTTTTTCCTTCCCCAAGATCTTCATCCTCAACCTCTGAATCCAAGTAAGTTCTTCAACCTTCTTGTGAAAATGCATGAATTTCTGGAAATTTATCTTGAGTTCACCGGCGGTGTATGAGTTTTCCAGTTGAAGTTCATGTGTTTCTAGATGAATACATGAATTTTCTAGGAAATTCATGAAGGCCTTGAATAACATAAATCTAGGATGTTGTATGTTTATAGATCTTCCTAGGTTGTTGTGTGAGAATGTTTCATGTTTGTTGTCGGGCAGGAGGTGTCCTCGACACTAAGATTTCTCTCATAGGTGTTCGACACATCATAGTAGTCGTATGGCATATCCCCTTTTAGGGTCTTTACAAGTCGGGGGGACGTATCCCCGCTTTTGGGGAGGGTTTTCATCGAGACCCTTTTCCGTTGATAAGGGCTTGAGTCGAGGAGATATCCTCCCCCTTTCACTTGATTTGTGGTGGAAGGGTGAATTTCATCTTTGTCAAATTCACTTTTGCTTCCTCTGTTTTTCAGGTGAATTGGCTGATCAAAACGAGGGAACCGTCCCCGATGTTGAGGCAACTACTAACGAGGATGCGCCTCCCGCCTAGTATGCCAACGTTCGGGTCGTGGAGGGGGACCTTAGTTGGATCGCCCAAGAGCTTCTCGTGATGAAGTCAACATTTACCGAGGAGGAGGCCAGTAATTTTGATCTCCTCGAAGATAGGGATGAAGATGCGCCCATGAGTTGGAAGGTGATTAGTCTGACAGAGAATGACCGAATATGCTCGGTGTATATGGGGAGGAAATTCCAATGTACGAGTTCGCTTCTAGGGAAACAGGGTATCATCTGCCCTTCATGGATTTCCAAGGGGAGATATTTTATCATCTTGAATTGTGTCCTGCCCAACTGTTAGAACAGTGATAGAGTATCCGGGTTTGTTATCGTCTCCATAGGAAATCTGTGATATTGCTGTCGTTCGACAGTTGTCAAGTTTTTAACTTATAGTAACAAGGAGGTTTTGGTTTTTTCTTTACGGTAGCTTTCATAGGAAAAGTAATAAATGCGGTAAAAGTTTAGGTTTTACGATTTGAGAAAGATTGTCAAAGTTAGGGTTCGACGATCACTTTGCATGTATATGTTCGATCAACAAAACTAGTAAACTCCGTTGGATGATAATTAAATTCGCAATATCCTCTCAATGTGTTTATTTCTAACACACATTGTGATTTTTTCCATTTTGATCCATTGTTGATTTCTCACACAATCTATCAAAATGACAACTTTTAGGGTTTGATATTTTAGTAAACAATCTCATTCAAGACTATCTCTAGCTCAAGAATATAGATGGATGAAAACCTAGGTAAAGAGTTGGAAAATATCTTTCAATCATAAACCAACACAAAGAGTTAACAATAAAACAAAGTTTTCATCATATATTCATCATCAAAGAGTTTACAAATGAAGATCATCTCATTTACATACAAAACTTATGATCATCTACATCTAACCTTGACAAAATGAAGGACTTAGCTACTCATTTTCATGGTAGCTTGAACAAGAAGAAAATGGAGAAGATTAAAGAACATCCATATCGAAGGATCAAAGAAAGATGTGATTTCCACTTCTCTTGATTACACAATAAGCAAAAGCAAGAAAAACTATTGTTTTTGGAGTTGTAGAACTAGGTTTCAATGTTACCAAAATGATACTCCTTAAGATATTCAGTTATGATCCCAATAAAGCAATATATAAAGTACAAAAGACGCTCTGTTTCTTCCATTCGCCAGGCGAACAAAAAGAAACAAGGCACTTCAAAGTGCCTCCAGCAAGCAAACCGCCCTCTGAGATATCGCGCCTTCGCCAGGCGAAGCAATCATTCGTCAGGCGAACATTCGCTGGCTTCACTTGCCAGGCGAATTTAATGAAGGTTTGCTACTGGAATAGCCAAGAGATCTTCGCCAGCTTCTTCACCAGGAGAATGGTAGCAAAGCTTCACTAGAACCATTGTCAGGCGAACTTCATGCCCTTTTGGTCTGGGAGTTTAATTTGAATTACTCGCTCTGGCTCGCCAGCACTCGCCAGGCGAACATTCACTGGCACTCGCTGAGCTTCGCCAGGCGAATGCTCTGTTTTCCAGCTTCTTCTAGCAGTTATGTCTCATCTCTTCTAAGGTACTCCTACTAGTGTCAATCCTGCACACTAACAACAACATTACAAGCACCATTCACTTGGACCAAAACAAAATGAAACTAAGCAAATCCAACTACTAATTCATACACTACTAGATAAAAACAAGTAAAAATACTACTAATTAGAGATCGAATATATACTATAATTGGGATCTAACAACTCTCCCCAACTAACTTATTTGCATGTCCTCAAGCAAAGTATGTCTCTCAAAACAAAAAGGAGGATTTTCTCAAGAACCAATTTAATCCAAATGAAATATCCGGCTCAAATACACAACAAGTGCAACAAGGCAAAAAGTTACACAATCCCACAATAGACAATGTACAAGAACTTGATTCTAAAAACAAATTAAAACAATGCTTCAAGAAACAACTAAATCTCATGACATGTCATTCTAACACTCCACTTCGAAAAAGGATTGAAGTAAAACGCGCATGCAAGCGCAGGACAAAAATTCGCTCAAATGACAAACAATGCAATACTACACAATTCATACAATATCTAAATGATCACAACAAAATTATGGAAGCTAAAGATCACATAGGACTTAAAGGGTTGTAGCTTGGTCGGGTTACAACAAAGGGTCATTTATAAGGCCATTGAAACGAAATCGCTGATGCTCAAGAACACTCACTATACAAGTATTTACAACATCACCACTTCATTCACCAAATTCTTTCAAATGCAAACCCTCACAAGCTCCCTTGCATAATTATTTTCTTTTTCTTTCATTCAAGCAATCATACTTCTCTTTTTTATTATATTCTTTTTATCTTTTTTGTTTTTTTTTATTTTTTTATTATTAGGCTATTTTCTCTTTTCATCAAACCTTTGTTCACGGCTCTTATACACAAACTTGCTTGAAATATTTTCACAAATATTTTAAGCAGGGTTTTTTCTTTTTGACTTTTTCCGTTCTCCCCAACTTAATTCCAACTCAACCCAAAGTGAATGTTCCAAGCTTTTACGGCAAGAAAAGCAATTTAAGCATAACTTAAGGTTCAAGAAGAAAACAAACATTAGAAACTCACAAAATGAGCTTTAAACAAGAAGGCTCAAAAGGGGCTAACAAAAGTCACACTCCTCACGGGAAATGTATGGAAATGGTTGTGCTCAATACAAACAAGTGCCTTGATCCTCTCTAAAACTTCCACAAAATTATAAAGAACAAAAGATAGAACATGAGTTATAAGTATACACAAAATTCATCATCCATCCATAGCATATGTACAAGTAAAAGGAGGATTCTTACATTTGTGATATAGGACATAAATGACATATCAATCCACAAAGTTGCAAAATAAGCAAAGTTACAAAAATTTTACATAGAATAACAAGTTCTAAAACATTCTAAATTCTAGAACAAGGTAACTAAGTACCTTGTCAACAAATTTGTGAGAACGATAATATCACCGCCATCCCACTTGAAAGAAATTCTTGCATATCTACAAAAGAACACTTTAGCATCGACAACAGGGTATTAACATATTTACAACCACCCTTGAATAAAACTTGAAATAAAACTTACTAAAATGAAAACTTAAATAATAAATAAATAAATAGCTCAAAATACTAATAATAATGTTGAATAACTAAAATGGTGTGTAACACCAACAATGTCACAAGGTACCTTAAAAGGTACAAGTACAAATATGAAATAACATAACCAAAGTACATAACAAAACAAATAAATGGGAATACAAGAAAAACTTCATTTTGTAGCAACAAAGAAAACAACAAAACATAACAAGAAATCATTCCCCCTCCTCGGACATGTCGTAGCCATCCTCATCGTCGCCGTCATCTGCCTTTACATCATCACCAACAGGGTCATCGTCCTCTGCATCCTCCCCCCCCCCCCACCAAAACTGGGCCTGTCCACAGGCCATCCAGCATGCGCAAGGAACTGCTCCCCGACAACGGCGCCATTTTGTTAGAACAATGATAGAGTATCGGGGTTTGTTATCGTCTCCACATGGAATCTGTGATATTGCTTCTGTTCGACAGTTGTCAAGTTTTTAACTTATAGAAACAAGGGGATTTTGGTTTTTCGTTACGGTAGCTTGCATAGGAAAAGTATTAAATGCGGTAAAAGTTTAGGTTTTACAATTTGAGAAAGATTGTCAAAGTTAGGGTTCGACGATCACTTTGCATGTATATGTTCGATCAACAAAACTAGTAAACTCCGTTGGATGATAATCACATTCACAGTATCCTCTCAATGTGTTTATTTCTAACACACATTGTGATTTTTTCCATTTTGATCCATTGTTGATTTCTCATACAATCTATCAAAATGACAACTTTTAGGGTTTGATATTTTAGTGAACAATCTCATTCAAGACTATCTCTAGCTCAAGAATATAGATGGATGAAAACCTAGGTAAAGAGTTGGAAAATATCTTTCAATCATAAACCATCACAAAGAGTTAACAATAAAACAAAGATTTCATCATATATTCATCATCAAAGAGTTTACAAATGAAGATTATCTCATTTACATACAAAACTTATGATCATCTACATCTAACCTTGACAAAATGAAGGACTTAGCTACTCATTTTCATGGTAGCTTGAACAAGAAGAAAATGGAGAAGATTAAAGAACATCCACATCGAAGGATCGAAGAAAGATGTGATTTCCACTTCTCTTGATTACACAATGAGCAAAAGCAAGAAAAACTACTGTTTTTGGAGTTGTAGAACTAGGTTTCAATGTTACCAAAATGATACTCCTTAAGATATTAAGTTATGATCCCAATAAAGCAATATATAAAGTACAAAAGATGCTCTGTTTGCGGCCATTCACCAGGCGAACAAAAATAAACAAGGCACTTCAAAGTGCCTCCAGCAAGCAAACCGCCCTCTGAGATATCGCGCCTTCGCCAGGCGAAGCAATCATTCGCCAGGCGAACATTTGCTGGCTTCACTTGCCAGGCGAATTTAATGAAGGTTTTCTACTGGAATAGCCAAGAGATCTTCGCCAGCTCCTTCTCCATGAGAATGGTAGCGAAGCTTCGCTGGAACCATTTCCAGGCGAACTTCATGCCCTTTTGGTCTGGGAGTTTAATTTGAATTACTCGCTCTGCCTCGTCAGCACTCGCCAGGCGAACATTCACTAGCACTCGCTGAGCTTCGCCATGCGAATGCTCTAATTTCCAGCTTCTTCTAGCAGCTATGTATCATCTCTTCCAAGGTGCTCCTACTAGTGTCAATCCTGCACACTAACAGCAACATTACAAGCACCATTCACTTGGACCAAAACAAAATGAAACAAAGCAAATCCAACTACTAATTCATACACTACTAGATAAAAACAAGTAAAAATACTACTAATTAGAGATCGAATATATACTATAATTGGGATCTAACACCAACTTCACCTGAATGCTCTGGCATTCATTCAGGCTTTCGAGCTGGTATGTCGTTATCTCAGGATAGGGGCTACCGTGGAACTTTTCTTCTACATCTTTCAGCTGCTGAGGAGCACCGTTGAGTCAAAGCAGAGCTAGGTGTCTTTTAAATAGTAGAGCAGGTTGTTTTGGCCCTATTCAGAGTCTGTCCGAAATTTCAAGTTTTGATTTCTGGTCGTAAAGCCCCTTTAAGAGGCATCCAAGAGTTCCCTGGTTACCATGGAGACGATAAAAGAGTATGGTCAGGACGTGGTACGTCCAGTGTCAAAATTTCCCTTGGAGTGGGTGTACACCCATTTTAGGTATAAAACAAACGAATTCCTTGTGAAACACGATCATCTGTGCTCCGAGGATAAGAAATCTCTTCGAGCATTAACAGCGACTTCGAGGGTGGATGTGGTCAGACAGCAGACGAATCTAGAAAAGTTTGTTGATCCTTTGCCTTCTCCGGGAAGCACCTTCAATCCTCCTACCCAGAATCCTCAGAAGAAGAGGAGACAGGACGACCTCGGTTCGTCTTCAGCTGAAGGCTCAGGTGGTTTTGTTGGGGGGAAACTCACCCTGACTCCTGCTATCTGCAAGAAAAGATTTTTGACGGGGAAGGATCTGTGGTTGTCCCCGATCTAGAGGTGTCGGTCATCTGGGCTTCTCATCCAAAGGAGATGAGGGCGCTCCTCTACCGTGATGTTGTTACGATGATGAGGGTGCTGGAAACGACACTGGCCCTGGGTGATGCGGAGACAGTTCTGCTTAAAGAGTTCAAAAAGGAAAAGGCCAGGGAGGTTGAACTTGAGTTGGAGACAACTGACATGTTTAACCAGTTGTCGACTCTCCAAGGCAACTACGAGGCCAAGGTCGTGCTCCTCAAGGATATGAATGAGATGACTGATGAAATGAAGAAGATTAAGAAGAAGAATGCCAGCTTGAAGACTAGGGTAGTGGAGTTGGAAGGCTCCTTGGCGGTGAGACCAGATGAGACTGAGGAGGAGAAATCTCTGAAGACCCGGCGAGAGATGATTGACAAGATTCGTATCCTCAAGTTAGATACCCTTGGAGCTGCTGAGTTTGGATTTACTACTGCCGTGGAGTAGATGAAGGCCTTAAATCTCGACGTCCAGCTGGTTACCAAATGAATGGGTGTTCTGCACCAGGTGGTCGATGGGAAGGTGGTCCCGCCAGATATTCCTACTTATGATGTCTGATTGTTATTTGTAACTTAGTGTATTTTGGCCTGCGTGCCAGTTTTTGTAAATTTTGATTGTTGGGCTTGGCCTGACACTTTTGTAATATCTAAAAAAATTTTGGCCTTGTGGTCGGACCTATATATGGATATGTTTATTTGACATTGTATGCCTTGTATGTTTGTTTTTCTTGTGGTTTGTTTGTTGATTTAGAGTTTGCTCGACTCGTTATTTGCTCGATAGTTTAGGGAACTTGTCGAGGTAGCAAAGTAATCTCGCCGATCATGGGATTAAGATCTCGGTTGAAGTCTTGATTGCACAGGGCTTAGACTTTTCCATCGCGAGTTGGGTGTCCTGCCACACTGGTACGACGACGGAGGAGCTCGATTGAGTTATCCCCGTCTAGCACAAAATTTTCTCTTTCCATGAGCGAAAACTTACCTTTGTTATGTTTGAGGATTGTGCTTTCACCAGGACACGCTTCCTTGGTCGGAAGATCCTCCATTGTTGAGAGGTGGAGTCGTCGGCAGTTAGTTCTAATTGCATTAGCGCTGGCTGTAATATTGTTTGAGCTTTTTGGCATTCCATGGTCGAGTAAATAGTTCTCCGTTCAGGTGTTCGAGGTAATAGGCTCTGGTACCTATTTTCGATCTCACCCGGTAAGGGCCTTCCCAATTTGCGTCAGCTTGCCCTCACGTGAATCTTTTTTATTTCGGTGCAGGACAATGCTGCCCACTTGGAAGTCGCACTTTATGACCTTAGCGTCATGGCGCAGCGTTATTTTTTGTTTCAGTGAAGCTTTGCAAAGATTTGCCCCTGATCGGATCTCTTCGACTAGATTGAGTTCTTTTCTTAATGCTTCGTCTTTCATTTCCTCGTCGAGAGCGGCCTCTGTCTGTCTCGAGGGTTCTCTGATCTCCACTGGGATTACTACCTCATTTCCATATGCTAATCGGAAGGGAGTTTCCCCGGTGGTGGAGTATGGAGTTGTTATGTATGCCTAGAGCACACTATGTAGCTTCTCGACCCACCTCTTTTTGGCCTCGCCTAACCTTCATTTTAGTCTGTGAAGGATCTTCCTGTTCGCGGCTTCTGCCTGTTCGTTGGTCTGGGGGTGTTCGACAGACGTGAAATGTTGCTTGGTACCTAGTTTGGCAATGAAATCTTGACATTTCCTTCCCGTGAACTATGCCCCGTTGTCTGTTACGAGAGCTTGGGGCACACCGAATCACGTGAGGACGTTTCTTTTATAAAAACGGAGTATGTTAAATGTCGTGATTTTAGCGAGGGCCTCAGCTTCGATCCACTTTGGGAAGTAGTCGACAACCATGATCAAAAACTTGTTCTTATAGGATCCTACGGTGAAGGGGCCGAGTATGTTTATTCCCCACCAGGCGAAAGGCCATGGGGAGGACATGGTCTTTATTTTTTTGGGGTGCGCTAGGTGCATTTCCCTGTGGCGTTGGCATTTGTCGCACTCCTTGACATGCTCCTTCGTATCATGCTTCATGGTTGGACAATAATATCCTGCTCGAAGGGCTTTTCGCGCCAAGGATCTTCTTCCTAAGTGTTGTGCGTTGACCCCATCGTGAATTTGTTAGATAATGTCCAGGATCTTGTCCTCCTCAACACATTTTAGGAAGGGAATGGAGAATCCTTGGCGGTAGAGTTTTCCTTCGACTAGGACGTAGGAGCAAACCATTCGCTTAGTTACGTTGGCCTCTTTACTATCTTCAGGCGTTTCTATTGCCGATGGCATTGAAGTTGGATAGTCTTGTCGATTTCGTGATGCTTGGACGGGGAAGTTTCTCTTTTATAACAGACTTGTTGTCGTTTTTCCTCCTTGTGCTAGCAAACTTTGACAGGATGTCGGCCCGAGCATTTCTTTCACGGGGGATGTGATGGACTTTCCACGCTTTAAACTTTGCTATATTTTCCTGTATGAGTGTTAATTATTCAACGAGATGATTGTTTTTAGCCTGGAACTCCCCCCTTACCTAGGAAGCCACGAGTTGGGAGTCCGTGAAAATTTTTATTTCCTTTGCGCCCAGGTCATCTGCCAATCGTAGGCCTGCGAGGAATGTTTCATACTCGACTTGATTGTTTGAGGTTGGGAAGGATAAGACCAACGATACTTCGATCAGGACTCCTTCTATGTTCTCGAGGATGATGTCTGCTCTGTTGCCCATGGAATTGGAGGCTCCGTCGACGAAAATTGTCCACCTACACGCCCCACTAGAGGGGGATGTCGGGGATGTCATTTTCACTAAGAAATCAGCCAGGACCTGTACCTTGAGAGCTTTCCTGCTCTCGTAGTGGATATCGAATTCTGACAGTTCCAGAGACCATTTAAGCATCCGGCCGACCATATCCGGTCAGCCGAGTAGCTTCCTGACGGGTTGGTCTGTTCGAACTACTATCGTATGGGCCAAGAAGTAATGCCTTAATCTTCTCACAACATTGATGAGGGCCAGAGCAACCTTCTCGATCTGCTGGTATCTGAGTTCTGGTCCTTGTAAGGCTTTTCTTGTGAAGTAGTATTGGCTTATGCCCGTCGAGGGTTTCTCGAATGAGGGAAACACTGATGGCTTCATTAGTGATAGAAAGATAAAGGTAAAGCGTTTCCCCGCTGTCTGGTCGTGACAAAACAGATGGTTCATACAAAGCTTGCTTGAGATGGCTCCATTCAAACGTTGCCTTCTTCTGAAGGAGCTTGAAGAAAGGCAGGGCGTGTTGTGCGATTTGGCCACGAAGTGAGATAGCGAGGTGAGCATCCCGTTGAATGACTGTATGGAGTTCTTCGACTTAGGTGTAGGGAATTCAAAAAACCCTTGGAAATTTGTCAAGATTGGCCTTGATCCCCCTCTCAGTGAGGTAGAATGCGAGAAACTTTCTTGCCCGTACACCAAAGATGCATTTTTTTGGGTTGAATTGCATTTTACACTTCCTGGCTTGGTCTAAAACCTTTTACAAATGGAGCGTATGATCGGATTCCTCTTGGGACTTCACGATCATGTCGTCCATATATATCTCGAGCATGTCTCCAATTTGTGATTGGAAGACTTTGTTCATCATTCGCTGGTATGTGGCCCCAATGTTTTTCAGACCGAAGAGCATTACATTGTAGTAATAGTTGCCCGAAGAGGTCATGAAAGCGATATACTTCTTGTCCTTCTCCTCCATGGGGATCTGGTTATATCCCGAGTAGGCGTCCATGAAGGACAAAAGTTTGAAATCGGCGGAGTTATATACTAACTTATCAATGTTAGGCAAAGGATAAGCGTTTTTTGGGCGAGCCCGGTTGAGATTGGTGTAATCAATGCACATTCTCCAATTTCCATTATGTTTTTTGACTAATACAATGTTGGAGAGCCAGGTTGTATACCTGACTTCCGAGATAAATTTGGCCTCTAAGAGGTATTTTACAAGTTTGTTTACCGCTTCAGTCTTCTCGTCGGATTGCTCGTGCTTGCATTGTGCTACCGCCCGAACAATGGGTCGATGGTGAGCTGATGACAAGCAATTTATGGGTCAAGGTCGGGCATGTCCGCGACGCTCTAGGAAAACAAGTTAGCGTTGTTTTTTCAAGAAAGTCTTCAGCTACTCTTTCACTTTATCTGGAAGTCCCGCACCAATCCTGATTCCTCGGTTGGGGTTGTCCCCAAAGGTGATGACCTCAAATTCCCCATCTGGTATTGGACGCATAAAAGTCGAGGAGGATGAGCTGCCAGTTGAAAATGGAGTATCTTCTTCGCCTTCTTTTGAGATCGAACTATCGAGGTTGATGGCATGAACCTGGTGGCTTCTTTCTGGGATGGCTTTCTTCGCTGGGAAAATCTTTGTCTCTTGCCCGTTTGACGACCTGCGATGCTGCCCTGATTGAACTCCGCCCCTTGGTAGCCACCTCAAAGCATCGCCTTACGACCTCGACGTCCCTGTGAAGAGTGGCGACATGACCCTTTTCAGTATAATACTTAACGATTAGCTAGACAAGTGTCAGCCTCCCCAGGATGCATTGGTATAGCGAGGGACAGTCTATGACTAAGAACTGAGTCTTAATTACTTTGGCAGCATCTTCCTTCCTGAACGTAACTTAGAGCTCTACGTATCCCTAGGGCCTAGCAGTGGCCCTGTTGAATCCTTGCAAATATGAACCTACATAAGGGGACAGGTTCTTCTGTTCGAGTTTGAGGGTGATAAATAGACTGGTGTACATGATGTCCACCGAGCTACCCTGATCGACAAGGATCCAGCGGACGTCGGTGTTAGCTAACCTGGCTCTGATGAGAAGAGGAATATGAGTGTTATGGGAGCCTTCGGGGAGCTCTTCACAGTAGAAAGTGATTGGCTGAGATCGTCCTTGGAACTTTTCGAGTGTTAACAGACGATATGGGCTACAGTCGATCAGTTGGTAGAATTTTCTCTTTACTGATCCTACAGTGAGTTTGTTGTATCCGTTGCAGAAGATAACCGTTGTGTCGGGGAAGGCCTCCAGGAGTTGTGCACAGAAAAATATGCAGGCTCCTCGAGGCCGCTGGGGATGAAAAAGTCCTCTGGCCGGGAGATAGACATGGCGACTAATGGGGGAGGGTTAGAAGTCAAAGCTCTTATATCTGCTTTCTTAGAGTCCGACGTTTCTCCTCGGGGGCTTCTCCTCTCTTTGTATATTTCTTTAGTTAACTCTCTTTGATGAGGATTTTGATGGCGTCTTTTAGGTGGACGCAGTCTTCTGTTATATGGCCATGGCTGCGGTGGAAGCGATAGTATTTGCTTCGTCCGGTGTTGCTCTTCGAAGCTATTGGCTTGGGGAATCGCACGCCTCCTTGCTTGAATTCGATGTTGATACATTCAGACAGGATACGCTCGCGAGGAGCGGTTAGCACGGTGTATTCGGTGAATCGACCTGCAGCCCCTTTGTGATCACGGGGACGGTCGTCTCGTCGCCTATCTTTGTCCCGCCCGGAAGTTTCTGCTTCATATTTCTTTGACGCTCTAGAACTCTCTTGGTCCCTCGAGTCTCTGGCTTTATACACGAATTCCTTTTCTTTGTATTGAATATAGGATTGTGCCATGTAGAGAAGTTTGGCCAGAGAACAAGGAGGGTTGATTCCTACTGCCTTGCGGAAGTCGCTTTTCAGCCTTAGTCTCTTTTCTAGCAGATACTTTTTCATGTGGTCAGTTATGCAGATTTTGACCGCTTCCTTAGTGAATCTGCCGACGTAATCGCGAAGAGGTTCGTCTTTTCCCTGAATGATACCCTCAAGTGTGGCTTCAAAATTCGGATGACGCCTAGAGAAAGTAACGTGTCGGGCAAACTGCTTCTTCAGAATTCTCCAGGACGTGATTGATCCCCGAGGAAGGCTCTTATACCAAGGCATAGCCCCTTCTTGAGGGTGATGGGGAAAAGCCTGCATTTGATTGCCCTAGTGACGTTGTGGTAGTGCAGCATGGCTTCAATGTTTTCTATGTGGTCACCAGGATCGGTGATACAATCATAGAGAGCCAGGGGGAGGTTTCTCCAGGGTGTCTATGATTTCCTGTGACAAGGGACCACGGGCATTGTCTTCGTCGCTCATGCTTGGCGACCTGCTGAAAGAATAATTGCATCCCTGGCCTGTCGCGTCGAGGAAAATGTTCGTGTCAACTTCAGTGCTCTTCGTGAGGTTTTCCCGAAGGTCTGGTCCTTTTGGGTGCTAGGGAGTGCCTGGACCTCCGGGGAGGGGTACGATCGCGTCTTCTGGTGATCTCGTGTCCATGCTTCTCCAGTTTGGACCGTTCATTGACTGGGGAGATGCTTTTAGATTCGTCTCGGTGACGCTTCTTAAGAGAAGAACGAGACCGGCGAGATGGGCTGAGGGATCCCCGCAGGGGAGGTCGCTCTCCGATGGTGTTCTCCAGCATGTGGATTTTTTCTCCTTGTTGGAAGAGCAGATAATTAGATTTGTTGAGAGCGGCGATGAGGGTGCAGTGCAGGGGTCAGCATCTTGTGGGACGATGATAGGCTCATATACGTGGTCAAAACTTTGGACACGAGGTTTCACATTGTCAGGAGATGTCGGTTTTCCGTCCCTGTGATCAGTTTCTCTGGTGACAGATATGGGAATGAGGGTTTCACCGCAACCTAGAATGGCGAGGATGGAATCTTGATGGACGCCATTATGGTGAGAGGCCATGACGATGAAGGTTTAGAGAGATAACTTTGCTTTTTTGTTCGGGAAGATTGAGGAATCTTGATTCAAAAAGATGGGAGAACTGGTGTTCCCACAGACGGCGCCACTGATCTGGTGTGATCAAAATGGACCGTCTTGACCTTCAATGTAGGGCAGCAACAGTGGTTGTAAGAAAGGAATGAGTGTACCTGTAAGGTACTCCGATGGTAAAGTAAGTTTGGGCTAGAGAGAAAGCAAATACAAGTGTTTAGGTATGAGTTAGAATGATTAGAATACCTGATCCTCTTAAGAGAGAGGGTATTTATGAGATTCCCCCCACCGCGGGACCAAGGTCTCCCATTTGGCCAAATTATCTGGCTGACCAATGGGAGACTGCCAGGTAGAAGATCTAGTGTATGATCTTTGACCTGGTCCAACTGTCTCCATAAATTTCTGAGGGACAGTTGGTCATGTGAATTGTGGAGCGCGTGAGGGGCATGTCCCCAACGACTATATGCTCCAACGACTATATTGTGTCTAATCTCCTGATTGGACCTAGCCTTAGACTAAACTGGATTGGGCCTTGCCCAATTGTGGAGCATGTGTCAGTCCAGTCCAAAACATATTATTATTATTATTATTATTATTATTATTATTATTATTATTATTATTATTATTATTATTATTAATTAATTAATTAATTAATTAATTAATTAATTTTTATTATTTAGTCATTTCATTATTTCCATCTCCTTCAACATTCAATTAAAATAAATAGGTATGTCTGTATAATGACAAAATTTGTAAGAAAAAAAGGTCAATTTAAATATAGTATTCCTAAAATAGAGTTTCCACCTCTTAATTAGACAAAAGAAGTTATGTTCTAATGTTTGTAGTAAATAACTCCGTTCGCCTAAGGCCATGTACATTCATTCTAAAAAATAACCATTAAAAGGGGTAGGGCGCAACTTCTTGTCCACTTACCTGCTATTTCTCTATAATCTTTATTATGGTTATTAATGAAACATTTACATTCATATTTTTACATAATTGCTCAACACCATTTAAAGTAAACTACACAAGTAATGATGCAAGATGCAACATATTCATTCTTTTACCATAGAAACAAACTTCAATCACTTACATCAACTTCAACATTAGACTCCTTTTTGTTTCCTTGTTCTTCAAAAAAATCCTCTCGAGCATTACAAGCTAGCATAAGTGCAACCAACCAAAGAAGAGACGAATCAAGAGATAGAAATGCACCACCTCCAAGTAGACCTGTTTTAGCCGTAGGACATTCGTAGTTGACATCTCGATGCACATTGCGAGTCAAGTGAATATGTTCAGTGATTGTTGGCCATAATATGAACATTGCAGCCAATCCAGTAGTAAACCTAAAGTAGATAGACCTAATGAAGAGGGACAAAACATCACTCAAGGAGCAGCGTTTTAGGTACTTTACGCCGAGAGAGGTGAGTGGATTTTCTTTATTCTCAGGGATATCATGCACTTTTGTAAATTTTTGTCTATCATGCGTAAACACGAACACATGCATAAGAATGCACGTACCTATAAATTATATTGTTTTGATTTCAAGCAATATTACTAATTTAAAAAGTATTTGTCATCCTGCAACTAGGTTGCAAACCTACATTCTTTTCCTGAAGATTTCAAGTTTCCAGAACACATCAGTCTCAAACAACGGTATGGTGTTTTGTCGGATTAAACAATACTTTTGAAAGTTCATCAACTTATCTAGCTCCACTACTTGGATTGACCTATGGTTTACACAAAACTTTTAGGGATCTGTATGTGCTGCAAGGCGTACTGCTAGTTTTGTGCGAGGAGACGATGTCATCCACAAGTTGTTTACAGAACTGGCTTAACGGTACACGTGAGTATTAAACTTGATGTAATTTCAATCACCAATTTATGACTGTTAATTGTGACACTAAACAGACGTTGTGTTGTACAGGGATAGATCTGGTGGGTACACCAGGTTGCTTCGGACTCGTATTCGAGTTGGCGATGCTGCACCAATGGCCTATATTGAGTAAATCTCTTTATTTTCTGATAGTCACTAGTCTAACTGACCTTGTTAGTTCTATTATTTTTGTATCCCATCTTGATTTCACTAAAGAAGTCATTTCTTTTCATTATTGGTGCAAATAGTTACCGATAATTGCGCTATCAGGTTGTGGAAGTTACCGAAGGATGTGCGGGAAGGCTTCAGCTGAGAATTAAACCAATCAAACCTAAAAAGGTATATTTTCAAATCACATTTCCGCTACTTGTTCAGTTGTCTAAATGGTTGCAAATGTGAGATTTTTTTGTTTGCCACTTATGAATCAAATCTTGTAACAGATGATTGAACAATCACCTCTCTCTGCAGCATATAGAGCCTTGATTGTTTCGATGTCGTCATAGCTACCAAAAAATATCAGAGACCGTTCGTGAATTATTGTTGGAATTTAATCAAGTGCCCTTTGCTTGTTGGTGAAAGACTGTCCTCTGGCTTGTTCCTCCATAAAACAACGTGTGATGAACATCAGTTACCATAATTCAAATATATCTTAGAGACTTGGTTGATAAACCATCTGTGAGAAATTCTCACTTTACTGTTTTTTTCATTAGTTTAGAGAATATGTCTAGCTAAGTGATTGTACTTTTTGTTTGGAATTTGGTTTGAAGTACTCTTAGCCAAATTAATAACTACATGACAAAATACTTTAGTTGTGTTTATAAAATATTTTGGTTTGAAGTACTCTTAAGCCAAATTAATGGTATCACATTTGTCATTATTATTTTAATTTCAAGTATTTTAGCTACTTAGTTATAATTATTTTATGAATTCTAATGTCGTAAAATGCAAATGCCATATATATATATATATATATATATATATATATATATATATATATATATATATATATATATATATATATATATATATATATATATATATATATATATATATATATATATATATATATATATATATATATATATATATATATATATATATATACATATATATATATATATATATATATATATATATATATATATATATATATTATAAATGATTTGGTGTAAAAAAAAGTGTATTAGAATAGTGTTTTGAAGAGAGCGTGCTATAATAGCGCTTTGTTAGAAAGTGCTATCAAAATTAAAGCAATTTACCGGTATTTTAATAGCGCTTTGTTTGAAAGTGCTATCGAATATGTGGATTATAATAGCGCTTTCTTTGAAAGTGCTATTAAATATGTGTCTTATAATAGCGCTTTATTTGAAAGCGCTATTAAATATGTGTATTATAATAGCGTTTTGTTTGAAAGTGCTATCAAAATTAAAGCAAATTACCGGTACTATAATAGCGCTTTGTTTGAAAGCGCTATCAAATATGTGACTTATAATAGCGTTTTTGTAAAAGCGTTATTAAATACAGGTCCTATAATAGCGCTTTTGAAAAAGCGCTATTAATAACCAGAACTATAATAGCGCTTTTAAAGCGCTATTAAAAATTTTGTTTTACAATAGCGCCTTGATTAATAGCGCTTTAAAGCGCTATTAAAAAACAAAAAAAGCACTATTAAAAAACGTTTTTGTAGTAGTGAAACAAATATGGACAACCATCAAATATATCCATAATTCTCATCTTTCCACATAAGCATACACATATGCATACTTTCACACAATCAATCATATATTCATGCCATAAGACTCAATGCGACTCAATGCAACTCATGCCATGTGGTACCAACACTTGTTATCATTTTTCGGTTTTTACACTTAAACCGGGTCCACCCTTCTAGACCGATAACAACAAAAGTCCGTTCCCTAAGCTTTCAAACCCACCCTTCTAGGTTTGGGACAAGCCACTAGTCTCCACGAAACTAGCAAACATTGCCTCTTGACTAAATGATGCATATGTAATTAACAACAAAATGCACTTAAGACCGTTCACTCGTCTTAATCCCATGCATTCAAATAATTCATCAGTTCAAGAATGATATCATGATTGCACACACAACATATTCATATTATCAAGTATTCCTAATTCAACACTATCACCACATTACCAAGCAATGCACACATATTCTCAATATGTTCACATGTATTATTCACATACAATCACAAACAATGCACACATATTCCCAATGTTCCCATGCATTCCAAATATCGTGCCAAACGACAATAACCCAATCACAAATCATCACGTATTCTTATTCATATTAACAATGTATTATATATATTGCCCAAGGATACATTTCACAATCAATCCATAGTCTAGGATTCACGCCATAAGGCTACCCACAGTATAACATATCACAACAATAATCATCGCCTAGTGCGATAGGGTTAATCATATACGAACCGGAAAACCGACCTCAGATGGAACACACAAGAAAATCACATCCTGTCATGTTCGCCACCTTGCTTGCTAAGCGAGCCCCTAGCGAGTGCTCGCTACTTGTTCGCCTAGCGAACAAGCTCGCGAAGGCAAACAGGGCCACTGACTTGATTCGCTACCCCACTCGCCACAGCGAATGCCCAGCGAATGCTCGCTACCCCCTTCGCTACTAGCGAAGAACACCCAAAACCATTTTGCCCAAGTCTGGGACCGTTTGCTACTAGTTCGCCACAGCGAATGCTCGCGACCTGCTCGCCTAGCGAACGTGCTAGCGAGGGTCTGCGAACTCAGAAATCCTCACTGTCCAAAACTCTGAAACTCACCGAAATCCAACCGATTCAATCCCAACTCGTCTCAGTAGCCTTAGCCCAACATCCCTCGACTAAACTCTACCAATTATCCTCATTTTTAACCGTTAAAGCTCGGTTTCTACCGATTAACTCGTTTGTGCCCTAGAATGGAAGATGAGGGAAAACAACCAAGCAATCCATACATAATCACATACATTGGTAGAATAACAATGTTTCACACCCTTACCTCGATTAATCGGAAGCTAGAAGTCATTCTTGAGCTTTCCAAGCTTTCCCTTCTTTTTCCTTCTACTTTCTCTTCTTCCTCCACTTTTCTTTCATGTTTTCTATTTTACATTTTCGTTCCACTTCCCTTCATATATCATTCCCCTCTGTTTCTCTCCAATTTATTTCTTCTCTCAAAATATCCCGTCTCACTCTTAATTAGAGAATATCTAGTAAGTCCACATTATTCTACTAAATAGAATAAATCAGTTAAATCCAATAATTCACTTAAATCATACAAACCAATTGACTAGTACCATTAATCAGTTATTGAAAATTGGGTTGTTACAGTTTCCACCTCTTGACATTGTTTAATAGTAAGAGAAAACATTATTGTCAATAAAAAATATTTGATAATATATTATTTTCTTCGATCGACAATATTAAGAAATTTATTTTTAATCATACTGCAGTACTATATTAAATTTGTACTATATATTAAGCAAAATTTACTATACATGTGAATACTTATTACATGTTTTATCATACAAAAAGTTTAAATTAAAAGCAAAAGTAAATAAAAGTATGTTTATATTTTTCACGCGTATGAACAATAAAAAAAACCGATAGACAGACATAAACTATAGTATGTATAATATTCGAAATTTTGATTCAATTAAAATCAATTGATTATGCCATGTTGTGTTCTAGTGTTTGCGTAGTAAATAACTCCGTTCGCCTAAGACCATATACATTCATTCTCTATAATCATTATTATGGTTACTAATGAAACATTTACATTCATATTTTTACATAATTGCTCAACACCATTTAAAGTAAACTACACAAGTAATGATGCAAGATGCAACATATTCATTCTTTTACCATAGAAACAAACTTCAATCACTTACATCAACTTCAACATTAGACTCCTTTTTGTTTCCTTGTTCTTCAAAAAAATCCTCACGAGCATTACAAGCTAGCATAAGTGCAACCAACCAAAGAAGAGACGAATCAAGAGATAGAAATGCACCACCTCCAAGTAGACCTGTTTTAGCCGTAGGACAGTCGTAGTTGACATCTCGATGCACATTGCGAGTCAAGTGAATATGTTCAGTAATTGTTGGCCATAATATGAACATTGCAGCCAATCCAGTAGTAAACCTAAAGTAAATAGATACCGTTAAACGAGTACAGGTTGTAAGAACTATGAACATGCGAGGAAATAGTACTCACAATGCGACGTTGAAGAATATTATGAAAGAAGTGTGTTTTAACAAAGTTCCTTGTGGAACAGCCTTTCCATTGTAAGGGTAAAATAGCGAGAGATACCCAACCACGCTTGATGCAATAAGAAATACTGCAGAAAGAAACCCTAACACAACCGTTGGATCAGATGGATACTGGCACGTAACAGAAACACCATCATTATTAGGTATTGGTTTTCCAGCTGCAGGCTGTAACAATAAAAAATAATTTTATATCTATGTAACAGAAAAAAAATGAAATATATATATATATATATACATATATATATATTGTGTTGGATGCTACCTTCTTGTTTTCTCCAATAACCCCCAAAATGAATGACATGACGCCAAAGGCTGACACAATCAAAGACATTTGTTTAACCGTGGCTACCATTATGCCTGATTTCAAATTCATACAACTAACAATTAATAGAATTTATAAGCAACATTCAAACAAATTAAATTCATAATCATTATGTATGATTTCGAATTTCATAATATATATAACTATTTTCCTTACGTAATTGCAATGGTTAGAGCGAGAGAAGGGAAAGAGATTGTTGTTGGTGTGGAAATGTTTGTTTACCTCTCTTTGGCTATCTCTTTCTTTCTCATTAGTTTTGTTATGGAGGAAGGGATGATCATAGGAGTTAGGAATTCAGTTGCATTTACTTTGTTTAGATTGCAAGCAAGAATGACCTCTATTCTTGTATTATGATGTTTCTTGCCAGATATTTGATTCAATAAAATCCACAAACTTGGATGTGAATTACGATTAAATTCACCATTTATTTCTATATTTCATATTAATAATTAATAAATATATTATGCATGTTTGACTATGACTTCTTATATCTATTGGTCTTATTTATAATTTTTTAAAGAATTTTTTAATAACCAATTATTTGATCTATATATAGTTTAACTACATTGCTTATTCAATGAATAAATGTTCTTTTTTTATTTGACCAAAAATAGTATTATTATACTATGCTTTGTTTTTATTTGTAACAAAATAACCATTCATTTTCTTTTTTAGGAATATTACACTCATCTCTCCGATTTTAAAATATGCAGTAATTTTTACTAAACTTACATACTACAACGGAATTTATATTATATTTACCTACGGTTTTTATCTTTCAATAGAAAGTATGGAAGTTTTACCTCATACCCCTACACTTGTACCTATACCCCTACATTAAAAAAATTTTGGACCAAAATATCCTCGTATAAAAATTTATTATTTTTTAATTTTTTTTTATTTTTTTATTTGTTTACCGGAAGACTTTTTGGAAGTCTTCCGGTTCACATTTTTTTCGTATGTTTACCGGAAGACTTTTTTGGAAGTCTTCCGGTTCATATTTTTTCGTTTGTTTACCGGAAGACTTTTTGGAAGTCTTCCGGTTCATTTTTTTTTTTAATTTGTAATTAATATTTAAGATTTATTAACTTTATATAAAGACCAATTTAGTGAATTTTTGAATATTATACTTAAAACATAAAAAATCTATAAATAGAGAATTATTTTCAGAATATTTTCTATTTGCTATAATTATTAGAATACAATGAGATTAAAATCATTTATTTTAAATGATCATAATAGTAAAATTTTCTCAAATATCTTATTAATCTTAAACATTAATAAATAAAATAAATTTAAATATAGGATATAAGTTTACATTATTCAATATATTTAATCAAATAAAAACATATGTAATAAATAAATAATGTATTTTAACTTAAAATGATAACAATAAGTTAACTTGCAAAATAATATAAGTAATAAATTAATAATGTATTTTATTTAAAAAAATCACAATAATAAAATACGCAAATAATGTGTTTTATTTATAGGACTGATATAGTTTTATTGATTATTTAATTTTAAATACTACTATGAATATAGTATTTAATCTATACTTTAGAACTCACATAATAATAAATATAAAAAATATTGTTTTATTACCCATATTTTTATTTAATTAAAAAAAAATAAGAATATAAATTTATTATTTGTTTTTCATTTTCGTTTGATCTTTTTTTTATTTATAAATTTTTTGCATATTCTATACTGTGCTTACTTTAAATAAAATATATTATTTATTTTATTAAAAATATTAAATAAAGTGAAATAATTAAAAAGATCAAACAAAAATGAAAAACAAATAATAAATTTATATTCTTATTTTTTTTTAATTAAATAAAAATATGGGTAATAAAACAATATTTTTTATATTTATAATTATGTGAGTTCTAAAGTATAGATTAAATATTATATTCATAGTAGTATTCAAAATTAAATAATCAATAAAATTATATCAGTCCTATAAATAAAACACATTATTTGCGTATTTTATTATTGTGATTATTTTAAATAAAATACATTATTAATTTATTACTTATATTATTTTGCAAGTTAACTTATTGTGATCATTTTAAGTTAAAATACATTATTTATTTATCACATATGTTTTCATTTGATTAAATATATTGAATAATGTAAACTTATATCTTATATTTAAATTTATTTTATTTATTAATGTTTAAGATTAATAAGATATTTGAGAAAATTCTACTATTATGATCATTTAAAATAGATGATTTTAATCCTAGTATTCTAACAATTATAGTAAATAGAAAATATTCTGAAAATGATTCTCTATTTATAGAATTTTTATATTTTAAATATAATATTCAAATATTTACTAAATTGGTCTTTATATAAAATTAATAAATCTTAAATATTAATTACAAATTAAAAAAAAAAACATGAACCGGAAGACTTCCAAAAAGTCTTCCGGTAAACAAACGAAAAAAATATGTACCGGAACACTTCCAAAAAGTCTTCCGGTAAACATACTAAAAAAATGTGAACCGGAAGACTTCCAAAAAGTCTTCCGGTAAACAAATAAAAAAATAAAAAAAAATTAAAAAATAATAAATTTTTATACGAGGATATTTTGGTCCAAAATTTTTTAATGTAGGGGTATATGTATAAGTGTAGGGGTATAGGGTAAAACTTCCAGAAAGTATTTATTAAAAATTTAGTCATAATAAAACTTAACTCCTTTTTCGGCCCCATAATTTAAGAAGCTCAAATGTGCTAATGTTAATGACATTTGTTGCTGGAAGCATTTGTAGTAGTGCTACCTAACTCTTTTGCATGTGTGGTGTGTATGAGGAAATTTTTCATGAAAATAATGACTAATCTATAATATAAGAAAATAAATGGACGAGTAAACACCCAAATGTCCTTTATTTTACAATTACCACATAACTAAAAAAACGAGTATTCACGTATTTGTTTTCTAAAATTTAACTAGATTCATCTTAGTTCGATTGTATTACATTGCTACAGACCAAAACTTCCTCACTAAACAAATATTTTTCCTTTACTTTCCTTTGATCAACCATACAATTGAATTGAATTGCTTGATCTCGAACTGGATCATCCATATTATAAGTTCAATTTGGAATTTCTACTCGTATCAAATCAAAAGAGTACAACATTGAATTCAAGACACTATTCACAAGTCATTTTCAAATTGCACAAGTCTTCTCGCATTAATATCCTCTTCCAAAATCATAGGGAGGCTTTTTTTTCACATTCACCTATTATCAAACATTTCCAAGACAAGTATGCAGTGTATTCTTTAAGCTTATGGTTCCTTATAATTACCTAGAAACACCCCTATTAGTATTCTAATTAAATTACTTCTTTTAATTGTTATGTTTTTTTGTTCCGGACTGACCCAATGGCTAGGCATGGTTCAATCCACCACTGTACCCAGAATGACCCAATAGTCTAAGCCCTGCTAATTGAGGGCAAATGAAAGCACTTTTTCTTCTGCCCCTTAGCCGAGGAGGACTGTCCAGCTGACCCCCAGGATCAATTACCTTTCATCAAATCTCTGCCCATCACGCACGGTTCAACCATCTAGAAACGGCCACAATGCGCTTATCCGCAACCACACCCCTGCTCAAAGCAACGACTAGTTCCAAGCATGTTCATCACAAAGGCTAGTTTCTGGCAGTTGCCTATTTTTGGGGAGCGAATATTTAGGCCCAAAAATAGGGACCAATGGTCAAGCGCTGAGGGCATTATAAATACCCTCTCCTTTGAGAGGATTAGGTATTCCAAAATCTCCCTAAGACAATTTTACTTTGTATTTGTCTTCTCCTCTCCCGACTCTTACTTTGGCATCGGAGGTCCTTGTAGGTACACCCCCTCCTCCTTGGATTTCAGCATCGAAGACAAAGTCTCTAGCCCACTTCAGGTTCTAATCAACCGGAAAGATCATTGGCGCCGTCTGTGGGAATTCTGTTCTCCGCGGCTTTCTTTCCCCGAAACCCAAAGATCAAAGCAGTTTTTCAAGATTCCGATCATGACCAGCCATGATAACGTCAACGATGTGTGCAACATCGTCATCTCCCCTGTCAGCAAGACAGACGACGACAGGGCAAACCCCTTTGTTGGAGACGATGTTCCTCAACAGAGGGACGGAGTCACCGCGTCTCCCTTCCCGGGTCTCGCCAACAACGTATAGATCCAGTACTCAGAGGAACATCAGCCCATCCCAGTTTCACCCAACACCGACCCGACCATGGTAGCCCTGGTCGAAGCCCCCAACCAGATGAACCTTCTGATCCTCCAACAGAATGCAATAATCGGAGCATTGGAAGAGATCCTCCTTCCAAGATCTCCTCCATCAAGGCGCGAGCACCAGAGATCTCATAGTCGTTCTCCCCGATGTAGAAGAAATCGATAGATGCTAGTGGAGCCAGAATCCCTGCCGATGAGGAAGCGTGACCGTACTCCTCCCCTGAGCCAGCACTCCCCAAGGGCCAAGAGAACAAGAAGAGATCTGCGGGCAGAAAACCAACGTTCACCTCCGCCCAGACCTAAGGGTCGGCCGCGAACTCCTTCTCCCCGTCGAGATCGTGTTCCTCGCCCTGGCATAAATGCCTGTTCTCGTTCGCGGACGAGCAACTACAATGAAGAAGACGAGCCTTGAGGCCCGTTATCCCAAGAGATCATGGCCACCGATTACTCAAAGGGTTGAAGAAACCCCCACCCCTGGGCACATAAGATGGCACGACCAATCCCGACGAGCACATCGAGAACATCGATGCCCTGCTCGACTATCGTGGCGTCAGAGGCGCAATGAAATGCAGGTTGTTCCCGACGAAACTGAGGAAGGGATCAATGTCCTGGTACAAGATCCTCCCCTACAAATCCATCACCTCATGGAGGCAGTTGGAGAGGATATTCTCGAGACATTTTACAGCCTCTCGCCGTCATCCGAAGGCAAAAGCATCCCTTGAGGCTATCATTTAAGTAAAAGACGAATCTCTTCTAGCATACATCAAAAAATTGAATAAAGAAGCAGTTCAGGTCTCCACGACTGACGACGTGAAAAAATATTTGCTCAAACAGGAGCTCTGTCCCCGCAGTGACTTTGCCATGACGGTTGGCATCGAGACCCTAGCAAGACTAGACGCCCTCCTCCTCAAGGCTCAGGCGTATATCTAGTATGAAGAAAAATAAGTGGCAAACGCTGCCCGAGACTCAGGGCACCAAGAGAATGTCAAGTCCTCAAAACACAACGACTCCTCGTCAACTCGTCGGGGAGTAGAAAAAAGAAGGGATGACCGCTCCCGAGAATCTCGAGATCACAAAGGGCTATCTGGTCGTTTCCACGAGTACACACTATGGACCACCTCGCGCGAGAAGATTCTCTTTGAATGCACAAACTCGGAGTTTCGGCAGACAGGGGTCTGTTTCCCAAAGCAGATACTTGCTAAGCTGAACACAGATGAAATAAAGTATTGCCAGTTCCACAAGAGCCATGGGTACATGACAGACGGCTGCATCCATCTCAAGGATGCAATTGAAATCTTGATCAGGGACGGGAACCTGAAGCAGTTTTCAAAGAAGAAAGACGCTCATCGAAAGGACGCCCAAGAATCAAAGAAGGTTGAAGAGGAAGTACCATCCTCAAACAACGTTAGTCTTCAGGTTGCCATGAGCATCTCACGACCAGAAGATTTATATGTCCCCGATGGGCTCGACATTCCTCTTTACTTCGCTACACATAGCCCCTGGGAAACTTTCCCCTCCGCCATGGTCATACCGGGAAGAGGATTCAACAAGGTGACCTTGGGGTCAGTAAAGAGAAAGTTCGAGCACCTCATCAATACCAACTTAAATCGGAGTTCTACCCTTGACAAGATCTAGGGAGATACGATTCTCATCACCTTCTATCGTAAGGAACTCCTCGGAAGATCCCCCAATTCTAGTATTTATCTGCTTATAAGGGCGTAGATGGCCAACTTCGATGTTCGGAGAATTTTGGTCGGTCAGGGAAGCTCGGTCGACATTATATACTTCGAGTTATTCTCCACACTTCAACTGGACGAGACATACTTGAAACCCTATGTAGGCTCAGATCTACAAGGCTTCAACGATTCAGTCACGAAGCCATGGAGATACGTGGAGCTGATTGTCACCTTCGGGGCAGTGGAAACGGCCAGATCCATCAAGGTCTAGTTTTTGGTAATTGATTTCCCATCCCTTTACCAGTGCATCTTCGGACGACCAACGCTGGCCGAATTAATAGTTGTGCCCTCCACAGTGCCCTTGAATATGAAGTATTATTCTTCCAAAGGGTTCGTCGCCACCCTACACAGAGACATAGAGGTAGCAAGAAGGTTCTTCGAGGCAGCCTCAAAAGGGATGAACACCATCGTCACTCGACCAAAGGCGTCCAGCAAGCCTGCCCTACCCTACAGCTCCGACGAGACAAAACTGCTGCCCCACGTCGACTCCATCGATCTTGACAGTCGTTTGTCCAAGGACGACTTAAGGGACCAGAAGAAGAAGGGGAGGGAGACTCAGTCAAACTCGAGCAACTCCTCAACATCAACAAGCAGCGGAGAGCCTGCCCATCCTATGCGGCCAATCCTGAATGGAGAGTTCGAGCTAGTCCTCATCAGAGACGACCCGCTAAAGCGAGTGAAGATTGGGACTGGCCTCCCCGACCTTGTGAGGAAGAAGCTGAAAGCTTGTATCATAGAGAACACAAACTTGTTTGCGTGGAGCACCTCAGAGATGCCTGGGCTAGATCTAGAGGTGGCCTGCCACCACCTCACCATCGACCCCACCGTTAGGGCAGTAGCTCAACGTAGGCGCAAGCAGTCCCCAGAAAAACGGAGGCTGCCAAGCAAGTTATAAAAGACCTCCTAGAGGCAAATTTCATTTTGAAATCCAAATACACTACTTGGTTGTCCAACATTGTACTTGTGAATAAACCTAATGGAAAATGGAGAATCTGTGTTGACTATATTGATCTTAATAGGGTCTGCCCTAAAGACGCCAATCCCATCCACAACATAGACAAATTAGTTAATAATTCTGTCGATTTTAAATTATTATCTTTTATAGATGCATATTCGGGCCACAACCAAATACCCATGGCCAAAAGCAATAAAAGGTACATAACCTTCATGATCGAATCGGGAAACTATAACTATAATGTAATTCCCTTCGGCTTGAAAAACGTTGGCGCTACCTACCAGAGAATGATGAACAAAGTCTTCCAAAGAGAGATCAGGGATATGCTTGAGGTTTAGATGAACGACATGATCATGAAATCCCATGAGGAATCTGACCATATACTACATCTAAAGAAGGTTTTCGACCAGGTCAGGAAGTACAAGACGCGCTTCAATCCTAAGAAGTGCACGTTCGGGGTACGGGCAGGCAAGTTCCTCGATTTCTACCTAACAGAACGAGGAATCGAAGCCAACCCTGACAAATGTAGAGCCTTCTCCAAATTCCACATGCTGAGTTCAAAAAAAACGATCCAATCTCTGAATGGGGTGCTCACTTCACTGTCCCGTTTCGTGGCAAAATCTTTCCATCATGCGCTCCCTCTTTTTAAATTCCTCCGCAAATAGGCACCTTTTGAGTGGACAGAGGAATGTGACAAAACCCTCCTTCACCTAAAGCAAGCGCTATCAGAACCACCAGTCCTCTCCTGACTGGACAACGAGGATACCCTATATCTCTATCTTGTCGTCACAACCGAAGCTGTCAGTGCAAACCTCATTCGTGAAACCCTAGCGGGGCAGAAGCCCATATACTTCACGAGCAAGGTGTTGTAAGGACCAGAACTTAGATATCAACAGATCGGAAAAGTATCCCTGGCCCTCATCAATGCAGCGAGGAGGCTGAGGCACTATTTTTTAGCCCACACCACCATGGTGCGCACGGACCAGCCCGTGAGGAAACTATTGGGCCACCCAGACATGGCCGAAAGAATGCTCAAATGGTCGCTGGAGCTATCAAAGTTCGACATCAAGTACGAGAGCAGAAAAGCCCTTAAATCCTAGGTGTTGGCTGACTTCATGGCAGAGAAAACCTTGTTTGCCCCCCTGACTTACGAAGCTCACAAGTGGACAATCTTCATTAACGGAGCACCCAGCTCGACGGGGAGCAAGGTCGGCGTCATCTTGGAAAACGAGGAAGATATCCTTGTTGACGCCTCGCTCGCCCTATCTTTCCCCACCTCCAACAATCAGGCAGAGTATGAAGCTTTCCTTGCGGGTTTATGCCTCGCTGAAGACCTGAGAGCCGAGGAAGTCATAATCTGCACATATTCCCAGCTCGTGGCCCTTCAGGTACAGGGAAAGTATCAAGCCAAAACCGATAACCTCTATGGATACTTGACCTTGGTTAAAGAAAAACTAACGAAGTTCACGTCCGTGGAAGTAAAGCACGTTCCCCGCAAGCACAATGTCCGGGCAGATGTTTTGTCGAAGCTAGCGAGCATAAAAAATAAAGGAGGAAACAAATCTGTCATCCAGGAGATACTTCCTTGACTAAGCATCGAGAGAACTCCCCCAACCCTCGGTGTAAACGATATTAGCGACAACGACTGATGGATGACCCCGATCTATAACTACCTTGCCAAGAATGAACTACCATCCGACCCAAAAGAAGCTAGCATGGTCAGGCACAGAGCTTGTTCATATATCTTGGCTGAAAATAAGCTTTACAAGCAAGGATTATCCATTCCTCTCCTCAAATACGTTGATGAAAACATGGTTTCCCATATCCTGTGTGAAATCCACGAACGAATCAACGCTCAACATATCGGAAGAAGATCCCTCTCCAGAAAAGCTCTACGAGCAGGATATTATTCGCCAACCATGCAAAATGACGTGAAGGAGCATCTGAAAAAATGTGACAAATGCCAACGTCACTGGGACATGCACTTGGCACCGTCCGACGAGCTTAAAACACTGTCCTCCCCGTGGCCCTTCGTATGGTAGGACCTGGACATCCTAGGACCGTTCGTCGTAGGATCAAATCAGAATAAATATCTAATAGAGAGCATCGATATTATTTTTTTCCTTTTTGGATCTACTGTTGTTCTTCATTCTTCACGTATGTTATGTGTATCATTATACTTTTTCTTGTTTGGTTTTCTTACGTATAATTTTGATTGTTATTTTATATTGTCACTTTATCGTTTGTGTTTTTTATATATTGTTTGTATTTCTTATATACATGTTCAGTTTACACTCTATATAATTGTTTGTGATTCTTATATATTTATCCGTATGTCGGGATTACATAGTATGTACAATATATATATTTATTTATGTTACTTATGTATATAAATATGATCACTGTTTAATTTTTTTTAAATATATTTATCCTTGTTTTAAGTTTAGGATACATATATATATATATATATATATATATATATATATATATATATATATATATATATATATATATATATATATATATATATATATATATATATATATATATATATATATATATATATATATATATATATATATATATATATATATATATATATATATATATATATATATATATATATATATATATATATATATATATATATATATATATATATTTGTAGTGTGTTAATATTATTATCACATTTTATTTTATTTTTACCTTTATGACGATTATATTTTATTTTTATTTTTATGTCAATTTCGTACAATATACCTTCTTTGTGGATAGCATGTGCATATTGTGTTTACCTTTCTATTTTTCAAATTGATTTAAGTTGATGTAAAAATTTGTGACACTACCGTAATAATGATAATGTCTTTGATTGTCGTTAGGTTTATTATTGCATTTCAATTTCGGAGTTAAAATCTAATTTAACTTTCGAAAACCGTTTGAGTGCATATATTCATTTGCTCGACTTCTCATAGAGTGATTCCTACATGAATCCACTCTAAGTTAGCTTCAGAGCTAAATTCAGTTGCTCTTCAATTTTGATTGGCTTCAGTCTCATATTTACTTGTTTGATTGTTTAGTATTTTAGTCATTTTCTTACTTTCCATTGACAAAATGTGTCCCTCACCCTCGTGTGTAATTGTTATTTGTTTTTGCCGCATTTATTTCTTTAGATAGATAATTAATAAAAAAAATATATAAAATCAATCTTTCAAAAAAAATCAAAGAATTTGGTCAACACCAAGTTCGATTTTCAAAAACATTGGTCGACACCAATTGATCAATGAACTCAAGCATTCTTGATCCATATATCAAGCCATACCCTATTTTTGTAAGTTGACCTCTTTATGCGTCGCCATCAACCTTTCCCTTTTCCTTTTCAAACCTTTTTCAAATTCATCATGTGTTAAAAGCCTTGATCCAACATCAATTGGAATTTTCTTGAATAAACTCATCATGTGTTAAAAGCCTTGATACAACATCACTTTGAGCCTAGAAGTAGGAGTTTCTTTCGAATCTAAAAAACATTTACGCTTAACCTGGGGCATGGATAGTTGTTCAGTTAATCTGACTACACATTTGATTTCAAGATGAAAAATCCCATCTGAGGATCAATCATATGTTATTATTTGCACACATCCTGGCGTGTCAAAGGAACCATGCAAAGTTTAAAAGTTATAACGGTTGTTCTCGAATGACCAATGACTTGGCAGTTACAAGCCTTTCCAAAAAAAAAGAAAAAAAGAAAAAAAGAAGAAAGAAAAAGCTCATTAAGTCGAACACCCAAAGAGGCGACTTAGGAAAAAATTTGGGCGATCCCGGTGGACTTGATAAAACAAAGTCGGTCCAGGAAAAAGTTAGGAATCAAAAGAAAAATCAACCAAAAGAGATCCTCAAATCCTCAACAGAGCAAAACAAGATTCAGTGATCACTACGTCAAGAATCAAAAGGGTCACTGACATCATGACAAAAGGAAAATAATGTGATTGTCATTTCAAGGAAATCTTGAATCCTCATCTTCACTATCGCATTGTCAACCTCTCTTAGGAGGAATGTGTATGTCAGTTTAACTGAACGTATGACCGGAGAACATCACGAAGAAGGGGCGGGCACAAATAAAATTTGAGCCTTATATATTTTATTTCTATAACCATGAACCATACCACGTTACAAACCTTAAAAGACCTAATTGAGACAGGATTTATTCTGAAAGCATACTACAACAAGGTTGCGTAAACTGACTACTAGAGATTTGCTAATCTTCTTCTTGTTGTATTTTTCACACACTAGCTAAATCAGCATTGCGTTTAGACTAATGGTCTATTCGTCACACACTATCACATCATCCCAATAATTGGTTTTTTTTTAAAACTTGCATAAACATTGCATTAAATTTACCATTTATGAATAAACAGTTTTAATTGTAAGTCAGCATTTGACATCAAGGAAATTCCAACAAAGGAGCAATCAAAGAGGACTTGATCATTCGTCAAACTCGATCAGAGTCAAGATTACCTCATGGGTAAAAGGCATTGACATCCAATGATTATGTAATCAACCAGTCTAAAGCAAGTCCCTGAGCATCAATTGATTATGGGACAAATCATTTGAGAATCTGGTTGATCAGAATAGTATCATCTTAAGACTCTACCAGTCAAAGGGCAAGCATTCAGAAGTTCCTTTTGACTAAGGATGAATACCTCTAATACTCAGTCAGCACAAGTTAATTCGCTTCAACACTCATTCTAGGGAAGGCTGCCTAAATAGTACATCGAGGCTAAATACTCTAAGAGTCATCCAATCAAGGAAGAATCATTTCATCGCTTAGAATTCTGGAGAAAATCATCTCGAGTTCATCTCATGGTACATCTGCTTCTGAACTTCCTTTCAAGGAACAATCCTTTCATGACTTGAAGTTCTAGGGAAAGCCATTTCGAGTTCATCTCATGGTACAACTGTTTCCAACTTCCTTTCAAGGAAAAATCATTTCATGGCTTGAAGTTCTGGGGTAAACCATCTCGAGTTCATCTCATGGTACAATTGTTTCTAACTTCCTTTCAAGGACAAATCCTTTAACGTCTTGGAACTATGAGGCAAGCCATTTCAAGATCATCTCATGGTACAATTGCTTCCAATTTCCATTCAAGAAAAATTATTTAAAGACCCAGACTAGAGCAGAATGAGCCACAGAGGGGCAAGACCTCTCCCTGTTTTCAAGCAATTCAAGCAAACTCTATTCACAACCTTTGAGTTCAAGACGAGTGTCGGGGAATCATGTTATCACCCCACCAAATAACTTTTGATTTATGATAAGAAGCCTTGCTACAAAAGAAATCTTTTATCCATTATCCTCTACTGGGGCATTTTTGGAAACTTTCATATGATTGCATAAATCATTCGCATGCATTAGTAATGTTTGCTTCGCTCAAGCACAGAGTCATGCATATCATATCATTCATTTGGCTTAACCCTTACAACATGTGTCATACCCCAAATTTGTCCTGCTTCGGTATTTAATGAATGTTTTACTGCTTCATGACTTCTAGCCATGATTCTATAAGACTCCGTTTATAAAGACCTTGTGTGTGCTCATTATGGTTATAATTCCTAGCAATTTATGTTGAATTCTTGTGGGAAGAATGTGCCTCCAGCCCTTTGTACCCAAACTCATGTGTGTCCTTATTCTCACGATCAGACATATATGATATGGTCAATGGCATAAAGTACATGATTGGATCTATCTCGCAACATAATTGTTGGGTTTCAAGAAATTTAAATCCTATTCCAACTTGATTACAAACTTCTCTAAAGGTTGTTTAAGTCTCACTACAAGTTGCTTGTTATGATATGCCCTTAATTCGAGTTGTTCAAAGATACTTCACATGATGCTTCTAGACACAGTGGATTTTGCCTCAAGCTTTATTCGAATTGATTGCAAGCATCAAGCTATGTTTGGATTCTAAATCAGTTTGTGACAAACTTAGATTTAGCTTGCAAATTTCAAGTCATAATTGAACTAGAATTTAGATGCAATTCGTCTAGAAGATATTTCGATTCATTTTAAAGGTTTATGGTATAATGCATTAGTTCCTAACCATACAAGCTATGTTTGAGGAATGGACCGCCCTTATTATAAAAATCCAAGTTCCCGTCTGGCAGTCAAAAGTCCCATTTCTCATCTGCCAGTTAAAAGTCCAAGTTCCCGTCTGGAAATTAAAAGTCCAAGTTACCGTCTAGCAAACCTTTTAAAAGTCCAAGTTCCTGTCTGGCAAACCATCTAAAAGTCCAAGTCCCCATCTGGAAAACCATCCAAAAGTCCAAGTTCCCGTCTGGAAAAAATTTCAAAAGTCCAAGTTCCCGTTTGGAGATTTTTTCCAAAAGTCCAAGTTTCCGTTTGGCAAATTTTTCCAAAAGTCCAAGTTCCCGTCTGGCAAACTTTTTTAAGTCCAGTTTTCATTGGCAACCACTAAAAGTCCGCCCTTGTTGGCACCTTCATAATCCAAAAGTTCAGTTTTTATTGGCAACTACTAAAAATTCCACCCTTGTTGGCCCTTCATAATCCAAAAGTCCAATTTTTATTGGCAACTGCCTAAAAGTCCACCCTTGTTGATACCTTCATAAAACTCAAAGTCCAATTTCACTTGGCAATTCCTAAATCCAATCCCCAATGATATTCAAAAGAGTCTCACCCTCAAAGGGATACCTATCCCAAGCATACTCCATCATTTGCATTGTCACATGCATAACATTCTCACCCAAAATAAGATTGTCATCAAACACAGTCATTGCACTCATCAACATAACAAAATCATTTGCATTCATACATACATAAGAATCCTCAACAGTTGCATCCTTATATACATCTCCATTCATCATGCAATGCATGGTATTTCCAACCAAAACGGAACATTATATCAAACATAGCATAACAGGATCCATGATCAATCAACAAACCTTGGTCAGTCCTCTTTCAAAGTCGCTAGTATTCCTCTGAAAAGATTTAATACCCCGCATGCGCTCATGGGATTTCTATCCCCCAACAATTCATTCTTCAACCATACAATTGATAATGATTTTCCCCAACATCTTCACTTTTGTGCTCCTCAAGCAGAGGTTACACTAAAAAGTTCCTTATGAGCTTTTCCACTACAGAGCTTTACCAATAAACTTGTTCTTCCTTTATTTCATTACATTTTCACAACTTTCTTTTTCTACATTTTATCTTTGCATTTCATGTCCACCTTTTAGGAAAAAATTTGGGGTCTTTCTGTATTTAATTATCTTCCACCAGGAATGTAGAAGACCACTATCATTCATACCTCCTAGTTCAAGTTAATTAAATAGGGGCATATGTCATACCCCAATTTTGTCCACCCTTCATATGCTTTTGAGTGAATCTTATTTTGAATAAATGAGATAACATGGTTGGTAAGAAGGTATGCTTAAAAGGTTTAACCATAAGGTCACGGGTTCAAGTCCCATTGCATTATTTTTTGTATTTATTTTCCTTTTTGTGTGTTTTCATTAAAAAAGGGTAAAAAGATTATTTTTCTATTATTTAATTATTATTTTTGTTTTTTTTATTTAGGAGTATTTTAAAAATTAATTTTTTTATTCTTAAATCTTTATTTTATGCATTAAATAAATAAAAAAACTCCCAAAAAAAATCTCAATACCAATTCAATATTCATTCTAAAACAAGTCTTAAACATAATCCAAACATGTTTGAATGAAAGAAGAAAGTTTTCAAAATCACAAAATATGTTCCAAACAAATTTGAGTTCCTTCCAAATCAACATCTCAATATCAAGATTCAAAATGTCTATAAAAAATGGCAAGAGACCAATACTTAAGGAGGAGAAAGGGACAAGCACTAGCAGCATATGAGAGAAAAGAGAGAATCGAAATATAGGAGCATCGACATTTTTTTCCTTTTCGGATCTACAGTTGTTCTTCATTCTTCATGTACGTTATAAGTATCATTATATTGTTTCTTGTTTCGTTTTCTTACGTATAATTTTGATTGTTATTTTATATTGTCACTTTATCATTTGTGTTTTTTATATATTATTTGTGTTTCTTATATACATGTTCAGTTTACACTCTATATATTTATTGGTGATTCTTATATATTTATCCATATGTCAGGACTACATAATATGTAAAATATATGTTTGTTTATGTTTCCTATGTATATAAATATGATCACTGTTTAATTTTTTAAAAATATATTTATCCTTGTTTTAAGTTTAGGATATATATATATATATATATATATATATATATATATATATATATATATATATATTTGTTTACTTATGACATAATCATTTTTATAAATTACGGTATGTACTTTGAGTTATATATAATATATTTTTACCCTTGTTTTAAGTACTTTGATTTATAATATATATATATATATATATATATATATATATATATATATATATATATATATATATATATATATATATATATATATATATATATATATATATATATATATATATATATATATATATATATATATATATATATATTGTTTACTTATGACATAATTATTTTTATAAATTACGGCATGTACTTTGAGTTATATATATATATATATATATATATATATATATATATATATATATATATATATATATATATATATATATATATATATATATATATATATATATATATATATATATATATATATATATATATTTGTTTACTTATGACATAATTATTTTTATAAATTACGGCATGTACTTTGAGTTATATATATATATATATATATATATATATATATATATATATATATATATATATATATATATATATATATATATATATATATATATATATATATATATATATATATATATATATATATATATATATATATATATATATATATATATATATATATATATATATATATATATATATATATATATATATATATATATATATATATATATATATATATATATATATATATAGTGTGTTAATATTATTTTCACATTTATTTTATTTTAAATTTTATGACGATTATATTTTATTTTTATTTTTATGTCAATTTCATAGCAATATACCTTCTTTGTGGATAGCATGTGCATATTGTATTTAGCTTTCTATTTTTCAAATTAATTTAAGGTGATGTAAAAACTTGAGAACACTATCGTAATAATGATAATATCTTTGAGTGTTGTTTGGTTTATTATTGCATTTTGATTTCGGAGTTAAAATCTAATTTAACTTTTGAGAACCGTTTGAGTGCATATATTCATTTGCTCGACTTCTCATAGAGTGATTCCTACATGAATCCACTCTAAGTTAACTTCAGAGCCAAACTCAGTTGCTCTTCGATTTTGATTGGCTTCGGTCCCACATTTACTTCTTTAACTGTTTAGTATTTTAGTCATTTTCTTACTTTCCATTGACAAAATGTGTCTGTCACCCTCGTGTGTAATTGTTATTTATTTTTGCCGTCTTTATTTCTTTAGATAGATAATTAAAAAAAATTAAAAAAAAATTAATCTTTCAAAAAATCAAAGAATTTGGTCAACACCAAGTTCCATTTTCAAAAACATTGGTCGACACCAATTGATCAATCAACTCAAGCAATCTTGATCAATATATCAAGTCATACCCCATTTTTGTAAGTCGACCGCTTTATGCGTCACCATCAACCTTTCCCGTTTCCTTTTCAAACCTTTTTCAAACTCATCATGTGTTAAAAGCCTTGATCCAACATCAATTGGCGTTTTCTTGAATAAACTTAAAAAAAAAACACAATAAAAAGTGATTAGGATTGTGCGCCACGAGCCTTAAGTGGTGGAGAAGGGTGAGAATAAATTTCCATACACCCACTCTGATATTTCAACACAAGGCGTTCGACTTGGTTTATTGGAATAATCACATTTACCCATAATCTTTAGCGTGATTCAAATCAGAAACAAATCTTCTCAAAACTTAAAAAACACTTTAACACATCAAACTTGTCTTTTCTCGCCCATGTGCGATTGAAACTTCTCAAGACACTAAGTCATCGCCCCCGTGCGATCCATAACTCAAACAACTTTTTCAAAAGAACGTTGTTTAGTCCCTTCTTCCGAGCATATAAACTAGTGCTTCAACCTCCCCTAGTGAGTAGACAAGCCAATTTTTAGCAGTTAGAAAGCGACCTAAACACTCGTTCATAAAAAAACAAACAACCCCTTTTAAGCTGAACTACGATTGCTCTGACTTTCCCATTGCACGAGGGTTTGTGCCTCTAATCCTTGGTGAGCTCTTTAATAAGAAAAACCAACTAATTTCCCTTCTCCTTACATAACCGGCTTCCGAACCCAACATAGTTGCGATGACCATACCATATCATTTTCCCATGGGTTTTCTCTATATTTTCCCTTTCCTTTCTTGGGAATAAATAAAGTTCAATGGTGACTCTCATAAGTCCATCCGTGATCATGCAAACCCTAGTTTTGAGCATCGCGAAGATAATATTTTTCCACGTACAATAGTAGGAAGATAGTGTTCCTAAACAAGAGTTCCTGGGATTTTTCCAATCTCATCACAATTGATCACATTTGCAATTGCTTTAGAGGTTACTATAATATAAACACCAGTTACTCTAGATAGAATAGCATGCTCAAAATTCAGCTTAACAATGAAGACATTGATCCAAAACTCTTTGACAAGACTTGGATAAGTGAAACCACAGAGCATCTCAAAGTAGCCATTCCACCTTTGTTTAGGCACAGTCTTCCAGAATTTGAAACCAATCTTAAGAAACTCATCAAAATCTACAAACTTTTCATTAATGACAACCAACTGATTCAAAGGAGAATAAACTGAAGAACTCATCTCAGGTTTGGTTTGGTCAGCATACAAACAAGAGGAAAAGAAAAAAGAAGGGGAAGAAGAAGAAATAAAAGAAACTGAGCAAGAATCTTACAGAAATAAGAATCTTGTCAGAAAAGGGCACAATGATGTTTCACAGGACAGGAAATAGTAACAACAAGTACTAAAAGAGAAAAACTTATTACCCAAAGGTTCTTTATCCAGCAGATATTTCAAACGCACCAGATGAGTTTCACCTTTATAAAAGGTTAAGTATTATAAAAGCTTTTAGAATTCTTTTTACTTAAACTGCTATGACAGTAAAAAAGAATATTCTTTTGAGTCTCAGAAACTAACAACTTTCAGAAGCTATCAACCATCAGAGTCCAATAAGTCTAGACTTAGACAGAGATATCATATATCAGTTGTAAGTCTTTAAAGTTATATTCAGAACTAGAACTTTATCTTGAAACAAGAGTCATCAGTGATAGATGAATATTGAATTATCTTCTTTAGATAACTAACAAGCAACAATATCAACACAAAAGTGAGAAAATTGTTTTCATAAATGTGATCATCATATGGGTTGATAAGACATTCAGTATAGACAAACACAACAGAGTTTTCTCTTAAAGATTTCTGAAGTTGTCTTTTTTAAAAGAACTTCTCTAGAGATCAAATAAAAACTTTGTATTTATATCTAAATAAATGTTTCATTGAATCAAATGATAAGCCAGAAAAAAACAAGCATGCCACTCTTTTTTTCAGACTCGTTTCAGTATTCAGACTTGACCAATAGAGTCTGAACACAACTTTGAGTGGATTTTGATTCAAAGGTTGTATAACCATTGATTCCACTACTCTCACCAAATTCAATACCACCAATACTTGAATCTGGGTTGTTAGCTTTTCTTCTAATAAATGTTGTAAACAACCTTATGGAAGACGCCTCTGCTTCTTTCCTTGATATCTATAGCAGATACATTATGATACTCATATTTCTATAAGACCATACATGTAAGTACAAAGAGACTCTTCTTTTCCTTACATATCAATCTAACAGCAGACCATAAGTCACTCCAGAGTATGAGTCTAGAATGAGATATGATATGAATAGAATCTTGTTTTAAGCAATGTCAATAATCTCATTATCTTGGATTAAATCTTTTGACTTTGAAATCATTAACAAGCTCAGAGTCGGATGGTGTTAGCTATCAGATATTGACATCAAGCATATTAGAGTATTGTCTTAGTACGGCTAACAGAACTCAAAGAGAAGTTGAATATTTCTCATAGGAATGTCTTTTAAAACAACTTCTATGATGATCCTGAAACAAGAAGCAATGGAGTTTCTTAAGATATCACCTTAAAGAACAAACTCCATATAATCAAATATTTTGAAACAAGATAGCTTTAACAACGTATCTTGCTTTTCAATACTTGTTTTTTTATTTCAAAACACAAATGCTTCTTTTCATATGCATCCTGCACTAGTATCATATTTAAAAGATTAATCACTGAAGAGCATATGATATTAGGTTCTAGTAGTGTTTTCGTCTTGCTTTCAGATTTTGGAAATCAAATGAAATACAAATATTTCAGAAACTCTTGAAGTTACTCTTCTATCAAAAGATATCACAATCCATTCAGCCAGTATGGAAGTCCTTCTGACAAGAAACCTAAGTTTCTCATCATTAGTCATTCCAAAGAACATAAGCTAAAAAGAGAAGGTGATATGTTGAATAGTTTTTCATCACCCAACTTCATTTATTTCCTTTGAAGACTGTAATACAAACATTTAGAACACATCATATTCAAGATGTAAACATAAAAAAACGATGACTTTAGATTTAAGTCAAGGAACAATCTTATCAAAATTTGCTTGAGAATATTAGATGAAGTGTAACTACTTCAAGCTTCAAAAACTGACTCCCACAAACCCAAGCACAAGACTTCAAAGATAGTCCAAGCATCAGACATATCAATGATAATGATATACTCAGAAGTGAGATAATTCATCTACCAAAATGCAACTACCTCTGAAGATATTCAATATGCATCTTCTGAGTTGGTGAAAGAGATTCTCAAGATGATCATCTTTAACACCATCAACTTTTATAGTAATACATATTTCAAGGATATTTTATAGACTTTCAGCAACCCTTTATCAAGTCCAATGAGTTAAAAATATGTTTAGCTTTTCCATCATTTATATTCAGTGGAATCACCCATTTGAATATGGTAGGAAAAACCGTATGATATTTTTCATGTGGCATTTAATTCCTTCTTGAAGAAGAAATATACTTTTCTTATTGGATCATTATCTACACCACTATTAAGTGTTAAGCACAGACCATACTCTAATACTAATTAAAAGTGTGAAAAGTACACAAGAAGAGGGGGGTTGAATTATGTTATGCGTTTTCTTTTTATTTATCTTCTGATAAGAATTTCAAAATTAGAACTGATGTTCAGATTCCGGGTTAATTCGTTTGGCAGCGGATACAATAGAAGTAAATAAAATAACAGCAGAAGACACAAAATATTTATATTGGTTCCTCCCCTAACTAAGAGTAGTCCAGTCCCTTTTCCTCATAAGAGCTTTTTATTATAATCACTTCATGATTACAATCGCTTATACTTCTGCATAAGACTTTTACAACTACTCAGACTAACTGTCTGGGACTTCCCTTACTTAGAGCACATGTCTAAGACTTAACATTTGCTCATGCCATCTGACTGAGCCACCTGCCCATATGTCTTCTAGTTGAGACTTCCCTTTGCTTAAATCACATGTCTAAGACTTTCCTTTACTCACATCTTCTGGCCGAGCCACCTTCTCTTCTGGCCATTCAGACTGAGACTTCCCTTTCTCAAGCTGCACTCGATACTTCTTGCTCTTGCCCTTCAGACGGAGACATTCCCACTTGCTCAATCAGACTAGCTAAATAAGACTTTCACATCTCAAGCACTTAAGCAATGAGACTTACGTGGCTTAAGCATCTTTCCTTAAGACTTGTTGCTTGAATTCCAATGAGACAAGACTTTTTTCTCAAGCACATAGCAAGAGAATTAATCTAAACTACTAAAGGCTCAGCAGAATAGAGAACAAGGTGTACGTGATGCAAGCATCAGAGGTACGAGAAGTCACCATAACAAAGACCTAAAGTACTTAAGATTTCTAATATATACAGAGATAAGAAATCTTAAAGCTTTTACAATTACAACCTAAAACGGAAAATTTGCATATTACTTAGAATTAGAATTGATAATTGTTTAATCTTGCTACTCCTTCAACAGAAGAATCCTTGTTAAAATTCAAACTTGCATCTTCGGCTAGCCGTTGAGAAGATGACTTAATTAAGTGTATTTGCTTTTGCTCCATAGTACAAGATACTTTGAAGATGGATGTATAGCATATTCTGAATTCAGTGTGTAACATGTTTAACCTTTGAGTCTTCAAGAGGTTTTGTACTAATAGAATCGTTGGGAGCAGACATTCATAAAACATACCAAATTTTCTTGAGCCTAGCAATCTTGTATACTCGAGCTGGCAGGCTGATAAGACAATACAACTTGCTTTCAATAGTACGGATAGTCCACAACTTTATCACCAACTCTGAATGGTACCAGATGTTGACATACAATTACTAAGTATAGAAACTCGTCTGAATGTTGAGGCCTTCAATTCAGAGTCTTCGTCAAACCACACTAGACATTTTTCTTCATACTCTGCCACCAGAAGCTAGCAATGAAGCAACTCCAAGTGTGTCTAAGTAAAACAGATTCTGATTATTTATGTACAAGAACCTGCATAAATAAAACACACATCAAATAAATCATTGTTCTTTTTATAATTTTGTTATCATCAAAACTAAAATTGAATATGTCGAGAACTAATTTTGTTCTAACATTCTCACCTTTACCTTAATTTCCTTGCAAAAAGTTTGAATTGGAACCTTCACTTTTGCCTCTTCTTGTCGTAGCACTCTTCTCCTTTCTCCTTTCTCTTTCACGTGTTCTGACAATTTTCTCTCTATTCCTCTTTTTTTTCTTATTTTATTCCAATATTATTTTCTAATTATCATTTCATCCTACTAATTAAAATAAATGTCATTATAACAATAATAGATAAAATAATTATTTAATTATGACTATTACTATTATTTTATTTTAATAGTTTAATTAAATAATAGTGATAAAAGATATTATCCCTCTACTCCCACGTCTCTCCACTTTTGCTCAAACACCTCAAATACATTAAATTTACCATTTCTAAGGTCACTACCTGTAATACCCCAAAATTTACCCTTACATTTAGTCAGGCATTTCGCATATCATCTCCTATGAACATTTGCTAACCACTAACAAGTCATGGAGGTGTCTGTTTTGCAGATTTGGTCGAAGGGGTATTTTGGTCATTTCACGCAAATTCTGCTAATTTCTTGAAAACGGGCTGTTATTACGTTCTGAGGCATTTATTTGCCATTTGGGTCAAGGTGCCAGTATGTTTTGTCAGAAATATGATTGGACTCGGGGCCGTGCTTTGTTTGATTCTGAAACATTTCCAAACAGTTTTGTTTCCTTTTATAAAGTTGGGTTGAAAAGGAAGTGGATATTGTTAAGGTTATTTTGAGAAGTGATGTGATCAACGAGGTTTTAATGTGAATTTGTTTGGATATAATCATATGGCGGGATATCATTTATAAAAGGCAAAGGAGAGGTTAAGTTTTAATAGTTGTGAGCTTTTATTCATGAATGTTCATAAGCTACAAATCAAAGTTGAATTTAAATAATTTATGGATGATTATTCATGGATATTTAAATTCATAATTGAGAAAATAGAAATGAATATTTACTGGATTTTATTTCATAAACATCTAGAATTACAAGTTGAAATGGAAGTAATTTTTGGATTTTATTCATGATGATCTGTCATTTACAAAAGGATTATACATTTACAATAAGTATCTATTCTAGGTCCTAAAGTCCTAAAAAGAGAAAAAACTACAAGTTTTCTTCATTGGTCCTCCCTTGAGTTCTTCACGCAACTCTTGATCACCTGAAAAAAATAGAAAAACAAACAATATAGAAAAAAGGTTAGAAGTTTCTTGACACTCTCAGAACAATGTCATCATCGAGTGCCGGGAGTGGCACAACCGAAGCTGCGTCCTACCCCCGTTACCGATCCGCGCCGTGGGCGTCAGATCAGGTAATGCTTGTCCTTATCGATACGGGACATCCGAGAGATAGAAAAAATAAAAGAAGTGGGGCTGATTCGTTTTGCCGCGATTGGATTTCCAGACTGATACGAGAATAAGGCAACCTAGGCAAGTTTTGACTCAAACCCGGATGCCGGCAGGTCTGAGTCACCTTGGTTTCAAAACTTCCAACACCTGAAAAGCCACAAGCGTCATCAGCATAAACAAAACCAGGAAGGGGCTCGCGCCAATACAGGTATGAATAGCCACCAAAGGAAACAAATCTGTACCAAACAGAATGAAGACCCAGGGTCCAGCAGAATGAAAATCAAGTTCGAAATAGAACAAGAGAAGCCAAACTATGGCATCAAGTTGCACAAAAAAAAATAAACCATCAAATGATGCAAGTTCATGTGCAAAGGTCCTACCAATCTGTCATAACACTCAGCAGGCTCCAAAGAAGCACAACAGCATCAAACATGGTTTAGCAACATGTTCAAAAATCAGACCGTCACGAAAACCGAACCAGTTTCAACGGCACGCAACACATAAGCCCTGTTATCAGACAACAAAAGCCAACAACAATAATCTAAATGTCAGGCCATCAAACTTGGTTCAAGATCAAAGCAGATAAGTTACAATGTTAGCAGTATCTAAAATCAAACAGCCCAATATCTCGTCACAAAGAAATCAGTAACAGCGGCATCAGCCCAAACAACTTCAAGCTGCAACAAACTAACAAGTTCAAGGCTACAATCGACCTCCAACAGGCAGAACCAACATCAGCCACAACAAGCAAAGAGAAGCAACACGAGTTTCTACCAGCAAACAACAAATTAGCATCAGCTATAAGCATCACAGCTTCGGCAACAAGCATCACTCATAAATACCGACATTGCAACAATGACCGCCAACGACGGTTCAGATTCACGAATCATCATCACCGTTTCAGAAGCAAATCTCCAAGCTACGAGCAATAACAACAACAGATACCAATTGCAAATGGCACCAACTCCAACACAGCAAGCAACATCATTCCAATACCTGCAGACATCGATTACAAGTAAGACGAGCTAGTTAGCATCTGCCAAACAATTTCAAGAGCAACCATTAACACCACAACATCAACATCTGCATCAACAAGTATGGCAAGCTTCTGCACACGGCGACAATGGTCAGTGCATTTTAACGATAGCAAGACAGCACAATAGCAGTTCAAAAGCACATCAAAAGGATCCAACACTATAGCCGTATCAGTCTACGCCAGATTCGAAACTCAGTGATATCAAATTAGGACCAAAACCAATAAACCCACAGCGACATTGAAAATTGGGTAACCAAAGTTAGTCTGCTGAAAATCTGCATCAAAAGAACCACATCAGTAAAAACGATGCCCATAGTATCAAAACGGTCCCTATCAGAAGAATTGAGTTAGAGAAACTCAGAGAAGAATGATTCAGTTCATCACGAAGCAGTTCAAATGGAATCAGAAATAAATAATCCAGTTAACCAAAACGAAACAGATATCCAACAAAACCAAATTTGAATATGGATACAAGCAATTTCCAAATCCGTATTCAATCAAATACTGGGAATTTGAGTCCGTAAGTCTGAAAGGGAAAGAAAAGATCTAATCAGAAAAGTAATCAAGCAAATCAAAGCAAACCCAACGAAATCCAAATCAGAGTACAACCGTTCAAAGTCCAAAAGGAGGATATAGGCAAATCGAAAATGGACAGAATCCCAATCAAATCGAAATAGTATCAGGTTCACAAATCCACAAAAATCAAATCATGTCTCAAAATCATATCTCAGAAAAAGAGCAGCAAATCAGATCAAAGGCCTAAAAGAATGATTGAAAAAAAGTATATAAAAAGGGATGATTTCACCTCAGAGGGAAGAACCCGAACGAATGAGAGAAAACCCTAACGGACAATCGCATGTCAAACCCTAGTAACCGCGAGAGGGAGAGAGATTAAAACTAATCAACCGCGAGCAAGACCGCCTTCACCATTCATCAACGGCGGGCAATCGAAGCTCTAAGCCTCAGCTCACTTCATCATCGGCCGTTTTCACCGTAACTCCGTCGTAAATGTAAGCCATGAAATGTTTTCCTCAAATGTTTATGTTTGGTTTCAGGTTACCGAAAGATGAGCAAAGCGAAAGAATGAGGAAGATGGGAGAATCGCAGCAAACTGAATACGAGAGACAGAAGCAATCGAGAGAGATGAAGAAGAAAGTCAAAACGGCGCCGCGAATGGTTTTTGGGTTATAAAACCCTAAAAATGTTCTTGTCCCATTTACTTCCACCAGGTTGGGTCCGGGGTGATGACCGGCCCAACTCTCTTTTTTATTTTTGTGTTTTTTTGTTTTTTAAAAATCTGTTTTAATCTTTAATTTGTTTTTAAGTTGTTTTTCTAAAAAAAAACCCATATTATTTTATGATAAAAAAAATAAAAAAAAAACCTTTTTATAAATAAATTAAAGAAAAACTTCTTTTTATAATAAAGTTAAAAAGCTCTTTTAAAATAAATAACGCAAATAAATTTTTTATATATATAATAAAAAAATCTTTTTCAAAATAAATAATTTAAAAATCATTTTAAAATATATAAGTTAAAGTTTTTAGATTAAGTTTTAAATATTTTAAAAGTTAAACATTGCTCTTTCTTTTATAATTTTAATTAACATCTTTCCTTTAAGAACAATAAAAACCTTCAGTATTGTATTCTTGCCCAATTACTGGCTAGCTTTGTTTACTAATGGTGTTCATCTTTTGCAGCTCTACTCCTGCGTGGTGTTTTATTTAAGTTTCATTTTTTTTGTAACTGCTTCCCGTTTGTAACCTCGCGAACCCTAATAATCGCGCTTACGTTTCCGCATTTAAAATTCTGCTGATGTATGATTTAAAATTTCTCACACTTTCATCGTTATTAATCTGTCACTACACACAGCCGAAGGATAGGTCTAGCGTTTGACCGCCGTGTCAATAGTCCTCACCTTCAACCCTTACACCTTTTCAACCCTAAATTTTCACAAATGCCTCGCCGCAGGCAAAATTACAACTTTACCCCCTAGCATTAGGTCAAAGAGCCGCCGCGCTCATTTTAGGGTTTCCCGCCGCGGAATCCCTAACCTAATTTAACCCTAATTACAACTTAACAATTCAACGTAGAGATTTGGAGTTTCCACACTCCACGTAAGCGTGTCCTTAAGATGCGTTTATTCCCCTTGAGACCTTGACCACAGTCAAGAAGTCTCTAACCTCCCTTTTGAGGGGAACTACGATTACTCTGATTCCACTCCCGTAAGGATACGTAGGCACAAGATGCGATGTCTTGCCGAGTAAACTTAGAATTAACCCCTTAGGTTTACTTTCTCACTTTTAATCCTTATGTACATATACCTTAAGCAAATAAATAAGGCAAATAGTAAACATTTGAACAAAAGGGTCCTGTAGAGTACTACAGAAGTTTAGGGTGCTAATACCTTCCCTAAATTTAACCAACCCCCGAACCCTAGATCTTTCCCCGCATTGTGTTTACGATGCAAAATAGGTTTTCCCTCTTTTGACCTTTTCCTTCGGATAAATCAAAGAGCGGTTGTGAATTGAATTACGATTCAAACTCATTAATAGTTTGATATCCTATTTTCACCGCAACAGAAAATGGCGACTTCACTGGGGATGCCTTTAACTTTTGAGGGTTATCCCTAACTTGTTCATATTTATTACTATCTGTGTTATTATTCATTTGCATGTATATATTTGTGCTTTGATTGTGGGACTGTTCCTTGTGCTGTGAGATGAGTCCTACACCCGGATCTAGTGTACCTTAGGTAAATGGCAATAGACCAAGGAAACTGTACGACGTATATCGATACGGTTGATCTGGTGGCCATAGTTAGTGTGACTTCTTGGTTGGTGCTTATATTCCTTAAGTCAAGTTGAGGATAATATTGAGGCTGCCATATGTTGTCAATGCACTAACTGACTTTTAGAACCCTAGTTAACTCATCTTGGCCTTTAGAAAGTAGTGAGGTAACCGGCTTTGGTGCAGACTGAAGTTGGTTGGCACTCGATACTACGCTCATTGAGATCTTAAACTTGGAGGGTTTTGGTTGGCAAGTAAGTTGCCTTCTGAACAACCACCCTTGTGAAGGATCAATGATATTGAGATCCCTTAGAACCTGGTTACTTTTGTAGGACAGGATGAACCATCTAACTTCAGGGGAGGGTACTTGCCTTTGAACCTCATGCAAGCCTTTAACCTAGGACTTTGTGTGTTTTCATGCGTTGCATCCATAAAGCATCTCATCGCATTGTATTTCATGGAGTTCAAACATCATTAATGGATATCGCGGGATACCATAAATAAAAAAATATAAAATGAAAAAACAAGAAAAAGATTTCCTTGGTACCCCACGACATTAGTAAATGTTTTGAATTCCATGAAATCTTCATTTACATTCACATTTTAGCATCATACTTTTGCATTGCATGTGTCTCCCGATTTCTCACACTCGGTTCTCTCACCTTCCAGTTTCGTCACCCTGAGTTCTCGGCACCAATACAACACCAGAGCTCAAACTCGGAAAAGAATGGAGGATCAGGCAAAAGAGATTGATCGCCTTAGCAATGAACTTGAAGACCTTCGAGGGGGTATGGGGCGTATGATGGAATTGTTACATGTCATGAATGCTAAGATGGATACCCAGCCCACTGTTGTTTCTGAGATTACCGGCGTTACTATGGACCCTCCACCAAGTGTGACCGTAGCAAGGGACCCACCTTATGGTCTTGCTCCTGGTTTTGTGCCTCCTCAAGCCACTGTTCCGATTAATCAACCTGTTCAGCAAGCCGTGCCCTTGTTTTCTGAAGTTTCTAGGGGGGCTCCTATCTTTGCACCACCTGTTGTACACACTCGTGCGCAACCGTACTTCAATGAGACAGTTTTTGATAATCTTGATGAGAATGTTGAGGGTTATGAGAAACATGATAAGCTTCGTGAGGAAGTGAACACCATCGTCCAGAGATTGAAAAAAGTAGAGGGTGATCAAATTTTTGGGACTGCTGCAAGGGATGTTTGTTTGGTCTCGGGTTTAGTTATTCCCCCGAAGTTCAAAACTCCGAACTTCGATCGCTATGAAGGTGCCACCTGTCCTAAGAGTCATCTGATCATGTATTATCGCAAAATGGCTGCCCATGTTGAGAATGATAAGCTGATGATTCATTGCTTCCAAGATAGTTTGAAGGGTGCTTCCTCCAAGTGGTATTTAACTTTAGACCAATCCCGCGTTAAGAGCTTCCAGGATTTATCTGACGCTTTCATCAAACACTACAAGTACAATATGGATCTGGCTCCTGACAGAAGACAGTTGCTGAGTATGTCACAAAAGAATTCTGAGTCATTCAAAGAGTATGCTCAAAGGTGGAGAGAGACTGCTTCGCAGGTAGAACCTCCTTTGACCGAGAAAGAGTTAGCTGATTGGTTTGTCGACACAGTCCGTCCAGAATTTTACGAGAGAATGGTGGGTAGTGTGACTTCAAATTTCTCCGACATCGTTGCTGTGGGTGTCAAGATTGAATTGGGTATGAAGAGTGGTAAAATGACAAATAATCATGGCGCTTCTAAGGATCAGCCGAAGAAACCTCCGTATAGCTCCCAGAAAAAGAAGGAGAGTGAGACTAATGCTATATCCTCTGGTAGACCAAGGGAACGCTTTTATCGGCACCCGCAAGGTTATGCTCAACCTCAAGGGTACCCAGTCCAATATGCTCAACAACCCTATGTGGCAGCTATTACACCTTCTTTCAATCAACAGGTTCCCATGTATCAACCTATGCAACAACCTCCTGTTTATCCGCCTCTTGTCAACTACCCACAGGCACCCAATACTCCTGCTCCTCAACAGCCAAAGAGTCCGGCTCCTCGCCAGAATATGCCGAATAGAAGAACGTATAAGCCTTGTCCGCCGATTCCAATGACTTTTACCGAGTTGTATCCCTCTTTGGTCAAGCAGGGTCTCATCACTACTCGGGCTTTGGGTCCGCCTCCTAATCCTCTACCCGCCAATTACAACGCCGCTGCTCATTGTTTATTTCATGAGGGTGCGCCTGTCCACGATCTGGAAAATTGTTATGCTCTCAAAAATATTGTCAGGGATTTATTGGAAAAGAAGATTTTGTCATTCGAAGATCCTCAACCGAATGTTAAGAAGAACCCGTTTCCTAACCATGAGAGTGTCAATGCCATTGGTGCTGATTCGGAAGAAGGTTACGCCCTTGACGTTGAACAGATTAAGACTCCTCTCAAGATGTTCCATTCGAAACTGTTTGAAGCCGGCTTGGTAGATACTTCCCACGTTGCATGCGCAAGTTGTGAAGCCAGTATCAAGGGTTGTGTGTTGGTTCAGAATGATGTTCAGAGGTTAATTAATGAGGGTGTTTTACAAGTGACAAGCCAAGCCAAGAAGGATGTAGTCGATGTGGTTGAGCCTGTCTTCCATCAGCCTGAATCAAAGGGTAAGGTACCAGTGTTTAATCTATCAGGGGCAGGCTCCGCCAACCTCGTGTTCGATATACCAAGGTCGTATATCCCTGAAGTGAAACAACCTAAGCCTATAGTTATTCGAAGACCGAGTCCGTTTCCTTTCAGTGATCCTAAAGCTGTGCCTTGGAAATACGACGTGACGATGATTGACAAGGAGTCCGTGAAGGTTATTCCAAATGAAGAAGTTAAGGGCACTGTGACCAATATCGCAGAGGTAAGCAGGATGACTCGCAGTGGCCGTGTGTATACTCCCCATTCCAATGAGGTTCCACCTAAGGAGACCACTAATATCCCAGTGGCCGTCAAAGACAAAGGTAAAGGAGCCGTTACGAATGATGAAGATACTGAATTTTTTAAGGATCATCAAGAAAAGTGACTATAAAGTTATCGACCAACTTCATCAGACTCCTTCCAAGATTTCGATTTTATCTCTGTTGATGAGTTCACCCGCTCATAGGATGGCCTTGCAGAAGGTTTTGACTCAAGCACATGTGGATCAAGATATTAGCACCAGTCGGTTTGATAGTGTGATTGCCAATTTAACCGCTTGTAACACCCTCAGTTTCAGCAATGAAGAGTTACCGAAGGAGGGTCCGAACCATAATCGTGCTTTACATATATCGGTGAAATGTCAGGAGGACAATTTAGTGAGAGTGCTAGTAGACACCGGCTCTTCTCTGAATGTTCTACCCAAGAGGGTTCTCGATAAGTTGGCTTGTAAAGAGACTGTGTTGAAACCTACTCCTTTGGTTGTCAAGGCTTTCGATGGCTCTCGCCGGTCGGTAATGGGGGAGGTTGAGCTTCCTATCCTGATTGGTCCGCAAATTTTTAATATCACGTTTCAAGTCATGGACATTAATCCCAATTACAGTTGTTTACTTGGAAGGCCGTGGATCCATGCCGCTGGGGCGGTAACCTCAACTTTACATCAGAAGATGAAGTTCGTGATCGATGGAAAGTTGGTTATTATACACAGTGAGGAGGATCTGATGGTCAGTAACCTGTCTTCTTTCCGTTACATCGAGGCCGATGAGAATGCTTTAGACATCTCCTTTCAAGCACTTGAGATCGCCAATGCTGTTCTGCTGGAAGTCGAAGAAACAGTGGGTCAGGGTAATCCATCTTTTGCATCTCTGAAGAGTACCAAATCAACAATTGACAGGGGCATTCCTGAAGGTTGGGGAGAGGTAATTGATGTCAAGACCAAGACTGATCGCTCTGGGTTGGGTTACAAACCAACTCAGAATGGAGCTGCCACGACTGTCGAAGGGCGACCGAAGGTTATCCAAGAAGTATTTGTCAGCGGAGGTTTCCAAGTCAATGCCATCAGCGACTGTGAGAAAAATGAAGAGCTGAGCAACCTGGTGTTTAAGGGTGATGCAGTTTTGAACAACTGGGAGGCCGTAGAGATCCCTGTTATCTTTCCCTTGTCAAAGTAATTGTTTTTTAAAAAAAAAAAAGTTTCATTTACATTTTCAAATGAAAATCTGTAGCTCTGCCCAAGGCTATAGGGTTGTTTTGTCGGGCCACCTTTCATTTCTAAAAGGATATTAATAAAAGCAGTTTGTTCAATTCCACTTTGGTTCATTTGCGTTTTTCGTTTTCACTTTTAAAAATGAGATTGGCAACCTTTTCTTCCAAAAAATAATAATAAAAAAAAAACAGCATTTCATTCTTACATATCTTCGAGCATTTTAATTAAGTAAGCTTTCCATCATGCAGAGACATCGTAAACCTTGTTGGATCCAATGATCTTACTGACACTCCTGACTGGGATGCACCCATCAATCAAGCTGAGGACGAGGGTGAAGAAGATTTTGAAGTACCCGCTGAACTGACAAGATTGATTGAGTACGAGTACACAGAGCTTCAACCGCATAAAGAGCAGGTGGACTTAATTAATCTCGGTACAGATGAGAGCAAGAAAGAGGTCAAAATTGGTGCAATGCTTGGGACGGAGATTAGGCCGAGGTTGATTGGGTTGTTAAAAGAGTATATTGATGTGTTTGCGTGGTCGTATCAAGATATGCCGGGCCTAGACACGGATATTGTTGTTCACAAGTTGCCGCTTAAGCCAGATTGTCCGCCTATCAAGCAAAAGCTTCGAAGAACGAGACCCGACATGGCTTTGAAGATTCGAGATGAGGTTAAAAAGCAGTTGGATGCAGGTTTCTTGGCAGTCGCAAAATATCCAGATTGGGTTGCCAACATTGTGCCAGTACCTAAGAAGGACGGTAAAGTTAGGATGTGTGTAGACTACAGGGATCTGAACAAAGCAAGTCCAAAAGACGACTTCCCACTGCCGCATATTGACACACTGGTAGACAATACAGCCAGTTTTGCGTTGTTTTCATTTATGGATGGTTTCTCTGGCTATAATCAGATCAAGATGGATCCCGATGATCGAGAGAAGACTACTTTCATTACTCCTTGGGGAACCTTCTGCTACAAAGTCATGCCCTTCGGTTTAAAGAATGCAGGGGCAACTTACCAACGTGCTATGACCACTCTTTTTCATGATATGATGCACAAAGAGATTGAGGTGTATGTGGACGATATGATAGCCAAATCTCAGAGTGAAGAGGAGCATTTAGACCACTTGGTGAAGCTGTTTGAACGACTCAGGAAATATCAGTTGAAATTGAATCCTGCAAAATGTACCTTCGGTGTCAGATCTGGAAAACTGCTTGGTTTCATTGTTAGCCAGCGAGGGATTGAGGTGGATCCTGACAAAGTCCGAGCCATTCAAGATATGCCGGCTCCGCGAACCGAGACGCAAGTTAGGGGTTTTCTGGGACGTCTGAATTACATTTCCAGGTTTATCTTTAATATGACCGCTACTTGTGAGCCGATATTCAAGTTGCTTTGCAAGGGGCAGACAGTTGAGTGGAACCCTGATTGTCAGAAAGCGTTCGAGAAGATTAAGGGTTATTTGCAAGATCCCCCTATTCTGATCCCGCCCGTACCTGGAAGACCGTTGTTTATGTACCTTACTGTTCTCAAGAAGTCTATGGGTTGTGTGCTTGGACAACATGATGAGACTGGGAAAAAGGAACATGCAATTTATTACCTGAGCAAGAAGTTTACCGATTGCGAAAACAGATACTCACCATTAGAGAAAACTTGTTGTGCATTGGCATGGGCCGCTAAGCGCCTTCGGCAGTATATGGTCTGTCATACCACGTTATTGATTTCTAAAATGGATCCGATCAAGTACATTTTTGAAAAACCTGCTCAAACCGGGAGGCTAGCCCGTTGGCACATGTTGTTATCCGAATATGACATCCAATATGTACCCCAGAAGGCGATTAAGGGTAGTATTTTATCTGATTACCTCGCAGACCATCCAGTTGAAGATCATGAACCTCTTAAGCTCGATTTTCCTGATGAGGATATTTTGTTGATTAAAAGAGATTGTGAAGAGCCAGATCCGAGCGAAGGTCCAGAACCAGGTCTTTGGTGGAAGATGATGTTTGATGGTTCCTCAAATTTCAATGGGCACGGTATAGGCGCCGTTTTGATGAACCCGAAGGGTGGATTCACACCATTTACAGCAAGGTTGGACTTTGAGTGTACTAATAACGTCGCAGAGTATGAAGCGTGTATCCTCGGCCTCGAAGCAGCAATTCACCTCCGAATCAAACTTCTTAAAGTAAGTGGTGACTCAGCTTTGGTTATTTACCAAGTACAAGGCAAATGGGAAACGAAGAATGAGAAGATGATCCCTTATAAGGACTACATTATTGAGCTGATCAAGTATTTCGACGAGATAGAGTTCGAGCATGTTCCTAGATCCGAGAATCATGTAGCTGATGCATTAGCCATGTTAGCATCTATGTGGAAAGTTAAATTCGTTAATGAAGCACCTCTTATCCATATTGAGCGCAAGGTTGAGCCCGCTTATTGTCAGTTGGTCGAAGAAGTTGAGGTGGATGAAAAGCCTTGGTTTCACGATATCAAGAACTATCTCGTCAAGCAGGAATATCCCGATGGTGCTACTGGTCTGGACAAAAAGACATTGAGAAGACTGGCGTCCAAATTCTTTACCAGTAATGGTGTGTTGTACAAGAGAAATCACGACATGGTCCTGCTCAGATGTGTTGATAAACGGGAAGCGGACATGTTACTGCAGGAAATTCATGAAGGGACCTTCGGGACTCATGCCAATGGTTATGCTATGTCCAAGAAGATGTTAAGGGCTGGGTATTACTGGTTAACCATGGAAGCCGACTGCATCCAATACGCTAGAAAATGCCATAAGTGCCAAATTTATGCGGATAAAATGCATGTACCTCCATCACCGTTGAATGTTTTGTCTTCACCATGGCCGTTCTCTATGTGGGGCATTGACATGATTGGGGCAATTGAGCCGAAAGCTTCTAATGGACATCGTTTTATCCTCGTTGCTATAGATTATTTCACTAAGTGGGTAGAGGCTGCCTCCTACACCAACGTGACCAAGCAAGTAGTCGCCCGCTTCATCAGGAAAGAAATCATCTGCCGTTATGGAATCCCAAGCCGGATAATAACTGACAATGGCACCAATCTGAATAATAAGACTATGAAAGAGTTGTGTGACAATTTCAAGATCACTCACCACAATTCTTCTCCGTACCGTCCTAAGATGAATGGAGCCGTGGAAGCTGCAAATAAGAATATCAAGAAGATCCTGCAAAAGATGGTTGTGACTTACAAAGATTGGCATGAGATGTTACCGTTTGCTTTGCATGGATACAAAACCTCGGTGAGAACTTCGACAGGGGCAACCCCTTTCTCACTGGTATATGGAATGGACGCCGTGCTCCCCATCGAAGTAGAGATACCTTCCTTAAGAGTGTTAATGGAAGCTGAACTTGAGGAAGCTGAGTGGGTTCAAGACAGATTGGATCAGTTGAATCTCATTGACGAGAAGCGTTTGACAGCCATGTGCCATGGGCAATTATATCAGAAACGGATGAAGAGAGCGTTTGATAAGAAGATTCGTATTCGTGAGTTCCGTCAAGGAGAGCTCGTACTCAAAAAGATCTTACCAGTACATAAAGATATGCGTGGAAAGTGGATGCCCAATTATGAAGGCCCGTTCGTTGTAAAGACTGTCTTCTCCGGAGGGTCTCTAATACTTACGACAATGGACGGTGAAGAACTAGCACATCCCGTGAATTCTGATGCGGTCCGAAAATATTATGCCTAAAAACCCGCTAAGTCGAAAACCTGCAAAAGGCGACTTAGGCAAAAGTAAGGGTTGAAAAAAAAGAAATAATAACAAAAGCTCGCTAAGTTGAAAACCCGAAAGGGCGGCTTAGGCAAAAAAGAGCGTCCCGGTGGATTGAAAACCCGAAAGGGCGGTCCAGGCAAAAGTTAGGGACAAAGGCATTTCATTGCATCAGAAGACACCGATTATCTCGAACACACTTTCCGCATGAGAGCCATGTTTCAGTTCTTTCATCCTTGCCCAAAGCAGGATTCTGGATTGGTCTTAGTTATTAGTGTCAGTAGGTGTCATTGGATTCAATGTAACCTTTTTTCCCATATTGCCAATTTCAAAATGTAATCATCTGTGGAGCTATGCCTTCAGCAAGCAGCCACCCTTTAATAAAAGATACCATCTCGTTACTTACATTCCTTGGTGCATTGCTCTTTATTTTCTATTGTTATGCAAAATGCGTTTATTCCTAAAATTCGAAAATGAAAGGTGCATTGTAGATTTTTCAAAACTGTTTTTCAAAAAAAACCAAACAAATTTGAAATGTAGTAAATTACTTTGACAAATGGAAATTCCGAAAGGATCTCTTCATTCCCCGGAAATGTCATTATTGCAGAAACACTTTCAAACCATTGCCCAGTGATAGTCCCCAGAGAGACTATAAGCTGACAACTTCTTCTTGGGGTAACTTAAAAGTGTCCCTCAGGTTTTCTTCTCCCCATATGAAGACGTGATACTGTACACCCAAGCAGATTACCTTCTCCCCAGAGAATTCAGAACTTTAAAACCAGATCCGGTTCTACCATTGATCTTTCTTACCCATGATTGACGTATTGGTTGCAGAGAACGCAGGGTATCTCCGTCGAGATGTTTATTTCGTCTCGTCCTGTCTCTAGTCTGTTTCGTCAGCATACGCAGGGGCATAAGCATCACATGCCTATTTCATTACATATTCATTACATACTCATTACATACTCATTTCATACTCATTTCATAACATCTTGCATACATAAACATTAACATACATTCATATCAACATATGCATTAACATATGCATTAGCATTCACAGGTTCATTGTGTCTCGCCATCATTGATTGTTACTGCCGTGTAACTGGGGTTTGTCCATTCTCTTCACATAGATTGTCAGCCCTAAGCATAAAATACTTACTTGTTTCCAGTTTCCCTACGGAGCTCGATCCTCGTGGATGACGGTTACTTCAGCTATCTTTCCTCACCAGGATAGGATATTTACCCTCCGAGATCATTCCCTCGATGGAGTTCTGATTACCAGTCTTCTTTCTAGCTCGATTCTAGATTGAATCTCAGTCATGTCGGTAGTCAAGCCCAACCGGACGTGCATTTATTTTGCACCATCTAAAGGTTTTCACCATACCAGGACAGATACGCGACTATATCGCTTGAGAAGTTTATCACTGTACCCGGACGTGCATTTATTTTGCACTATCTTTCAAGAAAATCAACTACAATCATTTACAGATACACGCCAGTTCACGCCTGGAAAATATATCAGTACGACACTTTACAATCCTACATGTTACAACACTGTACAACGCTTTACGACGCTTTACAATCTTACATCTTACAGCATTCAGCATACGACATTTCTCACCCAAAAAGTCGATCCTATCCTCGTTACGACTCGCAGCAAATGGCCATCTCCATGGAGCAGTTGGGCTTCCATTTATCTGCCGTCTTGAGGTACGAACCAATTCGTATTCGGGAGAGCACGATCTTGAGTTACGGGAAGGTTTGAGCGAAATCATATTCAGGAGAGCACGATTCTGAAATATGAGTATCTTCAGTCATCCAGTTTCATATTCAGGAGAGCACGATTCTGAAATATGAGTATCTTCAGTCATCCAGTTTCATATTCAGGAGAGCACGATTCTGAAATATGAGTATCTTCAGTCATCCAGTTTCATATTCAGGAGAGCACGATTCTGAAATATGAGTATCTTCAGTCATCCAGTTTCATATTCAGGAGAGCACGATTCTGAAATATGAGTATCTTCAGTCATCCAGTTTCATATTCAGGAGAGCACGATTCTGAAATATGAGTATCTTCAGTCATCCAGTTTCATATTCAGGAGAGCACGATTCTGAAATATGAGTATATTCAGTCATCCAGTTTCATATTCAGGAGAGCACGATTCTGAAGTATGAGGAAGTTCAGTTTACCCTTTTCATGTTCAGGAGAACATAATCTTGAAGCATGAAGAAGTTTATTTATCCTTCGGTAAGAGAAGAATCAGAATCGTATTCCAGGCGCCGACCTTAAAATGCGAGGAGATTTATTTATCAGATAAGCAGCAGCCTCTTTATTTGAGTGCTTATCCATTTTTGCACATAAGTCCCTTCCAACGATAAGTGACAGTTCTCCCGGGAAGCTTATCAGGGCGTTTCCCATTAAAGTCCATTTATTTTGGCATACAGTCGGTCTTTACCCTGTATATTTGATACGGATTTCCGAGAAGTTCGTTTGATCTTGTCACGAGGAATAGTTTACAGAAGCTTGGATGTTATTCTTTGCTCAATGCTCCAGCATTCTGTAATCAAACGTGATCCAGTTTTATTTTTAGATTCCCCAGTGGAGGCCGTCTCATAGGTACCATCTCCATTGGAGGATCTCATTCCTTTTCTAAAGGTGACAATTGGTCATTCGCACCAGTTGACTATCATTTTTAGATTTCCCCAGTGTTGTACTGTTGTCTCAGCACGTCATTGTCCCCAGTGTGTTCTTCTCGTGGCGTCTGTCTCGGTGTCGTCATGTTTCGTCAGCATTTTCGCATTCATTATTCCAGCATACGCATCATATCATAGTCATGGCATCATCTGCATTAAGTCGTTCCAGTTTTGTCCGTAGCATTGCATATCGTCGCATATAAGGGCAAAATTTTCGGTTATCTATATTTAAATCTCTCCACCACGATTCCTCGAGTCTCTGTCACTCAAATCGTCCGGTGTAGCTATTTAAATAGGGGCAACTGTAATACCCCAAATTTTACCCTTACATTTAGTCAGGCATTTCGCATATCATCTCCTATGAACATTTGCTAACCACTAACAAGTCATGGAGGTGTCTGTTTTGCAGATTTGGTCGAAGGGGTATTTTGGTCATTTCACGCAAATTCTGCTAATTTCTTGAAAACGGGCTGTTATTACGTTCTGAGGCATTTATTTGCCATTTGGGTCAAGGTGCCAGTATGTTTTGTCAGAAATATGATTGGACTCGGGGCCGTGCTTTGTTTGATTCTGAAACATTTCCAAACAGTTTTGTTTCCTTTTATAAAGTTGGGTTGAAAAGGAAGTGGATACTGTTAAGGTTATTTTGAGAAGTGATGTGATCAACGAGGTTTTAATGTGAATTTGTTTGGATATAATCATATGGCGGGATATCATTTATAAAAGGCAAAGGAGAGGTTAAGTTTTAATAGTTGTGAGCTTTTATTCATGAATGTTCATAAGCTACAAATCAAAGTTGAATTTAAATAATTTATGGATGATTATTCATGGATATTTAAATTCATAATTGAGAAAATAGAAATGAATATTTACTGGATTTTATTTCATAAACATCTAGAATTACAAGTTGAAATGGAAGTAATTTTTGGATTTTATTCATGATGATCTGTCATTTACAAAAGGATTATACATTTACAATAAGTATCTATTCTAGGTCCTAAAGTCCTAAAAAGAGAAAAAACTACAAGTTTTCTTCATTGGTCCTCCCTTGAGTTCTTCACGCAACTCTTGATCACCTGAAAAAAATAGAAAAACAAACAATATAGAAAAAAGGTTAGAAGTTTCTTGACACTCTCAGAACAATGTCATCATCGAGTGCCGGGAGTGGCACAACCGAAGCTGCGTCCTACCCCCGTTACCGATCCGCGCCGTGGGCGTCAGATCAGGTAATGCTTGTCCTTATCGATACGGGACATCCGAGAGATAGAAAAAATAAAAGAAGTGGGGCTGATTCGTTTTGCCGCGATTGGATTTCCAGACTGATACGAGAATAAGGCAACCTAGGCAAGTTTTGACTCAAACCCGGATGCCGGCAGGTCTGAGTCACCTTGGTTTCAAAACTTCCAACACCTGAAAAGCCACAAGCGTCATCAGCATAAACAAAACCAGGAAGGGGCTCGCGCCAATACAGGTATGAATAGCCACCAAAGGAAACAAATCTGTACCAAACAGAATGAAGACCCAGGGTCCAGCAGAATGAAAATCAAGTTCGAAATAGAACAAGAGAAGCCAAACTATGGCATCAAGTTGCACAAAAAAAAATAAACCATCAAACGATGCAAGTTCATGTGCAAAGGTCCTACCAATCTGTCATAACACTCAGCAGGCTCCAAAGAAGCACAACAGCATCAAACATGGTTTAGCAACATGTTCAAAAATCAGACCGTCACGAAAACCGAACCAGTTTCAACGGCACGCAACACATAAGCCCTGTTATCAGACAACAAAAGCCAACAACAATAATCTGAATGTCAGGCCATCAAACTTGGTTCAAGATCAAAGCAGATAAGTTACAATGTTAGCAGTATCTAAAATCAAACAGCCCAATATCTCGTCACAAAGAAATCAGTAACAGCGGCATCAGCCCAAACAACTTCAAGCTGCAACAAACTAACAAGTTCAAGGCTACAATCGACCTCCAACAGGCAGAACCAACATCAGCCACAACAAGCAAAGAGAAGCAACACGAGTTTCTACCAGCAAACAACAAATTAGCATCAGCTATAAGCATCACAGCTTCGGCAACAAGCATCACTCATAAATACCGACATTGCAACAATGACCGCCAACGACGGTTCAGATTCACGAATCATCATCACCGTTTCAGAAGCAAATCTCCAAGCTACGAGCAATAACAACAACAGATACCAATTGCAAATGGCACCAACTCCAACACAGCAAGCAACATCATTCCAATACCTGCAGACATCGATTACAAGTAAGACGAGCTAGTTAGCATCTGCCAAACAATTTCAAGAGCAACCATTAACACCACAACATCAACATCTGCATCAACAAGTATGGCAAGCTTCTGCACACGGCGACAATGGTCAGTGCATTTTAACGATAGCAAGACAGCACAATAGCAGTTCAAAAGCACATCAAAAGGATCCAACACTATAGCCGTATCAGTCTACGCCAGATTCGAAACTCAGTGATATCAAATTAGGACCAAAACCAATAAACCCACAGCGACATTGAAAATTGGGTAACCAAAGTTAGTCTGCTGAAAATCTGCATCAAAAGAACCACATCAGTAAAAACGATGCCTATAGTATCAAAACGGTCCCTATCAGAAGAATTGAGTTAGAGAAACTCAGAGAAGAATGATTCAGTTCATCACGAAGCAGTTCAAATGGAATCAGAAATAAATAATCCAGTTAACCAAAACGAAACAGATATCCAACAAAACCAAATTTGAATATGGATACAAGCAATTTCCAAATCCGTATTCAATCAAATACTGGGAATTTGAGTCCGTAAGTCTGAAAGGGAAAGAAAAGATCTAATCAGAAAAGTAATCAAGCAAATCAAAGCAAACCCAACGAAATCCAAATCAGAGTACAACCGTTCAAAGTCCAAAAGGAGGATATAGGCAAATCGAAAATGGACAGAATCCCAATCAAATCGAAATAGTATCAGGTTCACAAATCCACAAAAATCAAATCATGTCTCAAAATCATATCTCAGAAAAAGAGCAGCAAATCAGATCAAAGGCCCAAAAGAATGATTGAAAAAAAGTATATAAAAAGGGATGATTTCACCTCAGAGGGAAGAACCCGAACGAATGAGAGAAAACCCTAACGGACAATCGCATGTCAAACCCTAGTAACTGCGAGAGGGAGAGAGATTAAAACTAATCAACCGCGAGCAAGACCGCCTTCACCATTCATCAACGGCGGGCAATCGAAGCTCTAAGCCTCAGCTCACTTCATCATCGGCCGTTTTCACCGTAACTCCGTCGTAAATGTAAGCCATGAAATGTTTTCCTCAAATGTTTATGTTTGGTTTCAGGTTACCGAAAGATGAGCAAAGCGAAAGAATGAGGAAGATGGGAGAATCGCAGCAAACTGAATACGAGAGACAGAAGCAATCGAGAGAGATGAAGAAGAAAGTCAAAACGGCGCCGCGAATGGTTTTTGGGTTATGAAACCCTAAAAATGTTCTTGTCCCATTTACTTCCACCAGGTTGGGTCCGGGGTGATGACCGGCCCAACTCTCTTTTTTATTTTTGTGTTTTTTTGTTTTTTAAAAATCTGTTTTAATCTTTAATTTGTTTTTAAGTTGTTTTTCTAAAAAAAAACCCATATTATTTTATGATAAAAAAAACAAAAAAAAAACCTTTTTATAAATAAATTAAAGAAAAACTTCTTTTTATAATAAAGTTAAAAAGCTCTTTTAAAATAAATAACGCAAATAAATTTTTTATATATATAATAAAAAAATCTTTTTCAAAATAAATAATTTAAAAATCATTTTAAAATATATAAGTTAAAGTTTTTAGATTAAGTTTTAAATATTTTAAAAGTTAAACATTGCTCTTTCTTTTATAATTTTAATTAACATCTTTCCTTTAAGAACAATAAAAACCTTCAGTATTGTATTCTTGCCCAATTACTGGCTAGCTTTGTTTACTAATGGTGTTCATCTTTTGCAGCTCTACTCCTGCGTGGTGTTTTATTTAAGTTTCATTTTTTTTGTAACTGCTTCCCGTTTGTAACCTCGCGAACCCTAATAATCGCGCTTACGTTTCCGCATTTAAAATTCTGCTGATGTATGATTTAAAATTTCTCACACTTTCATCGTTATTAATCTGTCACTACACACAGCCGAAGGATAGGTCTAGCGTTTGACCGCCGTGTCAATAGTCCTCACCTTCAACCCTTACACCTTTTCAACCCTAAATTTTCACAAATGCCTCGCCGCAGGCAAAATTACAACTTTACCCCCTAGCATTAGGTCAAAGAGCCGCCGCGCTCATTTTAGGGTTTCCCGCCGCGGAATCCCTAACCTAATTTAACCCTAATTACAACTTAACAATTCAACGTAGAGATTTGGAGTTTCCACACTCCACGTAAGCGTGTCCTTAAGATGCGTTTATTCCCCTTGAGACCTTGACCACAGTCAAGAAGTCTCTAACCTCCCTTTTGAGGGGAACTACGATTACTCTGATTCCACTCCCGTAAGGATACGTAGGCACAAGATGCGATGTCTTGCCGAGTAAACTTAGAATTAACCCCTTAGGTTTACTTTCTCACTTTTAATCCTTATGTACATATACCTTAAGCAAATAAATAAGGCAAATAGTAAACATTTGAACAAAAGGGTCCTGTAGAGTACTACAGAAGTTTAGGGTGCTAATACCTTCCCTAAATTTAACCAACCCCCGAACCCTAGATCTTTCCCCGCATTGTGTTTACGATGCAAAATAGGTTTTCCCTCTTTTGACCTTTTCCTTCGGATAAATCAAAGAGCGGTTGTGAATTGAATTGCGATTCAAACTCATTAATAGTTTGATATCCTATTTTCACCGCAACACTACCCTACACCAAAGGGTTCTTCTACCACCTCAAACATCAAATAACACATACAGAACACAATTTAATTACAAAAAATTAATTAAATAAACTAGAGCATTACACAACACGTGGTTGAGTCCTGATCTCTTGATCAGTTGACTCAAGTAGTCAACATAAGATCCTATGTGCACGCCTTGCCCTACTCCTCCTTACTGGGTTGCTGGGTTGCTTTGACTACTCCTTTGTATGTCAATCTAACGCCTATGATCTAGTCATCTAATCTAATGGCTCATGTTGAGTCATTTTGTTGACTCCAGAGTCAACCCTCTCCTTAGGCATTTGGGCTTTGACCCAACCCATTTTAGGGCCTTGTGCCTATGTATTAGACACCCCCCTAATTGTGTTTTTCATCTCATTACCCTTTTTTCTTTAATTGTTTTACTTTTATTATTTTAGTTTACTATTTTATTTATACTTTAATATTTATTTGTGAATAATATTTTTTTAATATGGTAATTTTACCATTTTATTTATTATTATTGTTATTTTCAATTTTTACATATATGAACATTTGTGTTTATATTGACATGTTTAAATTGAAAGATTTATATTTATTTCACATATTTAAATGTATGGTATTTATATCCGTTTAGATCATTTAAATTAATAATTAATAAAAACCAAAAAAATCAAAAGGGCCCTTAAACCCTAATTTCTTCAAACAATACAAGTTTCTCGCTGTCATACACTCTTTTATTAACTAAAATGCTAAATAATAAACTTCTTTTTAAATTAATTTCATTTTCATTTTAAATAAAAAAATCAAAAAGAATAATAACTTCTCACCACAATTTCAAATCATTTTCAAAACAAAACAAAAAACAAGTCATTTCATTTCATTTCGCAACACAAATTGAAACGCTTGATCCAACATCAAGTTCTTTTCTCAAATAAAATCCAAAACGACTAATTTAATTACTTTGAACATTTTCAATAATAATGAATTAAAAAGAGCTAATTGGGAGTAATGTTTAATCCTAGTCTCGAATACTTAGGCACAAGCCGCAATAACTTGCCCGCTCGAGTATTTTTCTTCCTCCAAAATTCATCAACCACTTTTTTTCTTTCGCAATAAAATAGTTTAAAAAGGACTAGTTGAATGTAATGTTCAATCCTAGTCTTGAATACTTAGGCACAAGTTGTAATAGCTTTCCTGCTCAAGTATTTGTCTTCTGCTTAGAAAATTTGTAAATGTTTAAACCATTTTCACAATATAAATGGATTAAAAAGGATTAGTTTGATATAATATTCAAACTTAATCCCCGAGTATTGGATATAAGTCGTCAAAGTTTACAAGTTCATGACTTATATTCCAACTCAAAAACAGTTTAACACATTCAAACCTTTTTCCTTTTGGCTTTTCAAACTCAAACTCTATTCTAAATGAAAGATGTTTCATCTTGATATTATGTAAAACAACACTTCGTCCACATATGGGTGAGTAAGCTAGCAACGTTTTCTCGCGAATGTTGATATTTGTTCTATCGTGATGCAAACACCCCTTTCTCTCCTGTTTTGGGTAAGCACTATTTTTCGTTCTTTTGCGATAAAATAGATTTCACTAAAATCGATTCATAAACAAACATTTTCTACCCATAACTACGTAGCCTTGAGTTCTCCATCGTACCTGGAGATATGTAGGAGCGAGATTCAAAGTCTCGTCAGGAACTCTAACAAAAAAAACTTATTTTTAGTACTTTGCTCTCTTTCTGATACCCTTAATAACTTGAGGAACGCAAACATTTTTAAAGTTAACACTTATTCGCAAAACTAACTTAATGGTTTCTGTTGAGTACAACATATGTGAGGGGTGCTAATACCTTCCCCTCGAATAATCGACTTTTGAATCTGAATTTTGTTGTGATGACCATTTTCCTTTTTTCTTTTGAGGGTTTTATCGATATTTTCCCTTTCCTTTTTAGAATAAATAAATTTCGGTGGCAACTCAACTTTTATTCGTGAGCGTGTGATACGCTTGAGATCATACTTTTTTTTGCGTCACGACAATCACTGAGTCGTTAATTAAATATGCTAAGTGAATAAAAACACCATATATAAGTACATGGAGAATTTCAGAGATGCATATCCGAATACACCTAAATAGTATACAAAAATTCATCTCTGAATCATATTTTAATCAATATGGGGTCAACATAGAAAAAAGAAGTCTGGTGTAATTTTGAACGCGTTCAAAGATTCATCTCCAAATCTTATGAAAGATATATTTGAATTTTTAAAGGTTGAGATGTATTAAGAGTGTAAAGAACATTCCACATAATTAACACTAGGGGTGGCAAAACAATTAGACCTATATCAACTTTAAATCGTCATGTTTAAGTTTCTCGAAAAGCAAAGCAAAACTAATGAAACTAAATGACTGATTCCAAATTTCATTTCGCTTTAAAAATTGGTTATTGTATTTGATTGTCGAAATGTGTGTCTTTGACATATTTGTAAGCCTTAGCTTTATTTGTGTTTTATCCGAGTTAGTTAGTTTGTTAAGAGATTGCTTAGGTTGTAAGCAATATCAACCTATAAATAGGGAGGTACCTTATTATTGATTGTAACTTGTAACACAACAGAAGTGCAATTTCACAGTTGAATAAAATTCTCAATTTGAAAGTAAAGAGAAACTCTGTAGAAACAAGTTTTTCTTCTTCCTCTATCGTTAAACCCTAAACCTTTCTTCCCCAATTCAATTTTCTTATTTCATATAATTATTGTACAACACTACAATCTTGCAAATAAGGTTGGTTGATTCACTTGAGTGAAGAGTGAAGAATAAGAGGAGTAATCAATCAAAAAGATTGATTTTTGTTCAACAAGATTTGGTTCGACATTCATCAAGTTTTAGTGAAATTCTTGAGCGGGAATTCGCGAATTTCCAACATCTAGTATCTAGAGCACTAGCTGAATGATTCGTGAGAAGCAAAATATGTTGGCGATGAATCATCCAAATGAACATTTTCCGGTGAGTCTCCTAATTCTAAAGGGTCGGAGTTATGAGAATTTGTGTAAACAGGTGAAGGTTGTTTTCTGTTATCAAGATCTTTGGGATATTGTGAAGGAGGCAGTGACGCCGCTTGCAAAAAAGTGTGATGGTTGAACAAAAGGCTGCACACAAAGAATTGAAGAAGAAATATTTTAAGGCTCTCTTTATAATTCATCAATGTATTGATCCAGACAATTTGGAAAAGGTCAGTGATGTAGAATTGTCAAAAGAAGCATGGGAAATTCTAGAGGAATCATTTGGAGGCGCATAAAAGGTGAAAGATGTGAGGTTACAAACTCACAAGAGAACATATGAGTTGCTTCACATGGAAGACAATGAAAGCATAGAAATTTTTTTCGCTAGGGTTACGAAACTAGTGAATTAAATCAAGGTATATAGAGAAGTGTTGACATCAAGATCAGTTGTTGCAAAGATCTTGAGGTCATTGGCTCCAAAGTTCGACCATGTGGTAGTAGCCATAGAAGAGTCAAAATATTTTTCATTAACAAAGGAAGAGCTTCAAGGGACATTTGAATATCATGAACAAAGAATAGGTGAAAGAGCAGCAAGCAAGTCGAAGAGTGATGTGGCTTTGTAGGCGCAATCAGCAAAAGAAAAGAAAGGCAAAGGGAAGTGGTTCGATAACAAAAGTAGAGGAGGCTACAACAATTCAACTAGTCCAAGTCATCAAGAAGGAGGTTGATCGAATCAGATAAAGTCCTCATACTAAAGCAACCAAAGAGGTGGTGTTGTAGGTAGAGGAAATGGTGATGGTTAAAAACCTAACAAAAGTCATATTCAGTGTTTCAATTGTCAGAAGTATGATCACTACTCTAGTAATTGTCTTGAAAAACAAAAGAACCAAGAAAATAATGCAAAGTTTGCAAAGCATGAAGAAGAAGACATATTGATGATGGTCACAACAAGAGATGAAGAAAGATTCCAGGACCAATGGTACTTGGACGCAGGATGCTCATCACACATGATTGGTAGGAAATATTAGTTTGTCAACATAAAATCCCTGATGAAGAACATGGTGAAATTTGCATATGAAAATACTCTAGCGGCTAAAGGTATTGGTGATGTTCTTATTATGAAGAAAGATGGAAAAGGGTTAATAATTTCCAATGTATTGTAAAGATCGAGCATGAAAAGTAATTTTCTCAGCATAGGATAGTTTGTCGAAAAGAACTACAAAGTGTCGATTGAAGATAAAATGATGAGATTTCTCGACTCAGGTGGAAGGTTAATATTGAAGGCACTTATATCTCAAATTAGAACCTTCAGGATTGAACTTAATGTGATGGAGCACAAGTGCCTTGCAAATGTAACTAGAAATGATGAATGGATATGACACTATAGACTTGGTCATCTCAATTTCAAAGACATCAAAGATCTGAAAAGAAGAAATATGGTTTTCGGGTTACTAGAAATCGATATTCCAAATGAAGTGTGTGAGGAATGTGTCCAGGAAAAGCAACACAAGAACAACTTCAGCAAGGATGCAAGAAGCAAGTCGAAGAAAATTTTTGAAATCATATACTATGATGTATGTGGTTCTATCCAGATGGATTCGATTGGAGGTAACATATACTTTGTCACATTCGTAGATGATTTTAGTTGAAAACTATGGACTTACCTGATCAAGAAGAAAATTGAAGTGATCAAGGTATTTGTCGAGTTTTAATCTATGGTCGAAAGATAAAGTGGTGAAAGCTCAAGATTATGAGGACTAGCGGTGGTGGAGAAAATGTGTCGAAAGACTTTGACACATTATGTGAGAAAGAATGGAGTGTACATGAGGTGGTGTCACCCTACACTCCACAACAAAATGGAACTTCTAAAAGGAAGAATAAAACCATCATGAATATGGTGAGAAGTATGTTTAAAGGCAAGGATCTGCCATAGGAATTATGGGGAGAAGTTGTGTCGACTACAACATATATTTTGAGCAGATGTATGATGAAAAGGCTAGAAGGAATCACACCAGAGGAATGTTGGTCTGGTGTCAAGCCTAGCTTGATTCATCTGAAGGTATTTGGATCTATAACACATATACATGAAGTATATATGAGAAGAAGCAATAATGAATTGCTTATACTATGTCTCTATGTCGATGACTTGTTAATAGCAGGAAGTTGCAAGAAAGAGATTGAAGACTTCAAACATGACTTAAGTGAGGAGTTTGAAATTTCAGACTTGGGAAATATCTCATACTTCCTTAAGATTGAATTCTACAAAAGTAGTAGAGGCTTGATGATGCACCAAAGAAGATATACAGGTGAAATACTCAAGAGATTTGAGATGTAAGATTGTAACCCAACTTCGACTCCAACTAAGCTCAGATTGCAACTGTCGAAAGACACAAATAAAGATAATATTGATCCAACACTACTGAAGACTCATTGGATCACTTGAATAACTCTGTAACACAAGGCCAAACTTAACTTATTGTGTAGATATGGTGATCAGATTCATGCAGAAGGCAAAGGTATCACACCTAGCAGCGACGAAGAGGATACTAAGGTATCTGAAAGAAACTCTCGACTATGATATTTTGTTTCCTGCAACTGATAAAGGAAAGAATGCAAGTCAGTGGGATACACCGACCCAAGTTGGTGTAGTGATACTGAGGATAAAAAATCCACAACTGACTATGTGTTTATGCTAGGTGGTACACCAGTTGCTTGGAGTTCAAGAAAAGAATTAGTAGTAGCATTGTCGTCGTGCGAAGAAGAGTACATAATTGCTTCTCTCTGTACATGTCAAGCAAAGTGGATGGTGAATTTGGTCGAAGAAATTACATGAAATAATTATGGAGTAATTTACGAGAAAAATAAAAATAATTTATAAAATAAAAGAGAAAATATGTAATTTATGAAACTAATTCAAAATTGTCAACAAGTCTAACAATATAATTAACAAAGTTAACTCCTAATTAATACCGTCAATGCCACCGCTTGGCGCTTTGTGCGGATTTGTGGATCATATTTGAAAGAAAAAAAATTCTCCACACAAATATTTTGCTTTGCTTCCAAATCATCTTGCAAATCGTTCTCTTACGCGATATAATGTCCTTAATTCACTCTTTTAAGAAAGCAAATATGTCATCTTCAAACTAAAGCACCACTAGATCTGAAATTGGTTAAAACCATTTTGAAGCAAAGTTATGAAACAAATGGCAATTTTAAATTGATTGTATATCTTATAAAAAGTTCAATGTAGGGCATGACCATCTCTAAATGAGGTTAATTCCACTTTTATTCTTGAAATGACAATGATTAGACACGAAGTTTCAAAATATTTTTTCTTTAGAATCATCCTCGCATAGTCATTTACATTCATTTTTCTTACGGTATACTTTGATTTTTTTTTAAACTAACCACTATTTTTAAATATATTATCAAATAAACTAACTTTTTAAAATGATTACGAAAATAACCTATGTTAAGAAAAAAAATTTGTCATTTAAATTGACGCATACATTCCACACATAAAAATAAGCGCCAATTCATATGGTTTGTACATATATCATGCACCATATGAATTGACACATACTTTCAAACTCACCATGCATGCGCCATATGAAATGAGACTTCTTTCAACCACTCATGCATGCGCCATTTCAAATGGCTACCCTTTTCTAAACCCTCTCTATAAATACATCACCACTCTTCTTCATTTTTCTACTTCATTTTTCACAGTTCCTCTATAATTTATCCTTCAATTTCTATAAACTCCTTCTATTTTTCTTTCAAAATGTCTTCATATATGTGTCCCTATATGCATAAGAGAAATGCCAATTTAATTTATTCGACTGTATTGTCTCTGATGAAGATCCGACTCTGGAATACACTGAAGTTTAAACATCTTAACAGAAGTCTAATTCGTTGGTTAGATAGAGACATTACAGGGGATGAAAAGATCAGAAGAATTCAGAGGCATGTTACCACGTTCAACCAAAATGGGAAAGTTTGTTTACGGGAGAATGTTAAAATCAATGGAGATGTTTACACGTTGATGTATGGTTCTCAAGAAATTTTCCTGATGGTTGTAATCGCATAGTTATGTTATTTAGTCGTTGTATTACTTTGTTTTGTTGTTTAAATTGTTGTTTAGTCGTTGTTTTTAAATTATTGTAACCAAATGTTATGTTATTTATGAAATGAAAGTTGTTTTTAATATAAATCAAAACAGTTACATTTAAAATTATGTTGTTGTGATTGGTCCAACATTGGGACAGTTTGTACAATTGTTTTCGGGCTGACGGCATGAACTACACAATCTCACAATTTTTGTTCGCCGTATCCATTTCGGTCCGAATACTTGTGCTGTTGGGGCGACCATTTTTCTTTCTTCGCATAATTTCATTGTGTCAGACTATGTCCTCTTCATATACAAGCCAATAGTCATGTTTTTCTACCACCGAAAAGTTATTATTGTAGACATTGCATAGGTTTAAGACTTGGTAAACAGGGGACAATAAGATGGAAGGGTCCTGGCGAGCCTTTGAACATGTCGTTATGACATGGGAGCAAGGCATGCGAAAGGCTTGGAACTTTTCGCAGTCGCACGAACTTCTATCTATGACTAGTTCCATCCGGTATGAGTCCATCGACCTCCCTTCATTGTGATCCGTTAACTCAGCAACACTGGATTAACCTTTATTATAGTCAAACATTGTGACCACATGTGTGTTAGCTTTGACAACTTCCTCCTTAATGAATTTCATCGAACTATCACTGAACAGTTCCCCAAATGGTAAGACAGAACTCCATTTTGAACGTATGATATCAAAAAGTGGCCCAAGTCTAAAATAGGTTGCCATCACCAAAACGGTTATCGGTAGACTTCAAACGCCTTTGAAGATACAGTTCATTGATTTAACGAGATTTGTTGTCATGTGGCCCCATTGTTGTTCATTGTCGTATGCTCTTGTCCACTTCTCCAAATGAATATTGTCGATCTACCTTACTGCATCTAAATTTGTCAATCTGATGTCTCCGCGGAAATGTTTGAAGGAAGGTTCTGCTAATGCATACCCTGCGTTCACAACCTTCTTTCAGAGCGTCTTGTCTTCAATCTCCTGCATGAAAATTTGAACGATGTGTCTAATGCATTAGACATGCGTTGAAAGAGGATCCTGCTAGTCGTTATCAAGATTTTTATATACACTCTCAATTGATGCATGTCTGTCTGAAATCAAACATAAGTTAGGCTGAGGAGCAACGTGTAATCGGAGATTTTTTAGAAAAAACTCCACCCCCAGGAGCTATTGCATCGTTTTCAAAACGATTCAATGTACCAATTCGGCCAACCATAACGTCCTCACCTAACCCAGTCACTACGACCCAACTTCGAAAACATGGGCATATAACTGAATTACGGAAGCGCCGTTGTCAACAACCCCCTGCTATTGAGGGGAAAATGATTTAAAAATATGTCACATACATCGGGACCCTCGTACCAACTACCTTTTTCGCAGACTAATACGCAAAATCATGGTAGACCACAAAGGCAAACTAATGCGCCAGAATGTGAAACCGACGGACATTTCGATCGGACAGATCATTGATTTTTTAATCAATTGTTATAACCTTTAACAAATATAAATAATGATTTTATTTATTTTTTATTTTTTATTATATTTTTTATTACAGGATGCGTCATTTCAAATGACGGATGTACTCCGTGCTTATATATATGCGTCATTTCATATGATTTGATATACATGCATACACCATTTAAAATGACACCTATACATACATTTCAATACATGAACCATTTGAAATGACACATTTGTTTTCTTTCACTATGAAACATAGCTATTTTGGTAATTATTTTGAAAAAAAGTGTTTATTTGATTTTGAAAACAGTGTTTTGAAAATTACCTTTTGTGTTTTGTTTTATTTAAAGAAATTCTGAACAAGTAACTATCATAAAAAATAAATTGCAAATACAAAAAACTATAACATTTAAATGAGCCGCAGGGAGGGAGGAAGATTGAATCTGGTAGAAAAATTGAACTTTGCTTAAGAATGATAGTTCCATTACCATAAGATACTGTGCAGAAAGGGGTGTCAGAAATAGAGGTTAAGATGTGTGTGTAAAGTGAGAGAGATGAGATAAGTTAAAAGTCATAATGACTATTAAATAAAAATTTTAATCAAATTTTTTTATTAGATGCAATACTTCTCATTTGTTCCTCTCATCTCTCACAATAAAATACCGACTCAAAAATCAAGAAGAAAGGAGGCAATAAGGGATACAAGGATCAACAATTCAATTCAAAAACAAAAGATTTTGTTGTTAGAATAGCTCATCCATGTGGACAACTAGATGTTTATAGACACCTTGTTCCTGCTTACTCGTTGATGACAAAGTATCCAAATATGTGTATTGCAAGTCCAAATGTTTTCAAACTTCCTCACCAATTTGTGTTATAGAGAGAAGATCTTTTGAATCCTTGTCACAAGTATATCTTAATCTCTTTGAAAGATGTTGAGAATCTCAAAAGAAGGTATCAAGAGAAGGATAAGCTAACAAGATTTTCAAGAAAAAGAGGATTAAGACCAAAGATAACCTTTGTACCACCTTTTCCAACCAGAAGATTTTAAGCACAAATAAGGAGGTGAACAAAACTATAGAGAAAAACAATATTCTTAGAAATGTAAATTCTGAACATGTCCTCAAAAGGGAGATTCAAAATCTCACTAGGGAACGTCTCCATAATATATTGTTTGTTTGTTTTATTTAGTTATATACTTTATGTTATTGTCACGTTTTCACATGAGTGGTTAAAACCCTCTATAGTGAAACAGACGATTCAACGAAGCTTTAAACAAAAATCTAATGTTATTGACACTTCTTCACATAAGTGGTTAAAACCCTCTATGGTGATCCTGACGATTCAATGAAGCTTTAAACAAAAATTAACTAAGACTGTCATTTAATTGTGATTGCATGGCCAACCAAACATTTCATTCTAAAAGGAATCTATACTATATTTTCACTTAGAAAGAAAAAAAAGTTGTATATATGTTCAACAGCAGCACAGTGAAAGTAAAGAATTAGTAATGAGTAATGAGCAATAGTGCAATACATTTCTGGTGTTAGCATCATTAATAGGTGTTTAAGAAGTGACGGGGGAAAATGTTAAAAAGTCATCAAAGTGTACTATACATCAGTCAATTTGCTTCAGTCTGGCATCGATTTCGAACTTTCGAATGTGGTCTCTTGATCTTATATCAGCCTGAAGTTCAAATAGACATGTAAGGATACTTCAATTTGTACATGTAACCCATAATTGGAAGTATTCATCATAGGCCTTTTTATCAGAAAAAAAAAATGTTTGTGGAACACTTAATAGATGGAAAATCAGCAATTGGGGAACCAGTATCTGTCTAGCTATCAACAACTGAACCTCTGTCATCTAATGAGGATAATGATTATAAATGGGATGAAAAAACATTTGATGGATCAATCTTTACATATAAATGGAAAATTACAATAAACTTCTGAACAGGAGAGGAGTTAATAATAGCCTAATAAGAGATAAAGGATTTTATAAGTTAAAAAAGTATGAATATTCCATTTTATATGTTCTGGTTCATGCTTTTCTTTAAATTCAACCGGTCAGTTGTGATTGTGATGATAAATATATGTATGAAGTAGATACCACATTCTTTCAAATAGAAAATTGTTTCACACCTGTCTAATTGGCTCAGGGATACGGTATTTGCAAGTCATCTGAACAATTGCAGTGGCAGTCTGGAGTGATATTCTATGACCAATTGATATGTATATCGGCTTTATGGAACTCTGTGAAGATCTCATGGCCTGGATAACATTTTGGAAAGAAAGAAGAAAAAGACTAAGTGAATGGTGAATCAAAATATCAATAAAAATTGCACAAACACATGGAAGTAGATTTTGGAAGCATAAGTTTACGCTTTAGAGCTTGCTTTTTATGAGTACGTCACAGCTGTTTAAATGCTTACCACTCCCCATGTTTTCCCAGAGCAACCAATCAATGGAATAAAATCTTTAGAAGAGTTTTCTTTGGCTTCAAGAAGTTTTCTCACTCTAGAGTGATGGAGACCGTCCACATGATGCAACTGGAACATATAAAGTTAACGAACGATACTTAACTCTTAACTACAAAAATACCAGATAGAATCAAATCTCTAAATTGATGGAAATGCATGAGAAGATTTATAAAGGCTGATCAATATAGTGACATGAGTCTTCATTGAAAAACAAAAAAAGTGGCATGACTCTAGAGATCACGGAATAATAATTTAGCTGAGACTATAAATACTAACACTCTTTCCAATCCCAATTGTTGGAAGATTGGCTATAACTCCAATATGACAGGCCAGACCAAAACCTGTAAGAGTTAAACGTAGCAGGCTAAAATTTGTCAAACACAGGTTGCAAGTTAAATATTTGTTTGTCACCACATGTATGAATATGTGTAAAGAACCTAAAATGACTTCAATTATCTCAGAAGTTATACTGAGTAAGAGTTTTTACATTGGAAATTGAGTGATAAAATGTACTTGGATGAAATGCATAAACTATCAAACATTGCCTAAAATGACATTCTAGCGAGGTAATTTTCTGTCGGAGTTTTGTTCACAGCATTTTCAATTAAATTTAACATTGATTACTATATTTAATGTAACAAACAAATAAAAAATTGAAACAACATCCAACCATTCTATTAGCTCTGAAATGTTTGATTCAATACCCATTAGTCAAACTGAACAGCAAGTAGCTCCTAACATTCCAGCTATTATCTTTCAATCCAACAAATACTGATAGAAAAAAAAATAGTGCATGACTCTTGATGCAAAATGTTCCGATACAGAGCACTTGCCTCGTGGATGAAGTATTCCATTTCCATCAACCATTAACAACTGTCAACAACATAAGAATAACCTTAGTATCAGAGGAAGAAAACATCAGTTACATAAATATTCATAACAGTAAACCAAAAACAGTTACAAATCTATTAGAATCCTACAGAATTGAGTTCTTAGTGTAGTGACAAGATTGGCACATGGAACAATATGAAAAAACTAACACACAACAGTTACCTGAGGGTAGAAAGGATTATCACTCCTCATTTTCTCCAGAAGATCTAGAAGTACTGGAGCCTACAATTATAGAAGCAATCAATATAACAGCTTACAGAAATATCAAATGATTTATATATAGAATAGCTTATTTCAAATACAATTGAATACACTTTCTGTTGAAAGTAACCAAACCCCACTTTGGAGGTGGTAAGGTCTCTGGAAACAAGCTTACTAGTATCCATGGTATTAAATGGCACTCCGCAACCGTAATTACGACCGCAATATTGCAGATGTAGTAGCCTCCGCAACCGTATCGGAACGCCATTGCGCTGTGATTTAAAATCACGCGTCCGGCCATATTAGAAACCACATCAGATAGTTTCACCCATGTCTTTTCAAGTATTTTCATCGAATCTTAAAATTTCAGAATCCAAAACTCAATTTATAATGAAAAATCTTAAAATTGCATTGTATTTCAAACACCACTCAATCAAAATTCACGTGCAACGGCCGCAATACGCATCGCAACAACTGCAATGACCACAATTGCAACACCCGCAACCGCAATTTAAAATCATACTAGTATCTTTATGTGAGGATTGGGGATGATTATCACTCTTATTCTATTCTATATATAAATTGAAATAAGCTAATCTGTGTATAAATCTCCTTAAAGTAAGTGCATACTAAAAGAAATGAAAAAAAAGAAAAAAAAAGCAGAACCTCTCGAAAGGCAAGGAAGCCAGCCACATAAGGAACACTAAGAGTGACGAAAGAGAAATCCTCATAAACAACTTGAAGAGTATGGAAATCCAACACTACAAGGGTACCACACGCCAATGATGGATCATCCTTTGAGAAGCTTATATCAAAGCCACCAAGGAATCTCAATTCTTCGGCACCAATTTGTGATATCGTTGGTAATTTCCATGTGAAATTATCCTCAGTGATTAGCTTTTCCCTCAGATTATCTTGCACCCTGAAAAAGAAAAGAAGAATAGATTAGTGAGAAATAAAAAAGTTTGAATAACGGAAATGTAGATTTTGATGAATTTAAACGCGTAACGTAATCCAGTTATGACGATCTTGTGATGAAGTTGACGCCTGCTGTGAGTTTGATTGTTCTTGTTCTTGTTCTTCAGATTCGGTTTCGATTGGATTTTCCATTGCTTTGCTTCAAATGAAATCAGGTTGAAGAAATAAGAAAATAATTTTTTAAGAGTAAAGAAATAAGAAACTCGTAGAAAATAAAAGTCACATTAAAATAAGAGTTTTTTATATGGTGAGGAGTCAATTAAGTCCCTCACCGTGTACCACTCAATTTAAACCGTTAGATTAAATAAGTCTATATGATTCAGTTACTTATTATCACACTAGATTTTGATCTCTCTTCACTGAAAAACCGGAATACTTAAATAAGTCTATATGATTCAGTTTTCTTCATCCTCGTGTCTTAGGCCAAGAAAAACCGGAACAATCAATACAAAATCATAGTGTAAATTCAATAATTCCTCGAAACAAATATTCAAAATCACAGTATGAATCTCAGATTTTCGAATTCAATTAGAAACTAAAATTTGTAAAAACAAAGAAGTAGAAGAAGAAAACGACGTCAGTTAAAGAAGCTTCAGGAAATTTACACTTCACTGAACTAGTGCAGAATGTTACGAAATTGGATCATAATCAAAAAAATCAATTGATGTTAACGTAATTGATGTGCAAGTGATGATCCTGATTTAGCATGCATCATCATTCATCACCAATACCATTGGATTTTTCTATCTTTTGTGACTGTAACCGTAGACGAGATCGTTGTGGAGTTTCGTGCGAGTCTGTGGAGCTCGCGGCGAGGATTGAGTGGTGAACGAGGGAGAAGCATGGTGGTAGTTAGATAGGAATGCGGAATCAAGTCGCCGACGATGATCGGAGGAGTTTGTTGCGCCATGAGTGGCTGAACAAAACAGAGAGATGAGAGGGATGGTTTTATCATGAATAATATTGAATTTTGTTTTTGTAATTTATCTGCTTATTCATGTGTATCCATGGAAAATCAATAGATAAATGTTAGTTATGGTGTAATTAGATTTATCATGCTGTTTTTTAAGATAAGATTTTAGCATGCCAATAACATGATTCTGCATGTTAAATGACATACAGTATAAACTTGATTTGTAGTTTTGCGTAACAGTTAAATATGCATTTCTTTTTAAATTTTTTTAATCGCTATCACATTTTTTAATCCCTATAACATTTTTTAATCGCAGAAGTTTAATGGAATAAAGTTGGGTTGTTGTATCTTTTAAATAAATTTATAATTTTAAATGACTTTTACAATCAAATAGAACATTATATATAAAAAGCCACTGCATGAAAAAAGAATAGTTAAATTTATTTTAAATTCAAAATTTTGTTACTTTTATTTCAAATTTTTGTATTCAACTTTTTATAATGCTGTAAATATTCTTGAAAGACATTAATTAAATTTATAGTATAAAAAATTTTACACCGTCAATTTATTACTATCATTCGTTTATATTATTTTACAAGTTATTAAAATAAAAGTTAAAGTTTTTTTATATTTAACGTTTATAATTAATTGACAGTACAAAATCTTTTTATATTATTAATGCATTTTAATTAAATCCTATTTACAATATATTATATATCATCAAAGACTAAAGTTATTTATGTATAATTTTAATAGTTTCATAGGGTGACTAGTTAAACATGCGTTCATTTTTGTTTGTGTTTTTTTTAATGTGAATCAAAATTTTAAATCTAGATCTTCGTGTGTGTGTATATATATATATATATATATATATATATATATATATATATATATATATATATATATATATATATATATATATATATATATATATATATATATATATATATATATATATATATATATATATATATATATATATATATATATATATATATATATATATATATATATATATATATATATATATATATATATATATATATATATATATATATATATATGTTTTATTTAGTATTGTCTCTCTTTTCTTTTTTTTTAAGATGTGAATATTAACATTTTTGTTTTATAACTTTTAATCTTTAAAGAGGAAAGCTTGGTTTTGTCTCACCCTCATTTTCACAGGATAAGTCAAAGTTTTAGATGCATACCCTCACCTATGTTTATAGTTCATCCCGCTTCATTTGTTGTATACTTTTGCGTGTGGACATGTATAAAAGTTTAAGATTGTTTTTGTGAAAATCTCAACATAAAACTTAGAGACTAGAATAAGCTAAGTGATTTAGATTGGACTAAGATAATCCTCCGGTGTGATATTTGTATATCTTATCTCTTTTATTTCGATTATTTAATTTACAATTTCGGCTACTTATTGCTCTTCCTATTATTTCGCTGATTCAAATATTTCTTCTAAAATAAACGATTTTAAATCAAAACATTTTTTTAAAAATCCAAATATCACAATTCACTTCTCTCTTAAGTTTGAAGTCACTTGATCAACATGCTCTTACAAAAGTCTTCCCTTCTTTAGGAGGTTTCAACTTTGTCACAACTTTTGATCTTTTATTGTTAGACCAATTTGAATTTTTGAAGCTTTATTTGTATTTCTTCTTGAATTTCCTTTCATGACCATATTTCTATATCACCTATAAGGCTACTTTGAATTAACCTTTTAGTCCTTTTATCATTCATAATGAGTTCATGAGCCTCCAATGAACTTTTATTTTATTTTCATGGTTTTCAAATATTTGGACTCTTAAATTTACAACACTATTAAATCAAATCTTAAAGTCATATATTTCATCATCAACCATTTGCCAATTAGTGATAGTTTCCCTAGAGATCTTCATTTGATTCACCGGTATAATCTATTTTAAAAATTAATCATTTATCTTTTGATTATCTTCCATCAACATCAACTTAAACTTTCTCCTAAAGATTGAAGCTTCATTTGCTTCACATTTTCTTTGCCATAATGATATTTCTCTAGGATATCTCACGTCATTTTTTATTTTAACAAGTTTAAAATCTTTTCAAAATGATGAGTAACCACATTTTTATTGAACATAGAACACAACTTTGTATTTTTTCTTCTTCGAATCTTTGAATGTGACTCTTTATACATCAGCGAATTCTGCTCTCAGTTTTTCATAGTCATTTTGTCACATCTCAATCACATCTTGAATTTCAAATAATAACTTTGTTAAGACACTTAATACATTTATAAAAAATCTAAATGTTAGAAATAAATTCATAATTTATGTTCATGTTTACTAAAAAAAAACCCTTAGAAAAATTCAGTAATTATCTTTTAAAACATTTTATTTACATTTTAAATTTTAAATAAAATAATAATTATTAAAAATTTACACAAACGATTTCGTATCATCTTATAATATTTAATAAATTTATAATAAAAGTGGCTTCATCATATAAAAGTATTTTTAAAAAAAAAATATTCATTTTTATTTATAGATATTTTTTTAAATTTACATGAGTTAATTAGACATGATTAATCTCAGGTCCCATAAGTTAATTTTAAGTTAAGTTTTAGTCCTTTAATAAAAAATCATAACAGTTTGGTCCCATAATATTAGTTTTGTTAGCAATGTTGGTCCTTTTCGTTAGTTTAGCTGAGAAAACGTTAGTTTTTGCCAGCGTAACGTGCCAACTGTGTAATGACTCGACAAATGGATTAAATTGAAACCTTATAATTATTTAAAGGACTAAATCAGAAAAGTTAATCAAACTACAATTACATTGTATTTGTAACAATTTGATAGTATTTTAAATTAATAAAACCTTTGATATCAAAATAATCTTAAATCTAATTACATTAAACCATAATCTATTCTTTCAAAGTTGAACATAATCTTATTACATTAATCCTATCATTTTCCTTCTCCTCTGTCTGATATCAATTCCAGCTGCCTTTAATTCTCTTTTGCAGCAAAGCAAACCTCCTCACTTCCTTAAGTTGTTTCTCTCTGGTTGTAAAATTTCCTGTAAATTTCTTCAACGTTTTTTTAGAAATTTTCTTCAACCTCTTCCAACTACAAATATGATGACTCCTTTCAACTACAAATATGACGATGTTTCTTCAGTCTACTCCTTGACAAATCAATTCTAAAATCTTTGGAATTAAACCCACTCCTTAACAAATCAATTATGAAATCTTTGAAATCAATTTTGATCTCTTCAACCTGCCCCTTTTAGGAGTGTTATTACTAAAAGAGCAATTAATCCTAAATAAAAATAAAACGAAACATAAAATCTCAATGACATTCACACTTAAAAAAACAAACTTTTGCAAATACATAACAAACCTAGAATTGTCCACCGACAAAAAAGGGTTTTAACTACTTAGCCTCTCCAACTCTTATGCTTCGGTTAATCCAACACTAATATGTTTAGGAAAATTCTCTGCAGCATTGGGACAAACCTTTCCCTCAACACCTAGGGCAGTACCCTCTGGAACAACATCTAAAGAGAACATGCGCAAAAATAAAATCAAAAACAGTGACTGTTTCTTTTTTGGAAACTACTGGAGTGAAATATCAATTGTAAAATAAATAATTACATGCTGAAATACTGATCCAATTGTTGATTTGGATTCTCTAATATTCTGGTGTAAATCACTGTAAGACGCACTCAATCTTGCTACATGTACTCATATTCAATGTATTTATCCCAAAGAGAGAACAAAAGATAATTTGTTCCAACATAAGCAAGCAGAGAAAAACGAAAAGCATCAAATAAGAATCAACCACAAATTAAATATATACAAATTAAAGAACATAAGCAAATCATTCGAACGTGCGTCGCGATTCCAACAGTGACAAACTGATTCCATTTCTCTTCTTCTTCTGTTTCTGAATTTGAAATTTGTTTGGTTGTTAAGGTGGGTTGAAATTTATTTATGTGTATTTGGAATGTTGGCTTTGTGTAGAAAAATATTGGATTCAAGATCTGAAGAAAATGAATTTGTGGTTGATGAAGAACAAATTAAATTTGTTACGTTTCAAAACATTCGGTTGACGAAGATGAATAGAAACAAAGAAAGAAGGAGATATCTTGAAGTCAAAAGAAGGTCTAAAAGGATAAGAGAGAAGAAGGTGGTTGTTAGGTGATCTGACCTGATCAGAAGAGGATCACTAGCTAGTCACACCCTGTTGGACTGCTGCATGTTCACCGGTGATGAGGAGGAGGAAGGGGTGTAGCTGCAAGGCACTCCGATGCCAAAGTAAGTATATGGGCAGAGTGGTTACAAGCACAGAAAAAGGGGTAAGAAGTGAACTACCTGACCCTCTTGTGAAATGGGGTATTTATAGAGAGACCCCAGCGCTGGGCCAACGGTCACTTGTGTTGGACTGGGTGGCCAGGCCCAACCCAGGTGACTGTTAGGGCTTACGTGGCGTAGTGAAGACCAGGACGTGATCTTCGCCCTAGTCCAACTGTCCCGTGATCTCCGGAAAGTAGGTTTGACCTGCTCTTTCGGAGATGGGTAGTTGGCTGGTGACGTGTCCCCGCGGAGTGGAGAACGTGTGAATGGCACGTTGATCTCCCCGCGGAGGGGAGCTCGCGCGGTTCCCCGGAAGTGTGTTGTTCTCCCCGCTGAGGGGAGCACACGAGGGCGCGGGGGAGACACGTTGTCCTGCTCGTCGGCATGGGGATTCCGCCCGCGGAGGGTTGTTCTGCCCGACGAGGGACAGTGGTGGGCAACGCCTTCCCGCGAAGGGGAGAGCGCAGAGGACGTCTTGAGGCACGTTGTTCTACTCGGCGGGAGCGTGCCCTGCCTGTCGAGGGGTCACGTGCTCGGTCAGCCTACTTAAACTATATTGGGTCTTTATTGTGTATCATTGGGTTGGGCCGCGAGGTGAGGTCGGGGCCCAGGCCAGAACATTAGGATTTTGGAGAATGAAAGAGAGAAAGAAAGGAATTCGTAAGTTAATAGAGAATGGTAATAAACCCACATAGTTAATAGTTCCAAAAAATTAAATCCACGTAGATAAAAAAAATCCACCTAGATTGCCATGTAAGTAAAACTTATTTTTTTTTACAAAATTTAATAAAAAAGACTAATTAGATTAACATAATCATTTTAAAGAATTACTCTATTTATCCCAAGACGTTTTGGTTATTTCACATAAATTAAAAAATGCAATAATTACTTTATGAAAAAGTAAAATAAACTATAACTTTACAAAATTGTCATTCATTAATTGTATTAAAAAGCAGACTAAATAAATAAACAGACATAAATAATAAAAAATATACTATAAAAAAAATCATTAATGTTGTATTGAAATTCTAAAATGACTTAAAATTTAAAATAAATATCTTTTCCAAAATAATTATAATTTAAAATAAAGATAATAATACATAACATTTTTTAGATACAAAACTAAAATAAAAAATTAAAAGAGCAACTAAGCCGATTAATTACTAAAATATATTAGTACATGTAAAATCTTACTAGTACTTCTTTTCAACTTTAAAGAATAAATAATAAATAAATGAACTTTATGATTATGTGGCATGCTTACACATTATTTCAACATTTGTCAGCATGTGAAAGTTACGACAGTTTTGTATATAACACGCAAAACAAAGTAGAGAAAGAAAGTGAAATTGTACCAAATAAATTCACACTTCACTTCTCTCTCCACAAACACAAGTCTCACATTTCTCATCATTTTACTTTTACTTCATTTCAACTTCATTTCTCTCAAACCACTTTTCTCTCATCTTTCTTCAACACACATTCACAAAATCAAGGTTCGTTCTTCTTTCTCTTCTTCTTGTTCTTCATTCTCATCTTCACTTTTCATATCTGATCTATCTACCTTCCATTGCTCTAAATTTAATGCATTGTATTGTACCTTTTTTGACCTATTTTCAGATTGTTTATTTCTTTAATTTTATTATTCATTGAAATGAAATGTTTTGTCTAATTTGATCAAGTTTTTGTTTTTTCTTATTGATTAAGTTTTTTCCTATCTTTTATACTTTTCAAAACTTTACCTTTGATTATTATTATAATTATTATAGTTATTTATTATTAATATTGTTCATTTTTGTGTTGTTTTGAATCAGGTGTGAAATGGCTTTGGGGAGCAATGAGAAAAGAAAATCAATTTTGAATGTGAGACTTGGAATGGATTCTGATTCTCTTAGAAGCCCCACTTCACCACTTGATGTTACTTTGCTTTCAAATAGAGGTAACCCTTTAAGAACAATATCACCTGAACAAGGACAAAAAAGGGGTTGGGACTGTACCAAAGTAGGTTTAAGTATCATAGATTCTTTGGAGGATTGTTCTAAATTTTCTAGGAATGTTCTTCTGTCATCTGAGTTCAATAAGGGTGGTAGTCTCAGTCCTAATCCTAGTCCTCGAATGATTACTAAAGTGCCGAATGTTAATCACTGTTTGGATTCTGTTAAGGCTTCTAAGTCGTTGCCGAAAGATTTTTTTAAGCTGCCTTATACTCGAAATAGTTCTGTTTTTCGTAAGGGTGAATCCAATGTTGTTTTTGAAATTGGTGAAACATTGGCAGAACATGAATTACCACCCTTTGGGAAATCAATGTCTTGTTTGTTGGACTTTTACGGTCCAATTAAAGATTCTAACTTCGATGATTTGAAACCAGTGGGTTCTCGTCCTTGTTTTATTGGAGAAAATATGAATCCAAACATGTTGCTTCCGATGTCTCTATCTGCAAGGGAGATTGAAAACTCTGAGGACTATACTTGTGTTATTTCACACGGTCCTAATCCGAAGAAGACGCATATTTTCTGTGATTGCATACTGGAAGTTTGTGCTGGTGATGGTGTTAGAAAACTTCGAAATGAGAATGAAGAGAAGGAGGGTTTGTTTCCTCCGGTGGTTGACCGATTAGAGACTCCAAAACAATATCCCTCTACTGAGTTTTTAGCTTTCTGCAACGGTTGCAACAAGAAGTTTGAAGAGGGTAAAGATATTTACATCTATAGGTAAATTATTATCATTGTTGTAACTCTTTTGTTTTGACTAAGGTTTTAAGTTGCATTATAGTTGTTGTTTGTCGCAATGCGATAGTCAAATGTAATCAGCCTTGATTTCCGCGTTGTGTTCCTTGAGAATCGTAGTCAAATGCAGCTGACACAGCCTCGATCTTTTAACATCATAGTCAAATGCAGCTGACGCAACCTTGATAAGTCAAATGCAGCTGACGCAAGCTCGATCCTTGAAAATTGGGATTTAATGCGGTCTTGGTCGGTTGCTTGCGATGACATTAATCACATTGATGTCGTGTCGTATCTTGCGATTTTGGCTTTAAAAGTTTATTTAATTTAATCGATAAAACATGATACTTAGATTGACTTCTTTGGTATCTTGCAGAGGTGAAAAGGCATTTTGCAGTTTAACTTGCCGCGCCCTCGAGATTATGATTGACGAGGAGCTAGAGAAATCCAATGCACCACCATCTGAGAACTCTATAGAGTATGAATCTGGTGGAGAAGTTTTTGGATCTGGCATCTTCACTGCTGAATAGAGGTTTTTTCTGCCATTGACACCGAGTCCATGAAATGAGGAAACGCACCATATCATCTGTTTAAAAAAGAGCTGTTTTTTATGAACTTTAGCAGCCATGGATGATTGTTTTGTACATGATTGCGTTCGCCATTGGTTTTTTATTTTGGCTTTCATGGTCTCATGTGGATGGTGGCTCTCTTCAGCTAGATTTGGTTTTGGTATATGACTTTACTATATAATATGTTATGAAATAATATGATAGGTTATGTATGGCTTTTGAACATGCAAGAACCTAAAGGGTTTAAGCTCATTTTTCTTGGCTTATCCTTTGGTGTAGTTGCTTTCATAATTTATGTCTAAGAAATCTATGTATGCAAACTTAACAAGTTTTTGACTTGAATCTTATATATTACTATTGGAATGTATCTGAACCTGTTTCCTTTCCTATGTAGCTCTTATATTTTACATTGAATGTACGTTTGGTGTTCGACACATGCTCGTGTAAGTCTTTCACATATCAATGCACAGACACTTTTGACGAAATACGTCTTTCACATATCATTGACTTAGCTTCACATGTCATCGACTCACCAGTATTAACATATGTAGCACAGACACTTTTGACGAATGTTCCATTAATTCATTCTTTCAATTTTTACTGGGTTAGTGTAGTGTCGGTGTTTGTTTCCGTAATTCATCTGTATTAACTCTAGTTAGTTGTACTTCAGATGGAAAAATCAGTTGTAACTAATTTAGGTGTAGTGTTAGAAGTTAGTTTTCAGATTTACCTTGTTTAATAAGAAAGCAATTGATACTCTGAATGTGTTTTTATTTTATTTTGATCAATTTACAGAAAAAGTTTTTAAGTGTCTCTGATTCCCTATTGTTCTTACCAACCATTTTTTATTTTCTTCACGCATGCTTCGATTGGATCAAATCATTCTACTTGTGTTTCTAATATATCAGATAACTCGTTATTCACTCATGCACTCGCTTTCAATCTATCTTACCCTCCAAAGAATTAATTTGACACAATTTATTAATGAAAATGAGTGTCTAGAGAGATTTTGTGGAAAGTCTAGGAGGGAACCAAAATCCCTCCTGAACCATTTTTTGTTTTTTCTCAATTTGCAGGGATTTAAAGGAGAGGGGAGGTGTTTGATTTTAAATTATAATTATATTTACATATTTATCCTTATTATTTATTTAAATATAAATTTAACTTAAAACAATGTTAAAAGTTTTATTTTGAACAAATTTTAATCTTTCTTTATATATTTTTTGTATTTTTATATCTTTATCTAACTATCATTATATCTATTTAATTTTTTATTATTTTATTATTTATATTTTAATGTTAAATTTTAATTATTGTAATGATTTTTTTTATAATAATAGGGGGAACAAAACTGTAATTTAGCCAATTATATATTATAATTGATACGTTTTTATAAAATATTTCATGATGATATCTGATTGAATATTTATATTTTGCCAATAAATTTGTATTTGAATTATAAACGATAAATATCACAAGTCTTATGGTAAAAGTAGAAGAATAAAAAAGGAAATTAGTTTTAAAATATCTCCCCTCCCCATGTGAACCAAACATATTTGTAAATAAAATGTCTCTCTTTCCCTCCCCTTTCATATCCTGAATTAAACATATATGTAATTAAAATCCCTCCTCTCCCTTCTCCTCCCATTCCCTCCCTTCTCCTCCCCTCCCCTCCCCTTTCATATCCTGAATCAAACATATATGTAATTAAAATCTCTCCCCTCCCTTCTCCTCCCCTCCCCTTGATAAAAATTTCTCCCCTCCCCTCTCCTCGATTGAACCAAACAGACCATAATATGCTGCAAGTAGGGGTGGCAAAGTGGGCAGCCTGCCCCCTTTAGGTCCACCTTGTTTAAGCCCGTCCAAACGTGGGACGGGGCGGGGCGGACCTGTAACACCCTTCTAAACCCCGCAAATAATATATGCATAATCAGAGTAAAAGTTAACATGCATCCATAAAAGGGCATCACACAAAACTTGCACCACATTAAAACAATTTGTCATGCTCATAAACACCTTTCCATTTAGCAGCGGATTCATTAATGAAAATCCTTTAAAAGAAACATTTACTTTCATCATATAAAATCAACATCTCTAGGCACTAAGGCCAACATCTCATTATCTCAATTACTCCAAATATGAAAACATAACTTAGGTTACATAATGTAATCCTAAAACATAAGCAATCGATCCCCGTGTTACACGACCAGAGCATGACTCGACCCATAAATAATTACTAAACCGCTACACACGTAGCAACCTCGAACTACAAGCAGAACTTCATAAAGGCCTCCAGCAACCTAATCTGCAATGCCTCATAGAGCATTATAAAACAGCAGAAGGGTGAGAAATATTACCATAATAATCAAAGCATAAAATCATGTATATATAGGTATCATATAATTAACTCCCTATTTCTCACCACAATTCAACTCATAGTCATTTACATCGTCACTTATATATATATACAACATGAATGTTCACCAAGCATTTTACATCATGCATACATCCACAATTCCACAATCTTAACATTCACACGTAAGCATCTCTTCATGCACGCTTCATAAGTATTCAACAAACATCTCATTCACATGCATACTTCATATATCAATGACATTATACAATGTGACTCAACAACTCAATGCAACTCAATGCAATGCGGTACCGACTCTCGTTATCTTTTTTCGGTTTTTACATTAAACCGGGTCCACTCTTCTAGACCGATAATCCGTTATCTTTTTTCGGTTCTTACATTAAACCGGGTCCACTCTTCTAGACCGATAACCACAAAGGCCCGTCCTCTAAGCCTTCAAACCCACTCTTCTAGGTTTGGGACAAGCCACTAGTTTCCACGAAACTAACAGACATTGCCTCTTGACTAAATGATGCATGTACAATCAGCCACAACAAATGCACTTAAGACCGACATCTTAATCTCATGCATTCAAATAATTCATCTCTTCAAGAATTACATTATGATTGCACACACAACATATTCACATAACATTCGTCGATGTATTCATAATTCAACACTATCACCACATTATCACTCACAATGCACACATATCCACGATATGTTCTCATGCATTCTTCACAGTTATCAAACAATGCACACATATCCACGATATGTTCTCATGCATTATTCACATTTAATCACATACATACAATATGCATTTACAACATCTATCAAGCAATGCACACATATCCATGACATGTTCTCATGCATTCTATTCATACCACCATATACCAACAATATACATTCACAATTCAATATCATCACCGCATTATCAACAATGCACACATATCCACAATATGTTCTCATGCATTCTCAAGTAATTCATCATACAAGAATTACATCATGCTTACACACATAACACATTTACCACGTAATGTACATATATTCACGATATATTCTCACGCATTGTTCATACATAATCGCATCCAATCAATACAAACATCATATTTATCAAACGATGCACGCATATCCATCAATATGCTCTCATGCATTCTTCATGTATCTTAACATACAACCGCATATAAACAATATACATCCACAATACATTTTTGTATTATGTTTATTATTCATCTCATGCCATTTCATACAAGGTATACATGTCACAGTACCAATAATACAATTATAAGCTATGCACACATATATCCACAATGTTCTCATGCATACTTATTACCTAATTGTACACTACATCAAACCTTCACAAACTCATCAAATAATACGCACATTACCATTATTAAATAATACACACATAATCATTATCATGTTCTCATGTATTTATAATCGATCTGATTAATACTCATACCACAAATCTAGGATTCACGCCCAAAGGCTACCCATAACACATATCATCACCATGGATCACATACTTATTCATATCATAGAGGTATTAACCTATGTGAATCAACCAAACAATCACCATATGAACAACACAGCAAAAGAAAAATGCTGTCACATTCGCCTTCATTCGCCTGGCGAACCCTCGCAGCGAACCTTCGCCTGGCCTTCGCCCGACGAACTCTCTCAGCGAACACTCGCTAGGCTTCGCCTGGCGAGACTTCCCAGCGAGCCCAAGTCAGTAGCTACTGACTTCATTCGCCACCATTCGCCAGCACCTTCGCTGGGCGAACCTTCGCTATCCAACTTCGCTTGGCGAACTCTCCAGCGAAGTCCACTGGGACTTAAACTTAATTATTCGCCAGCATTCGCTGGGCTTCGCCTTCGCTCGCCTGGCGAAAGCCAGCGAACCTGCGCAGAACAGAACCCTATTCTGCCTCTCCTTCATCAATCCATCATCAACCAAACCTCAAACATCCAAATCAGTACAAATAGCATCAATACATGTTACCCGACTATTCTACGGCATTATTGCTCAGTTTCAACCGATTAAATCATCATTCTACCGATTAATCCAACTTGCCCTAAAATGGAAAGTGATGAAAAACATCCACAAACCCAAACCCAACATACATAATAACATACAATGATTAAATAGCAATGTTTCTCACCCTTACCTCGATTAATCGGAGCTTTGATGTTGGTTCTTGATGATTTTTCCACTTTTCCTCTTCTTCTCCTCTCTTTCTCTTCTTTCTTCTTTCTTTCCTCTTTCTCTCCAAATGTTTTCTATCTTTCTTTTCTTTTCTTTCTCTCTTATATATTTCCTTCATTTTCCTTCCTCTCCAATTCCTTCTTAATTTTCTATTAATTCCAATTAATAAAAATTAATTCCAATATTAACATAAAATCCCACTAAATCAATTAATTACTACAATTAATTATTTAATGAAATTTGGGCTGTTACAGGACCAACTTATGCGTCTGAGCTCAAAAGTCAAGACCACCCTGTTTACTAACGAGTTGGCGGGCCGACCCGCTAATTTTTTATTTTACAATTTAATTTACTACATAATTTACAAAAAAATTATTTATTACCTAAAAGGTCTGACAAAAGATTTTTTTAAAAAACGCATAATAGAACTTCAACATGTCTTAAATCCAAACAGTTCAAAAAATAAAATAAATAAAGACCAATTACAACAAAAAAACAAAATTAACTCCAGCACAATAAAAAACGTATCAAAATAAATAAACAAATAAACAATACATATCATCCTAATCCTATTTTAAAACTAACTACTAAAAGAATTCAATTAAGAATTTACAAAAGATAAACAATGATAACAATTACATTGCATAAAACATCACAGTGCATAAAATAGTAGTGCATAAAATATCAACACCTGACTTTTTCACTGTTTACATCATATAGACTCTTATATTGACTGATTCCTTAATAGTTAAATCCTAAATTTGTCACACGTGTACACTAATCAAATCCTTCATTTTCTCAAAATCAACATCTATTTCTAAAGAAAACATGTGAGCTAATGTTTGACAACTTAATAATTCACCATGACATACAATTGTTCTTTTATTTTAAGTTTTTCCAATCAACATGTGTATTAGAAAGTTATAAAAAGAATGTTACAATTATAATTCATTTTGTTTGTATAATAATTTATAATACAATTCAATCAACATAAACTTAAGAGAAGAGTGTTGTTTTTATAGTTAAAGTTGTTTTAAATCTAAGTAAAAACCCCGTGGGAAAACCCGCTCAGCCCCGCCTCGGCCCGCTTTTCCAAGCGGGTTAGGCGGGGCGGGTCAACTTAAAGTACCGAGCCGAAAACCTCAGCCCAGCCCGCCAAAAATGACGGGTCAAACGAGCCGACCCGGCGTATCCGACCTGTTTTGCCACCCATAGCTGCAAGTGTATGACATATATCGAGTAATAAGAATAAATGTTCTACTTATACTATGTTTGATTATTGATTCCTTAGATTTTTTTTATTAGCTTAAAATAAGTAATGTGAATTTGTTATTGCACCTTATATGTTTTTATCTCATCGTGTGAAATTTTATAAATGCTCTATGTTTTCTGAGATACATCTCCAGACACACCCCATTTTTGATTAAATATTGACATATTCTGGAGATATATCTCTGTAACAATTTTAAATTTTAAACATTCAAAACATATCAGCCATAACCCATTTATATTTGAATTGTTTCGGAGATGCATCTACGAGAATATTTCTGAGACGCATCTTCAAAATCTATTAGAACAGATTTTTTATAACGAGTTGTGTACTTGTTTTCAGATGAAAAAACAGACATACAAATTAATAAAAGACTAATATTGCGTGCGTCGAAAATAATATAGCAATATAATAGTAAAATGTCATACAACATGAGATACAAAATATAGTAACAATGTCAGAAATAAAATACAAACTATAATACAACATCAAAATAATAACAGGCTACTACTAGGTGTGCCTGACAACCTCCCCCTACCTCCTCTGCCAGCTCCGCCCCCTCTCCCATTGATTCACCCGTCTTTCGGGGATGTCTCCGATCCAAAAGTGTCTCTGCCATCATGGCATCCAGGACTCGTCTGACTGCAAACCCCCTCAGGGAAGATACACTCGTCAATGTCTACCTACACAATCTCAACTATGTGACGACATCGAGGCAAGACATCCTCAATATGATTTAGTTGAGTCTGCTCCTCCTCTAAAATCTCCTAATGAGCTGGTCTCAGCGGATCTCTAGGAGCAGTCTATACCATGTACGATTGTGAGACCCTGAAGAACCACCTGATGTATTCATCGACGTAGCTCTAGTCGTTCAGTGCTATGGTAACATGTGCCTCGTCTGGTACCAGATGACTCTGAAAATCAGCAAACATCTCCATTATTTGTCTACGAGATCAAACAGGAGGAGCAGAGACAACAGGGTGTCTATGGATGATTTGAGTGTACCCGAACTTCTGCATGACACGCTCAGGCAGATGAGAAGTAGTGATACGCGATCTGCAGGCCAACCATCCGGAGTATAGAGTTATGTCGTCAAATGACCGCATTTGACGATGATCCACGTCGCTGTTGAAGTGCATGTCCTCAACAACTAAACAATCAAGGTAGATTGTGAAAGACTCTACCTTCTGGTTCCCTCTTGGAGGGATAAAAGCACAGGCACAAAGCATGTCCTTAGTGTACTCATCCATACTCACCTAGACAGCGATGCATGGGAAGTGCTGGTGTATCCAAGCCTGAAATGAAAATAAAAAATAAACAATCAAGGGTCAAGAATTATGTGAAAATATGAACTGTAAATGACAAAAAAAACATTCAAAGATTAATAATTATTACCATAATTAGTGTCACGCTCCCTGTGACCTACTTCGTCTTCCATCGGCATCCATTTCTCAACTTCGAATAAAGATAACACATGCAAGCCGCCCCCAGTTGTACTCATGGATCTGAGTGAGATCCAAAAAGTACCAAAGGTATGCAACATCAATATAAGTGGTACCCGCGTCCGTAAAAATGCAAGTGTCAACCAAATAAAGAAAATATGCCCTCAAAGCACGAGCTCTGTGTACCACCACCTGCTCATCATCACCATCAGCCTGCTCTGCAGCAACGATCTCATCATCATATATCTCTTTCAGGAACTCAAACCTAGCATGAACACTCCTGATCCTATCCACCTCCTGAATCGCCTTCCCTGGATTATCCCATAGATGCTCTACCATCATCTCGACTGCTTCGTTTATGGTCATCCTACCATGATCGAGGAAGCTCTCCCTTATCAGAAGGTGTAACAAATACAAGAATCATCCGGTGTGATAGACATCTCATCATGCGGGAGATGAAAAGAAGACGTCTCAAAGTGCCATCTCTCTACGAATGCATTAAGCATCTCGTGGTTGACCAAATTGTAATCGGTCATGCATAGGTCCTTCAACACAGATAAGGTCAGAACATGCTAAAACCACTCCTCGTCAGGCTGAGCTAAGTCAGCAATCTTTCTCCCATGGTTAATAAATTTCTGGGAATCACACACCTGAAATTATCCAAAAGTAATCAATGTATATAGGAATAATGTTAAAATAATCAATGTCATCAATTTAAATGAATGTGAAAAATAAATCAAAAATCCAACTAATGCTACCTCTCTGTCCCAGATATGTCTGGCAGTATGGTCTGGTTATAGAGGATGTAGGGACAGATCAGATGGACCTCCGCCAAATCCCTCTGCCTTGGCATCCTCAGCAACCTCACCCTCTGGAGGTGGCACTAGATCAGCAGGATCATCAGCGGAAGGTGACACTAGATCAATAGGAGGTGGCACTGACGAATCCTGACGCCTACCGGAGGATAGGGGGAGTGACGCGTCAACTAGTGAATCAAGTCTCCTACGAGAAGAAGAAGAATAAGATGAAGAGGTCTAAGATAAAGATAAAGTGGCGTGAGATGAAGCAGACTGAGGTGAAGCACGAGCCCCAAGAGTAAACTGTGCCCTAGAAGTCAACGCCTCTGCCTGATCAAAAGTACCTGCTGCCTCAAGAACTTACTGCCTCCGCTCCCGCTGAATGGATGTGTGTTAGGCAACCCGGCCATGTCTCAGTCTGTCGACTCTGTCAGCCAAAATACCTGTAAGGTAAATTACGACGTATCATTAGTGCAGGAAGATAACACAAACAAACAAGAAAGTTTATTTAAAAAAATAGATTGCACAATATTCTAGAGATACGTGTCTGGAAACACCATAAAACAATTACGTTGAAAAATTCTGGAGATGCATCTCCGGAATATCCAGAAGTACATGAGACACTGAACTATTTTGAAGATGTGTCTTTGGAAAGTTCTGCAACTCTAAGGTCACAACAATGGCGTAATGTGGCTTATGCATATTGAAAAACCATGGTTTGATTGTCATTTTGAGACAACAAGCAAGTCATAGTCTGAGTCTAAACTATGTTACATGCGATTCTTGCACATTTCTATCCCTAATAAGCGATTTCTACACATTTACACAAAAAATCAAAATTTATCCGAAAACTCGAAAATTTACCTGAAATTTATGGTTTTGGTGATGTTGAATGTTGTTATTCTTGATGTTTGATGTTTCTTTAAGTGTTGCTTAATAAAATTTGATGTTGTGAAGAAGTTAGATTTTTTATGTTGAGAGAAAAGTTTGAGAAATGTGAGGGAGGAGAAAAGTTTGACGTGTTTTAAGTTCTAAATCGTTCTGGAGATACATCTTCAAAATATTTCAACATTTAATAAACTTTGGGTGCATCCGGAGTTATATCTCTAGAATATTTTAACATATAATAAACTTTGAGTGCGTCCGGAGATATATCTCCAAAATCGAAAACATATATAAAAATTTCCATGATTTATTAGAAACATATAGGATGCAACAAGAAATTTTTTAAGTAATTTTAATTGATTTGATGTTTAGAATTTTAATAAAAACTTGTCTTAGAACTGAAAAAACCGGTTAAGAAATGCTTTTTGCAAAAGAGAGTTTTTCAAATAAACTTAAATTATTTTTATGTGTCGATTTATTCGTTTATTCTTTATGTGTTTGGTTAAACTCTTCACTTTTGAGTCTATCAATTGGTATTTGATATCGTATCTATTTTCGTAAAGATATTTGTAAAGTTCTTAAAGATTAGACTATATGTTTCATTTTATAAAACAGAGTTTAATAAAAAAGTATAGCCTATAATTATTGAATTGGAAATTATAGAGAAGAATTCTGGAAATATACAAGAATAAGCGTAAAAACTTTGTTCTTTGTTGTGCTCTCTGTGATTCTCTATCTTTGAACAAAAGCTAATCGTGTCTATTTATACTAATGTAAATCAGACCCATTTATCCCATAAATAACCATTAATAATTGAACTTAATTCAAACTAATACTAGAGAATGTAAAAAGTTTGTAACATATCTAACAAAGAAAAAAAAAAAAAAACTGAACTAATGCAATTTTTTGCATTTTCCACTTGTTCTTCATCAGTTTCTCCAAAACGTTCAGTACCACGCTTAGTCAAAATCTATTGAATTAGGCATTGAACCTCTATTCTTCTTCATATTTCTGAAATATGAAATATAACTAAAACAACAACACAATAGTAAAATCATAATAAAATTAAGTAGAAATGGTTTAAGCAGAAGTAATATGAAGTATATGAAATGTAAGTTGAAAAATAAGATAAGTGTTTCTTCCTTAGAGGTGAAAGTTTGAGATTATATCATCTCATGAGTCACACAATTTAAATATTTTGAGTTTGTAATACAATACAATACGATGGAGAAATATAAAGGAATGTAAACTATCAAATTCAAGCTGAGTGACTAAAATGGAGGAAGGTCTCAAGAGTTTTATGTGACACAAATGTGTCACTCAAGCTGAAGGAGAAATATTATCGGTCTGTGGTAAGACATGCGATGCATGAAACAAAATGTAGAGCGACTAAGAATAAACACGAGAATAAAGTAATCATAACAAAGATGAAGATGTTGCGTTGAATGTGTCGTAAGACTAAATGAGACAAGATTATAAATGACAATATTAGAGAGAGTGTTGGAGTACCACCAATAATAAAAAAAACGGTAGAAAATAAACTTAGGTGATTTTGTCATGTAAAAGAATACGTGTAGATTATGTGATTAAAATAGTAGATCAGATAGAGAGAGGTCAAACTGCTAGAGGTAGAGGAAGACCTAAAAAAAACATAAGAGAAGTTATTAAGAAATATCTCAAAATTAACGATTTGGATAAAAATATAGTCCTAGATATAATATTATGGCGGAAATTGATGCATGTAACCGATCCAACTTTGAGGGATAAAACTTAGTTGTTGTTGTTTGACAAATATATTATAAAGACATGTTTTTAATCAATTAAAATATTAAAAATTTATGGATTGTTGCATTTATAGCCAAATTATATAAAATTTCTTCTCATTTCAAAATGCATCCGTTTTTTAAATATAAACTATTTTTTTTGTTGCCTATTTATGTGTCTCTTCTTCTTTTTATTACTTTGATGCTTCATATCTGTTTATTTCTAATTTCTAACATAAACAATTTTAAAATCAAACATTTCATAAATTTATCTTTTTATAAATTTGAAAAATATATATTAATTATGATCTACTGACATAAGGTGTAAGTCTAAAGTTTACATCAAATATCAACTGTTTAAAGGAGTGTATCAAATGATCATTTTGTTTTTCTAAAAAAGTAGGGAAAAAAACAAATACCAATATTTTTTTTATTTAATTTTATATGACTGTTTGATTCATTTTTAGTAACAATTGAGATTTAATGTAAGACTTTTAAATTTATATTTTATGTCAATGAATCCTAATTTTATATATAATTCATTCATTTTTCTTTATGTTTGAAGTCACTCGATTAATAATAAAGATAAATCAAACTGTTATATATATAAAAAAAACTTTAAAAAATTATTTAAAAAAAATTTGAAAATATGAAATTAGATAAAAACAGTTTTAAATCCAACATTATAATGGAAATTGATTTAACTTTTTTATGTTAGTTGATTTGTTGGAGTGTTGTCTTTACATTGCTATTTGTTGGAGTGTTGGCTTTACGTAATTTTTTTGGAGTTTGACAATGTCTTTTCATTAGGTAGAGTGTTGGCTAATTCATTGGAGGTTTACTACTATTTATTAGATGTTTCTTGTTATTTTCTTGTGTTACGATCTTGTCCCTTGTTGTTCTCTTTGCATGAAATATCTTGTCTACTTTCTATTTTATGTTGAGTACAACAATTGATAATTAGGAGAAACATTATTATCATCTTTTGATAGAGTGGTAGTTTTTTTTTTGTTTTTTTAGATATTTCATAGTTGATTACAATGAGTAATAATAAATATGTTTCTCTTTAATTTATTAGTGTCCAATTTAATGGAGAAATTTTTTCTTATTAGAGTTATGTAATGAACAAAAATTGAAAGGAGAAGGATGTTGATTTATGTTGATGGAACCTCTTTTAAACCTATAGATAAAAAGGATGAAGCAAAATATGCAAAGGAGTTGGAAACATGCGGTGTTTGTAATTCTAAGATCCTTACTTGGATCAATAATTCGGTTTCTCAGTCAATAGGTGTGCAACTAGAAAAATACGATACTGTTAAGGAGGTTTAGGACTATTTGAAACATTTATATGCTCAATATAATTTTGCAAAATGGTACCAACGAGAGAGGGATATTTGAGCTCTCAAGCAGAATAATATGATCAATCAAGAGTTATATTAAGCTATGAGTAATTTGTGGGATCAACTGGCTCTTATGGAATCGAATTTATTGAAAGTTGTCAAATCGTACACTAATCAAAGAGAACAGAAACATTTGGTTCAATTTCTGATGGCGTTTATGGATGATTTTGAGGGACTTCGTGAAGGTTTCAGCATCGTATTTCTCTTCCAAGTGTTGATTCAATTTTTAATGAATTGTTGAGAGGAGAAATTAAACTAAAGTCCAACTCCAATTTGATTATAGATAAAGGAGTTATCTCCACTCCTCCATCTATTTTTTCTGCTCCAGTTCACAAAGGAAAAACTCAAGGTATGGTCGAGCTTGGTATTAATGAATGTGATTTTTGTAAGGAGAATGGTCATTGGAATGCACAGTGTCTCAGGTTGTTGAAAATTGTTTTGGGTCGGCCATATCCTTGACGATCTGGCATATCCGCAAAGATTTAACCACTATAAGAAAAGAACTCCCAGATTGTTCTGATTCAGACATCATTGTTTCTAGTCCGACCACTTCTAGGTGTAACATCCTGATCCTGTTTAAGTGCATGCTAGAGCCTCTGGAACATTGTCCTGACTACTGAACCTTCAGTAATGTAGAAGCATGAAATCCATCCTTCTAACGCATCCAACGATCATCGACATTCTACGCTGGAAAGTTAGCAAATTATTTATTCTACTCCTTTATATATGTGGGTAGCGTCATTTCAATTAGCAAGTTTCAAACACAAGTTGAATACTCTTTCATTATACACATACTTACTTGAGCGTCAAATTACTAATCTTGCAGGTACATCCTCCGCTCTGTCGCACTTAAACCTCTCTATCGTCATAACTTCCTTGTGTGCTAAAACAAGGAAGTCTCGTACTTATGTGTTTGAGCAAGAAAGTTTCTAGCTTGTGTGCTAGAGCAAGGAAGTCTCTTACTTGTGTGTTTAAGCAAAAGAAAGTCTTGAACTTGTGTGCTTAAGCAAGGAAGTCTCTTACTTATGTGTTTGAGCAAAGAAAGTCTCGCGTTGATTCAATTTTACTTTGAACAGTTAAAGGTTCTTATATGTTTGAGTTCGATTTTAGTGTGTGGTGAAGAATTTGGAAAAAAAATTACTGGTGAATCTGAGTAGAGCAGGAGAGGCGAATAATTTGACATATGCATCGTGTTGATTTGCGCTCTGCCGCCGCCGGCGGTGAGCTCCGGCACCACGGAGCAGTTACATTCTCAGGCGAGCATTAATTTGAATAGAAGAATAGGAACATATGACACGTGATTTGGTCATCTAAGGCTTTTCCTTGTGTCTTTGAACCACCTCTATTCATATGGCTATGTCAGACCCATTCTAACATGCTTCTTACACCTCTGCCATGCGTATAACCTCCCCCATGTTCTCTTCTCATGTGTATTTAGACTTCTAAGCTCATACAAGTTGCTACTTGCACCACCAGAATGTTGGTGGCACCTCATCCTCTAGCTTTTTTCTTTTTCTTTTTTCTTTATTTGTATTTAATTGCTTTTTTTCAAATCCACTTTTTTATTTTTACTTTGGTTTACATTTTTTTTCAATACTTGATTTTCTCTTTTTAATTATTTTAATTTTCAATTAACTTCTATTATTTGATTAGTTGTTTTAATCCTTTAGTTCTTTATTATTTTATTTTTTTTGCGGTTCGTATTTTTAGAGATTAATGTGTATTAATTCTCTAGTACGTTTGACGCATAGGTTTCATTGTTCGGTCTCTCATAGTATGTTCTTCATATAGATTATGCTATAATTGATTAACATAGCGCTAGTTTGTCCCAATTTGGTTAATTGATCGTTTGATCATTAACTACTAACTATTAACTTCTAACTTTTTCTTTCTTGCACTTTATTTTCTTGTCATTTACTTTTCTTGCAATTTACTTTTATTGCTCATTTCTCATTCATTTTACTTCTTGCACTTTACTTTATGTCATTTTGATTTTCTTTGATCATTACTTTCTTTATCTTGTTACCTAATCTAAAATGAACAAAAACATGATAAAATGGAAAAGATCAAAAAGACTTAATCTTCCTCCTTGTGAGACATAATGGACCATTGGACTTTGTGTATGCCCTAAAGTTTGACATGGAGTATTATGGACTTTGTGTATGACCTTAGCATGACATGAAGTTTATTATGGACATATGGACTTTGTGTATGACCTTAGCATGACATGGAGATCATTATGGATCCATATTGGACCTTGTGTATGACCTTAGCTTAACATGGATTGGACTTAGGATCTTAATCTCTAGATAGTTGTTTATGGCACTACCCTAAAGCAAAAAGGAGACATGTAACTTGAATTTCTATTTCCATTGCTTAGCTTAGGACATTTTGCACATATATGGATTTCTCTTGAGCTACCTTACAATAAGGCCTTTTATTTCTCGCATCAATATCCCATGTATTTTTCATGTATCTCTCTCCCTATTTGGTGTACTTTTTTACTTCTTGATTTCATTTGGTTTCTTGTTGCTTGCTAGCTATCCTTAGGGACTAGAATCGATCTCATCATTTCTTAATCAACAATAAAACCCTTGATCCAACGTCAAGTGGAATTTTCTCAATAAACTCAAAAACACTTTAAAATACGATTAAAATTGTGTGCCACACACCTTAAGTGGTGGAGAATGAGTGAGAATGAAGCATTCTTACCCTTATTCTAAATGTTTCGAACACAAGACACTTGGCTTGATTGTTTGAAATATTTGTCTCCACTCATAGACTTTAGTGGAATTCGAATAAAAAACAACCTTCTTTTTAAAACCCTAAAAACAAAATCAACTCATCAAACTCTTTTTGCACCTTAGGGCATCATTCCCAAAACATTTTTTCAAGGTAAAATCAACCAACACACACTTATTTTCTACCCCAAACTACGGAGTTATAATTTCCTTATTACACTATGAGGATACGTAAGCACAGGATTGCGAGATCTTAACGAGCACACACTAATTTAAAACTTATTTTTTTCTCCCTTTATCAAGTAACCCTTAGATAATGACACTCATCCGCGTAAAGACAACCTAGATGGTTCTTGTTGAGTACAACAGAGGTGAGATGTGTTAATACCTTCCCCTTGTATAACCGACTTCTGAACCCAAATTTGGTTGCGAGACCATTTTCTTCACCTTTAGGGGATTTTATCGATATTTTCTCTTTCTTCGAAACAAATAAAGTTCGGTGGCGACTCTGTATTTTTCGCATAGCGACACACCTCCATTGTCAACAGGAAATTTTTTAGACATGCTTGTATTTTATCCTTTTCTACCTCGAATGCCTAAAAAGTTGATGACATCCATACATTCAAGTTCAAGAAGATTAAATAGGGGCAACTGTCATACCCCAAAATTTCTCTCCCCTCTTAACTTTTTCATCTGACTTTTAATTTGATTCATTTGCATCCTCTTAGTTATCTAGGTTATTCATTCACAATTGCACATATTGGTTTATTCATGGCATTTATTCAATGCAAAGTTCAAGATCAAAAGTTTGAATGTTCAAAACTAAAATTATCAAGATTGGGAGGGAAACCATGAGGCATGAGTTACATCAAGACGTCGATCATTTAAAAAGAATCATTCTCATTACATAAACACCAAACCATGTTACAAAATCCAAATTATGAAAATACATACAAAAAGGAAATAAAAAAACAAACTATTGACCTATAGTTGACTTTTTGGTTAATAAGTTGACCAAAATCAACCACCTATTCCTAAACCCTAATCCCTATTATTTCTTCTTGCACAAACCACCTCATCTTGATGTTCAAGCCTTATCATGACTTGTGTGATGTGTCATCACTTGTCCCTTGATTCATGTCTTGATTTCACCTCTTAATCAAATCTTCATGCCAACCAAGCCAAACAAACCCTACAAATCATATACACCATTAGATTCACTCATTCACACCTGCACAAATAATCTATCCAAGCATGACATACATTCACTTTCCAATTCACTATCATTTTCAAGTCAAAGCATCCAATCCATGTAGCACAGGCTGTTAACAAGATCACATAACATGTTTTCAATCTCATAAGTCACATGCAGTAGCATACATTCAATTATTTCATATGTCATAAATATAACTTCAGTTTGAAGGAGAAAGTTTTCTACAGTAGCTACTAATTTGTTCAAGTGATCACAAACTTTAGCATAACTTACTTCAATCCGCATTCAAAAACTAACAACAAACTCTTAACTACTTTTATATCAAACTATAATTAACAGGAAACTTTTTTTCAGCATAACGCCATTATCATTTAACAATCTGCTAACACATTCCATCTAACAAATTAACACCTAGTTAACTATTTAAAGTGTATGCATAGCTAATTATACAACATTTCATCAGATTAACATAGCTAAACACAACTCATGCCAAACCAGACTTTTTCTAACTTCAGCCCTAGTTTCCAATTCAAAACTAACCAAGTATTCATTTAACAAGAAGCTAACTCGAGCATAACATCACATTGCACAAAATTAACAACAGCTAGGATTTAGTGAACCTGCAAAATAACACATAACAAGCCTTAACTGGTGTTCAACATTCATAGCATACTCATTAACACTTTAACTTGAAATTCAAGCTTTTGACTAATTTTAACTGTCTTTCCTTCACCCTAACAGAATTTGACACAAGCAACAACATAATAATAGTTCATTTAATTCACTAACTCATTTAAGTTAATTAAATTTGGCTAACTGTCACAACATAATAATCACTAACGGCTCCTACATAACTAACTTCAAGTCCAAACTCTAAAAATCCAAACCAAACAGTTTTTCTACATTCTAACTAACATCATACATAACTATATTTCCGGAACAGTTTGGAGAAAACATAAAAGTTAATCAATTCAATGAATGTTTCGGAGATATATTTTTGAAATATGTGGGTGACAATTTGAACTTTTCTGTCACCTTTGCATGTCAGATTATTCTAGAAATTATCTCCGGAAATGTCTGATATAGTTTCAAGATGCATGATCAGTCCTCCCATTGTTGCCATTCTTCATTTCAACTCAAACCCTCACCCTAAAAACCCTACTTTCTCAATCCCATTTTTCACTTCAAATCTCCATCTTTTTAGTTCAATATATCACAGGGAGCAAAAGAAGATCGAATTTCAGGTAAAGATTATTCATTCTCATCTACATTGCTCACGTTAATCATGAAACTTTGCTGAAAAAACTTACGCAGTGTCCGAAGATATATCTCCAGAACGTGTTGAATATGAACTTTTTCGGAGATACATCTTAGGAGTGTTTCTGTGTTCAAATTCCATCCCCTTCTACAACAATAGATTAATTATTGTTTTGTTATTGTTTGTATTGTTTCCAATAGATATGGTGCACCCTGATAATTTACCAAAACAAGTAGTTTCTCCGAACAATGTTGAAGCGAATGTTGAAGGGATTGTTGTGAAGGCAATAGATGTTGGCAACAACTTTAATAACAAGAAAGAGTTTGAAAATCGTAATATCATACTCGAATGGATTCGTATGGAGACATCTCAGCTTGGATTTGGTGTAGTTATCAAAAGGTCGAACAATGACTCGGATAGAAAAAACACTTTTGTGACTTTGTTGTGCGAAAGAAGTGGGAGCTATCGAACTCTTGTCCGGAAAGTAAAGAAAGAAGACACGGGTAGTAGAAAATGTGAGTGGTCGTTTAAACTTTGTGGTTACATGTTTGCTTACAAAAAATTTACATTTAATGCCATTTGTGGTTTGCATAACCATGAATTGTGCTTAAAATTAGCCGGTCATCCTAGTGTATGTCGGCTCAAGCTGGAAGAGAAGGAATATATTAGTGACAAGACCTTGAATCTTGTCCAACCGAAAAAATATACTTGCGACATTGAAAAGGAATCAAACCGATAATATATTAAATATCAAGCAAGTGCATAACATTCGGTGCCTCACTAACAAGACGATTAGCAGAAATAGGACTGAGATGCAACAATTGTTGAAACTGTTGAATGATAACAGTTATGTGTTCTGGTACCGAAGTTGCGACGGTGGAGTTACGGTTAGAGATATTTTTTGGACTCATCCGGATTCGATAAAGTTGTTTAACACGTTTCCGACAGTGTGTTAGATCCCAATTATAGTATTTATTTGGTCTCTTATTAGTAGTATTTTTACTTGTTTTTTATCTAGTAGTGCATGAATTAGTAGTTGTATTTGCTTAGTTTCATTTTGTTTTGGTCCAAGTGAATGGTGCTTGTAATGTTGCTGTTAGTGTGCAGGATTGACACTAGTAAGAGCACCTTGGAAGAGAGGAGGCATAGCTGCCAGAAGAAGTTGGAAATCAGAGCATTCGCTCGGCGAAGCTCAGCGAGTGTCAGCGAGTATTCGCCTGGCGAGTGCTGGCGAGGCAAAGCGAGTAATTCCAAATTAAACTCCCAGACCAAAAGGGCAGGAAGTTCGCCAGGCAATGGTTCCAGGGAAGCTTCGCTACCATTCGCCTGGTGAAGGAGCTGGCAAAGATGTCTTGGCTATTCTCTTGGCTATTCCAGTAGCAAACCTGCATAAAGTTCGTCTGGCGAGTGAAGACAGGGAAGATTCGCCTGGCGAAGGCACGATATCTCAGAGGGCGGTTTGCTTGCTGAAGGCACTTTGAAGTACCTTGTTTCTGATGCTCGCCTGGCGAAGGTCTCTGTTCGCCTGGCGAATGGGCGCAAACAGAGCCTCTTTTGTACTTTATATATTGCTTTATAGGGATCATAACTTTACCACTTTTTTGAGAGATCATATTTTCTTCACTAAAAAACCAGAAATCTCTCATTTCTTCGTCTCTTAAGCAATATTGTACAAAAAGAAGGTGGATTCTCATCCAAGCTCGATTCTTCGACTCAGAAGTTCATCAACCTTCTTTCGAAACTTATTGTTCAAGAAACCATGGAAATGAGTAGCTAAATACCTCTTTTGTCAAGGTTAGAAGTAGTTGGTTCAGAATTTATGTATTCTTCTTAATCTAATGTATGTGAACAAGTTGTTATTCAATATAGATGAAGTTATTTGTTACCATTTTTACATTTATGATTTGGTTTGTGTTAGAGATAAACTTATCAAGTCTTGACCTAATATCTTCATCTATAAACTATGACAAATGCTAGAGATAGATTTGGAAGTTGATATCCCCTTTGTATCAATCTTAATGCCTATGGTTTCGAGTGTTAGGTAGAGAGATCATTTAACGGTCGAAACCATATTTTTCACGAAATTGATTTAGAGATAAACGCTTTTGCGAGGATACGCGGTTATGTTGGTTCGAACTTCGTTCACATCTTTGAGTTAATAGAAACATTTAGGACGGACTAACGAAACCTAATCTTGACATACTTTTATCAAACTTAAAAACCAACTTTTGTTCTGATTTTATTATTGCAAACCTTTGTCACAAAATTGATACCATTCTAAAAGCCCCCTATTCTTAAGTTACTAAACCGTTGAACGGCACACATATATTCACTTCAATCTCTGTGGATACGATAAAATACTACCGCAAATACTTTCTAACACAGTGCTCATACTTGATTCTACCTACAAGACCAACAAGTATAGACTTCCTTTATTTGTGATTCTTGGTGTTACCTCAACCGAGAAGACATATTCTGTCGGTTTTACAATTTTAGAGTGTGAAAAAGAGGACAGTTTTAATTGGGCATTAGAGGAGTGTCGGTCACTTTTGAAAGATCAAGGTGAGATGCCTGAAGCTATTGTTACCGACCGCGATATCGCATTGATGAATGTGGTTGAAAAGGTATTTCCTTTTTCTTATGCATTAATTTATAAGTACCACATAACAAAGAATGTGAGAAGTCGGGTTAACCCACGGTAGAGACAAAACAAGTAAAGTAAGATGGTGGAAAATTGGCGAAGTCGGGTGTGATTGTGGAGAAAAGAATGGATGAATGGAATCGCATAATAAATTCTTCCACAAAAGAATTATATGATAATTTCGTCATTCATTTCCAGAAGGTGTGTGAAAATTATCCGACTTTGTTGAAATATGTTAAAAGCACCATTCTTGATCAGGTGAAGGAGAAGATAGTTTGCGCATGGACTGATAGTGTCTGACACCTTGGAAATACAACTAATAACAGATTTGAGTCGGCCCATGCTACTTTGAAAATTTGGTTGGGAAATAGCAAGGGAGATTTGTGTCGAGATTGGGACTCTGTGAACTACATGATTCAAAACCAACATAATGAGATACAAATAACATTTGGTTGGAGCATCCTAGTTTTGGAACACCGATTTAAAGACAACATCCTTTATTCTCATTTGGTCGGCAACATTTCTCAAGCCGGGTTGAACTATATTTTTCGCAAGGCTAAATGAGCTGATAATGTAGGCTCCGATAGCGCAAAGTGTGGTTACACTATTGTGAAAACATATGGTCTCCCATTTGTTTATGTTATTGCTAAAAAAGTGAAACTTTGTGAACCAATAAGAATGAATAAGGTTTGCTCTCATTGGAAGAGACTTAGTGTTGCGGTGAGAATAGGATATCAAATTATTAATTAATTTGAATCACAATCTTTAGTTCACAACCGGTCTTTGATTTATCCGAAGGAAAAGGTCAAAAGAAGAAAAAGCTAATTTTTGCATCATAAACAATGCGGGGAGAGATCCAGGTAAGGGGTTGGTTAAGTTTAGGGAAGGTATTAGCACCTTAAACTTGTGTAGTACTCTACAGGAACCTTTTGTTTAAAGTTTACTATTTTGTTTGATTAGTTGCTTAAGGGTATATGTTAAGGGTTAAAGTGAAAGAAAGTCCTAAGGGTTAGTCATAAATTTACTCGCCAAGACTCGCATCTTGTGCCTATGTATTCGAGGTAGGGGATGGAATCAGAGTAATCGTAGTTCCCCTTGAAAGGGAGGTTAGAAACTTCTTGACTGTGGTCAAGGTTTCAATGGAGAGTAAGCGTTCTTAAGGAAACGCTTACATGGAGTGCGGCGACTCCTATTTCTACGTTGAAAGAAGTTGAATTGAAAAGGGTACAACTAGGTATTCCACGGCGGGAAACCTAATATGGAGTACGACGACTCCTTAACCTAAAGCTAGGGTAAAGGGTATTATGGTCCACGGCAGGACGCCTATGCTATTAGGGTTTTGGAAAAATAAAAGGGTCAAAGGTGAGAACTATTGACACGACGGTCAAACGGTTAGACCCAATCTTTCGGAAGGGAATTAGCGGTAAATGATGCAAAATAATTAAACGGTAGTAGGAAAATACGGGAAAGTGTGAAAACCGTAAAGGAAATGCACATCGACGATATACTCGCGTAAATTACAACCCAAAAAATGAAAAAAAATAATAATAACGAAATAAAAGCGATGATGTCCTCGCATAAATCACAACGATGACAAATGCAATGCAGCAAAAAATGTGATTAGTAACCGAAGACGAATGAGAAACAATGAAAGTCAGATAACAATTAAAGGAACTGTTAGGAATTTTTTTTTTTTAAATTTTTATGTTAGAAATTAGAATGAAAGGGTTAGCAAATCAAGTTAGAATTACTTTCAAGCAAAAGTTTTAGAATTAAATTAAAATGATTTTTAGGTTTTAATGTTTTTGAAAAAATTTATTATTAATTTATTTATAAAATTTTTACTTTTAATTTAAAATTTAATTTTAATTAGTTAGGAGTTAAGTTCATTATTTAAAATTTTTTTTGAAAAAACAAGTTTAAGTTTTAAGTTAAAAAAATTTTAATTCTAATTGTTTTCATAAAAAAAAAAGTATTAATTTTTAAAATGTTTTAATTTAAGAAAAAGGTTTTAATTGCAAGTTTTAAAGGATGATTTAATAAAGAAAATGGTTTTAAACTTTTAAAAAAATACTTTAATTCTTTGATTAAAGAAAATGACTTTTCTTCTAATTATGGTTTCCTTAATCTAATTAACCCTAAATTAAAAAATGATAATATTTAACAATTCTTATTATCCTAAAATAATTAGCAATTATAAAATATAAAATAAAAAAAGAGAAAAATATAATAAAATGGAGAGGGGGTGGTATTTGCTGCTGAACATTAGGTTTTTTTGAAGACCCATTTTCCTCTTCTTCTTTGCGGCGGCGGACGATCCATTCATGGGTCTCGCCGTGATTTGCTTCTTCTTCCTTTTGCATGCGCGGCGGACCTCTATCGCTAGCCTTTTTCTTCTGTTCACTTCTTTTCCCCTTTATTCATTCTTTTTCTTCTTCCTCTGCCTGTTACAAGAAAAATGAATGGAAAAAAATGATTCTTACCCAAATCCAATTGCCAAAGCTTTGTTGTTTTCTTTTGTGATTTTGGGAGGCAAATGAGGATCTCTGGTTGATTTTGGTGGTGGTTTTGAGGTTCACGGTCGGTGATGCTTTGACTGAGGCTTGCGACTTGTCCGTTGAGCTTTCCGCTGTGAGGTGGCTGCGCGGCGGTAGTGAGTCCTTAGGGGATTCACGACCGTCGATTGCTCCGTTGCCTGTTGGGGATGGATCTTCGGATCTTCGTGCGCTTCTGGGTTCTTCGTGATGATGAACACATCTTCCCTTTTCTCTGATCTGGTTCTGCTGATGAACTTTTTCTGGGTTCTTTTCGTTATTTTCGTGACGATCCCCCCTTTTATTTTCTGATGATGTATCCTTTTATTACTGAGGAACTTGCTGAACTCGTGGGCTTCGGTGTTGTTTTATTATGATTTTGGGTGATGAAGTTTTAACCTAAGTGAGTTGTTGCATTTTCCATGGAGCTTTTCCAGGAAACCGCGGCTGTTCGTTTTGGGAACTGAAAATGGTTTGTCGGATATTGTTGTATCAATTTGTTACATTTTGGAGGATGAGTTGGCTATTGTTGTTGCGAAATTCAAGGCTTCTTCCCAGGATTTGTTGTTGGGCTTGCGAATTGTTTGGTTGTTGATTTGACTATTGTTGTTTGATCCACTCTGATTCAGAAATTTCAAGAAAATGTGTTTGGGGTTGTTTGGCAAAAATCATTTTTCATGAAAAAAGTGCTTTTCCCAAAAGCGCTTTTTCAAAATCACTTTTCTTGAAAATCACTTTTAAAAGTCACTTTTTTTTCTCTCTCTCTCTCTCTGAATGACTTAGAACAGATACTGCAGGATTTGCCGAGGTCAGAAAATAAGTCGGGAGTTGGCGACGGAATATTCCGTTACCCTCCCGACGTACCCGATGATGAAATCAAATTAAGGGTATCGGGACCGGAAAAAACCAATTTAATTAATTGAATCATTTTTATCTGTTGAGTTGTTTTGCAGGTTCGAAGAAAAAGTCGGAAGTCGAGAATTGAAGATCGGACTCAAAGACACTTTTAGGACAAATCAGGAATTTTAGATTTTAAGGATTTATTTTGTACTTGAGATTAATCTTGTAATATTGTAATAAAAATATAGAATAAGTAAACTTCTATTTTCTTATTAACTTGAATTTCTCGCAACAATTCATCCGAATAATTCTTCCGATTAAACTCAAACAAATAAATCAAATTGATTAAATTCCCCAAATGGGATTTATCCGATTAAGCTATGACGCTCCAACTCCAAACTCGTCAATTGATTCAAATATGACGTAACTGAGTTCAAATGAATCATCTTGAAAACTAATTTTTACCTGATATTAACGGTGAATATGACCTTGAACGGATAAGCAGAGAAATTCAGTTAAACGGCAAAACGAATTGTCTTCCGTATTGAAAGTTCAAACTGCATCTCGACTACTTTAACTCGGTAACCTGAATCAGCCCAACTAATAGTCATGATCAAAACAACAGATATTCATTATAAATTCAATGCGCACCGAAATTCCACTTTTCCCTTAAAATCGACCGTTGACCAGCAGAAAGCAGGAAAGCGTGTGTTTGTTAAAATAAATTCCTCAAAACACATTCTTGCACTGATTTAACCTGAATCCAATTTTATCGCAACACACCCAGCTCCATATGGTTTAGGAATCAAACAACATTTCTGAAATCCAACCGACGACTGAATCTCGGCTCTTGAATAAACTGTGTTGTGTCACGAGAAATCTGACGTCCGAACTGCCGTAAAATTCAGCTCATCAACAAATAAATCACAGGACTCGGAGATGGAAACCCTAATCACTTGGGGAACCCCTGATGACGATTCAGCTTCACGAATTGTCGGCAGGCTGCAGATTAATGACCATTTTTCCCTTCACCAATTAAATCACACACAGAGTGATTTTTCCTGCAAAAACCAATAGACTGAGTAAACTAGTTAGCGGTTAGTTACAATGCAATGCAAAATGAGATGGAATGCAAAATGAAACGACTAATCTAAGGGTAAAATTTGCGGTATTACACTTAGTTTCATGATGATGGATGCATGGATGAAGGTAAATCGAATATCTCTATTTTGACCGAATGAGAAGCGATACAAGAGAGATTTTCGAAGGCTGATAACAACATGAAACTCCACATTAAACAACAATTGAGGAAGATTGCCTATCCCGAAACCACCTTCTCATCCAGTAAAAACAAAAGGTGCTTCGAAGAAAATGAAGCCTACACCGAATGACAACTCGATTACACTGTCTCTTTCATACTTTGAACATGTTGATAAAGTTTTTTCCGACTCACCGACTCCAAAATCTCAAAAAAGTATTTTGAAAGAAGCTCTCATTAGCAAACCACCTTCGACGCCACTTCCACTGAAGATTCTATTCATTGACGAGATGTTGGTTTTTATGCACAAATATATTGATTGAATTGTCTATGTTGAAGGAGACGGTAATTGCGGTTACTGAGCCATTTCAAATTTACTTGGTAAAGGACAAGAGAGTCATACACTTGTCCATCATCAACTTATCCAATAGTTGAAAACGCATAAAGAATCATACATAAATAAAGAAAATTTTGATGCAGTTTATCAGTCAATTGTTCCTTGCTTAAGAGGTCAGGCACCGAAGTCAAAATGGATGAGCTTCCCGGATATATGTCACCTAATTATATGTGAATATGATAGGGTGTGCATTGATCTGACACGCTACGGGTTTTCGGAAACCTTTTTTTCACTGTGCACCGCACCACCCCAAAAATCAAATGATTGCATCATGTGTATTGGATGGCTTTCAAAATCAAGTCATTTTGTTCAAGTTTACTTGAAACCAGGATGCCTCATACCACTTACATCACTGGAGTGGATGACTCATTCAATCATAAATGTCGAGACATGGGCGGATCATTTTATGAAAAGGATGCAAGAATTCGATAGATTGAATAACATAGAAAAGGAATCGAATGCACAAATGTCCAAGGTGGTACCTACTATAGATTTAGTTGGCGACACGTGTTTTGATTCATTTTGATTTCTTGTGTAATCGGATAAATAATTGTATATAATTGTGTCTCAATATAAATGAAGTCTTACACATTCACTTATTATTCATATTTGGTCTTTATGCACATTTGTTTCATGTTTGGTGCATATTTGGTCTTTGTGAACTCTCTCTCATATGATTCTATATTGAAAATGTATCAGGAAAAGTTCTGGAGATACATCTCTGAAATGTTCTATTATGTGCTTTGTTTCTTACTGGTTCAGGGAAAGTTCCGCAGATGCATCTCCGGAACCAGATAATAGGGTGTCATTCTGGAGATATATATCTGGAATAAGAATGACAGTCAATGAGTGGTCCATAATGAACTAGGTCTTCTATAAATTTAGGTGTTTTTGTATTATACTTTATACAATCTCAAAATGTCTCAAATGTGTGATATGAATATTTGTTGGTATATCGCAAGTGTCTCCTACTCCGGCCGCTCTACACTCAGGAGGACGTTTAAGCTCACCGTTCTCACCTCCATCGTCGATATCATTGATGAAATTCATTATCTCCTACCTTACAGAGACAGACGAAGAGTTGTCAAGCTTGAGTATCGTTCACCCTCGGTTGACAATAAAGGGAACATTGTGTTCAGCAAATTTGAGCTCAAGACTCGAGCGAATGTTATGTCCATGTGGCGATCGTATTTCTATTTTGAAGAGAAAGTTCTGCTCAAGTTGGAAGCGACAGTACAAAGACCGGTCGAAGATATCCTGGAGATGTGTTAGCGTCCACCAGGAAATTGAAATGTAGTATTTAATTTTCTGTTGAAATCATCATTATAATGCTTATTTGATGTTTGAAATGTTCATTTTGTGTTGAATCTGTGCCTGGTTTTTTTTCCTAGAAATATAACTACGACATGGTTTCGAAGATGCACCTCCAGAACATCAAACCCAATATACGGGGCGTCATCCAGAATGGCCTTCTTTGAGTGTAAAAAGGATACGTTCGAAGATATATCTTCGAAACCGGAGGAGAAATAAGTAAAAATACACACGATGACTAAGAAACACATGAGATGCATTAAGAAATTTTCCCAATCAATTCCTCATTTATTAGCCATTGCTACAAACATAACTTGGGACTAGGCCCATATGCTTTCCACACCCTGCCAGCCTCATTACACCCCATGCTTCTTGTTTTTTTAATTGATCATTTATTATTTTTATAGTTTTTAGGAGGATTTTGCTTCTTTTTTTTTTGTCTTTTACATGAAAAAATACTTTGAAATATTAAAATGTATAGCTTAATTAAATTTTTGTTAATTTAATCCCTTAATTCATGTTTTAATTAGAAATTCTCAAATAAAAATGTAATTTAGGTTTTTCATTATAATTTAAAGTTGACTTAGTTTTAGCATTTATTTTCAAACTAATACACATGTTCACCTTAGAGTTTGGATTAAAAATTTTATTAATTAGTTTTGATGCCATGTTCATAGTTTTAGATTAGTTAATGTTAGAATTAGATTTTCTTAACATCTTTGATTGCTTTTTGAAGTTAATCCACAAAATTCTTGTGCTTGCTCAAATTCTAATTTAGTCCTTGATTGACTAATTGATTAAAGTTCTCTTTAATCGAATAGTCCATTCATTTATTTAATTCCCTTATCCAGTCAAGTGATCAAGAGCCTCTTGATCATTTAATAGGAATGACCTTCTATACTGACACTACATTGGACAACTCAACACAAGCTCAAGACATCATACAAGACTAGAGCATTGTTCAAGCACAAACAACAAAAAGACTTTAACACTTGTCAATTACAATGTGAATTATGCACCATGAGCCATAAGTTGTGAAGAATGAATGAGATGGAGAATTTGTATCCTCATTCTGAATATCTTTGGACACGAGACGAATGATCCAGTTGTTCAAAGTAATCACCTTCACTCATAGACTTTAGTACAATTCGAATCAAATAATTAAAAAATATTCTTTCCCACAGATGCACAAACAACACTTCATCAACATTACAACAATCTCCACCAACGATACTTCTCTCTTTGGACCAAGCACAACCTTCTGTGGCATCCATATTTCTTTGGACTAAGCACTTCATGGTCAAATACCATTCTATGAACCAATCTCTCTCAGGTATTTTCCTATGAGCCCCGTGCTCAAGCAAACCCTTTTTCTTTTATTTAGCCATAAGAGCTTCGTGCTCTGGAAACCTTCATGCATTTTCTTATGAGCTCTATCCTCAGGCAATTCTTTTTCTTCTATTTTTCCATATAGAGCTCTATGCTCTGGCTACTCATGAATGTCCTATTAGCTCCGTGCTCAGGCAAATCTTTCATGCCCTATAAGCTATGTGTTTAGGCAACCTCATTTCTTCCGTATAAGCTTTGTGCTTAGGGAAAACTTGTTTGTAGGTCTTGATCTCTGAATCTAAATAAAATCCTACAATTTTACATTGGCCATACCATCTAATGGTTAAAGTCACACCTCTTTAGTTCAGATACCTTACCCTATGGATTCAAACAACATATTCCTGGTCCAGACAATACTTTCGCAATACCCTGCATTTTACAACACTTTCAATTCAAGCAAGCTTTTCGTTAATTCAATCAACTCTTTCTTTTTCTTTTAATAGTTAAAACCTCTTTGCAAAACAATTCTTTCTTTTCTAAAAAGAACTTTTATAATTCGTTCCTTAGCAGTCAGACTAAAAGCTCAGAGCATCCGATCAAAAATCAAATTAGCTAACGTATACACACTTCTAGGATACGATTATAATTGTTCCCTAAAAATAACCAACACACACTTATTTTCTACTCCGAACTATAGAACTTTGATTTCCTCATTACACTATGAGGATAAGTAGGCACGAGGGCCCTAATCCCCGCGAGCACATTAATTTTTTTTTTAAAAAGTTCTCCTTTCCTAAGTAACCTTCAAATAATAACACCCATTTATGCAAAACCAACAAAATAGTTTCTGTCGAGTACGACGGATGTGAGGGATGTTAATATCTCTCCCTCGCATAACTGACTCTTTTACTCGTTTCTCTTTCCCTTACGTTTTATCGATATTTTCCCTTTTTTTGAAATAAATAAAATTTGGTGGCGATTCTATTATATCATCGAGCTTGCGACGCACTCAGGTATTTTTCACGCTGCAACATACATACATAGACAAAATACTTAGACACTTTAATATACATTATTCAAGAAAGAATTCATACCTATACATCTGAACTTGTGATTACAAAATTGCATATAATAATAATAATAATAATAATGAACCACTTACATCTATTAAAAATTAAATGTAATGGAAGAGAGGTAGAATTATAAAATTAGAATATAAAAAATCCTAAATAATAAAAGGTAAAATAAATAAATTTTATATACCTCATTTAGATATTTGTGTTTCTGCATATGAAAATTTTATAATTAAGTACTAAAAGTAGTTTATGAATTTATAGTTTTTTTATCTAACAATAGCACATACATGGTCATCAAGTATTAAGTATTGTTAATATAAAAAGAGATGCTCACATTTTTAATCGAGTTCGCTCAGGTATTTGTGCATTTGAAGAATAAAATATTTATATGCTTCATAAAAGTTAATAATAATAAATAAATAAATAAAAAGTAGATGAGTGAAAATAAAATTAGTTAATGTGTGGTGGTTGGTGGAGAGAAAATGAGAAAAATAAAATGAATTAATGATTGTAAGATTTAAAATATTAAATTTATCTTTAAAAAATTTGTTGAGAAAATTTTCATATGGCTCAAATAGTCCATACGTGAAGAAATAAGAGTCCTTGTATAATCGTATAGAAAATAAATAGATAGAAGTATAGATAAATATAAATATGCGAAGAAAAAAATAAAAGGAATGCCCCCGCAAGCACCTCATTTTATTTAATTTTATTTAAGAAAGATATCTCATAGTTAAAATAATTAAAAACATTACACGTCAATAAACTGCTCGCTCCAAACTCATGGAACAACAAATCACTACAACTGAACCAACTCGTTACTCCCCGACACAAAATCAGAATGAAGAATCATTATTCCATTGTTGAAATTCCCACCAGTGTATATCATCCTTTGTAGCCAAGAGATGCCAGCATTGAGAGCCACTTCCTTCAAAATAAATCAATTGTAATGAAATAGAAACTTTCATTTCATTATAAATGAACCAATGCTAAGTTGAATGAAACTTGCTCAGCCTCTCGTCTGTCGCGTGTTGTAGGACTTGCAGTTGAGGCATTTTTGAGCCACAAAATGAAACTTAACATGAGAAGTTTTTCCGCAGTCATTGCACAGAATCCAAACCTGCATGTTAATGGTAATGCCATTAGGCCTCGCCAATTAAACAAACCACACACAGTATAAATACTACTCAACAGATAGGGAAACAATGAAAACTGACCATTTTATTCTGATATGATTCCGGCATTGGCGTAGCAGCAATCTCCATGTCCAATTTCTCCCATACCTTTGACATATCACAGACTGACTTTGAACAGAGAGGGCATGCATACCTAATATTATACACAAACAAATACAAGAATAAGGGCGATATTGAGAGACATATGGAGAAGTAAGGAGACTATGAGCTCTGCGGGTACTTACTGGTAATGTTCTCTCATTTCATTCAGACAGCTTTTATGGATTGTATGTCCGCACGGCATAACAATTACATCATTTCTTGAATCAAACAAATACTGCAGTCATCAATTTTTGCATACATGGATCAGCCTCAAGCAATATTAAAAGCAGTTATAATGATATTTGAGATCCAATTTAAATTGCAATTCTTCATTGATATATTAATCTTCACTTAGAAAGTTAAAAAATTCATAACTATAAGTTTGAACTAGTTCTAAACCATGAAAGTACTCCATCCGTCTCATAAACAGTGTCTCATTTCCACTACCCTACCCCTACTTATTAACTTTCACTTTCTTCAACCACTGTTTTAACTACAATTAATAGGGGTATTCTAGTAAATAATATTAGTTTTATCATCAAAACCAACACATCTAATCATTTTCTTAAGAACCGTGCATTGCTCAAATAAGACATTTTTTATGAGACGGGGAGAGTAGTAAACATTACCTCAAAACAAACAGGACAATCATGATGCATTGCTCCTTCCACACAGGGGTGACTGTTTTTCAGCAGAGTTGAGTAGCAACAACCTATGCAAACAAGCAGTAGTACATTTTTTAATTTTGGCACTGTTACTTAGTGTAGTAAGCAAAATGCAAAATGCAAAGGGTAAAATGTGATATCACTTACCACACTTATTACAATGGAAGAAATTCTCATGTCCACCAGTTCTGTGCAACAAAATATCAAAATCAATCAGCTTGAGTTTTGACACAGCCAAGACAAAAAAAAGGAAAAAGTACAGTGCACTATAAGACAAAAAATTCATACCTGCAAATTCCACAGCCATTACAATGGTACTGCTGCTTAGATATCTGCATCATATAAAAGAAATAAGATAGTATACTAATTAAAAATTATATTTATGGATCCTGGTCTATGCTTACATGCAATCGTTTAAAATACAAAATAACAAGCATATGCACAACATCAACAGAAAGAAGAACTGCATTCCTAGGATTAATACTCACATCATCGTCAAAGAGCTTGCATGTCTGACAGAAGTACTTGCCCATGCAAACACCACAATTAGTACAGTTTTGTTGAACCTGAAAGTAGTAAAATAAGCATAAGAAAATAACTTAGCTTCCAACGTTCAAAGCAGATTGTATATGATAAATTCTGATATCATAAACAATTATTCATTGATTTATTGAACAAACAAATGTTGGAGTTGTCAAACAGTTTTAAGCAGCATATAGTCTGGTGCTCTAGTCAATATCTTAAGTCTTAACCAACATTCACAAAACAACTGTTTCCACAAAACATCCGGAAGAAAACATGTATTTTATGCATGTGCAGAATACAATGTTTCCATCTTTTAATTTTGTTATGCATGTGGATATATGTATATAATCTCATATGCAGAGAGATCTTCTTTCTTAATTATAGATGATGAAGATTCAGCTTATCTCAAACTAATATTTACATCCTCCTTTATATATGATAAAGATTCAGCTTATCTCAAACTAATATTTACATCCTCCTTTACATATTCTATATCACTATTTCACTAATAAAATATTTAAAATATAAAAGAGATTCTAACTCACCTCTTGTTCAGTGCCACAAAGTGAACATATCACCTGAATATGTTAAAATTGTTTTGTTAGCATTAAGGACCACCTTTGGCCATGAAATAACATGAAAAGATGTAAGAAATTGTGGATATCTAAATTGAGGACGTCTAATAAATAAGAATACCTGTTTGACTTGGTGTCGAGGCATATCGTGTCTATGCTTATAATCTATGTTGATATCATTCTGTAAAAAAAGCATGATAATAAAAGTAAGCTCCCTAGAAAATTAAAGAATAAGGCCACCCAAGAATTGATTGTCATGGTAGATTCTGAAGTCATAAAACATAAGTGATGAAACTAATTTGCATAGACCCCTGAGGCCCGTTTAAGAGTTGAGTCATTAAACAGAAGTAAGGCAGAATACATACTTCTGAAGCAAAAAACTCAAGTTGAAAGTGACAGATCAAATCACGATGAAAAACGGAGGACTGCCATACTAATAAGGCTGAGACATATAGAAGGCAACTACAATTAAAATTAGACTATAACTAATATGGTGGTCAGTGATCATCAGTGTTGTTAAATAGTGGCGGAATTTGTACACTTCCTTATTTTTCCGCGATACACTTTTTAGTTCAAAATATTAACAAATAGTGGCACTGTAGCAGTGTAGTATAGTGGAATTTGAACAAACCGCTATTGACAACACCAGTGATCACGTCCATACTGTCTATGCCACATGAAACCAAAGAATGCCAGTGACATTTAGGGAAAGGATTGGCTATAAATATGAGATAAGATGGAAACATATCATTTAAGCAACAACCGTACACTAAATATATGAAACATATTATTGATATTATTATAACAAAAAAATATTAACATTTACTCACTTTTGCCTCATTGTGACAATGGCGGCAATCAAAAATCTCATTGCAACAGGGGGCCCTGATTCGACATCTTCTCCGATAGTGTTGGCATCTGCAAGTGAAGCCTAATTTTATATTAAAAAAAAAAAAAGAGCAAGAAATGCAACTATCTGAAAAGCAGAAATGAGCATGCATACAAGAAATTACCCATGTTCCATATATCCTTTATCTTGCAAATCATTTGTGTTTATAGATTGATTTGATTCTTCTCCGGGCAAGGGTTCCGAATTTGAATTTGGAGGATAGACATCTTCGTCTGTCATATGTTTGGTGTTATTGCATTCAAAGTGCAGAGGCTCAGAGTGCAACACTGCCACCTCACCCATGATACAAGCTCTCCTCAAATAAGAGTATCAACTATATCTAGAAGTAGGCAGTAAGCTTAATGACCTGCATGTAGGGACAGATTTAGAAATAATCCTAAAACTTCTAAAGGCATATTTAGTCACCCCATCAAGCCAGGTAAACACCAAATGCATTGTTGATTTCTTGTATACTTCTGCAGACCAATTGTAATCACAATACAAAATCGTATTATGAAGCTCCCATCACCACTACTCCAAGAGAGGAAACACATCAAAAAAGCGTATACACAAGAATTCCACATATTACTAGGTAGCACTAGGGTTCTTCACAGCCTCCAGAAGTAAATACAATTAGCATTGAACGATCACTTGATTCCTTGAAGAACTCACAGAAACAAATCCAACTATAGTGGAGCCAACCAATAGAAACTTCGACCTATTTTGAAAGCAATAAATCACTCAATCAAATGCATCTAAAATAATAAAACATAGTATGTGTTGATTTTGTTATCAACAAAGGGCGGACCTACCTTAAAATGCAGTTCAACATTGATTCCTCTGAAACTGAAACTTACCAAAACCAAATATATAATTCCTCCATATCATGTGCACCATGATAAACTCCTTAGGGACCCTTATAACACTTTTCTTATTAATAACTAAGTCACTTGAAAGTGAACTATATTCACTAACAAATTGAACATTCACAATACTTATGTTAAAAATATCCTTATCTCATAGAAGGTTTGCAGCAGGGTTGTTTTCCAACGTAGACAAAAAGACGGTTGGAGGCAAAAAGCAAAAACCGGCGCTAATACAAGAGAGTGATTGTATGCAAGCCAGACTAGTATCAAAGCCATTCTTCTTGATGTCCGACGAAGAAACAAAATGGTTAGTTTATATGAATTATGCAAAAAGGATATCCCACCCATACAAAACTCCAACAACATCAAAATTGGCACCAAACTCTTACAGTTCAAGCTAGACGAAATAAGAGAGCATAGACAAAAGACATAGATGTCTATGTTGTTGAGATTCTGTTTGATGCAACTGCAGAGATACAGACGGACAAAGCAAGAAGGAAAGTTTCGGCTTCCTGCGTTTGGACATTGATCAAAATATGAAACAAAATTGCTGGTACTTGTTTGGTCTTTCTTCTCCCCGAGAGTTACAGACTCATCTTTGCTGGGTAAGCATTATATAACTGGATAGTTCCACTTCGAATGCCCTGTGAAAGACTTTTCTACCTAAACTGATATAATCAATCATCTCCCTCGGCTCTCACAGATGAATCAAGAGTATTTTCCTAAGGCCAGTTATCTTTGTAACTGGAACAGTTGAGTACAAATATGTAATTACTTCAAAACACAAACCATTTCGTGATAATCATTCATCGTCCTCGGCTCTCACGTAAGAATCAAGATTATTTTCCTAAGGTCATTTATCTTTGTAACTGGAACAATTGAGTACAAATATGTAATTACTTCAAAACATAAACCATTTCGTGATAATCAGCCACTAGAGACCAGTCCCGGTTTCTATACCGACCAAGGTATTAACTAATGAGTCATAGATCAACATAAATTTTGCAAAAACCATCTGCTACTGCGATACAATAAGGTCTAATTTGTCTCTTTATCCCAATTAACTGCAACATAGGAAACCCCATCCCGACCGCAATTTAAAACCTAGAATTCTATATGATTCAACTCAGGACCAGTTGAACCAAAAGTCCTATATCTTTCAAGCATTACATAAAACTGCCAGTTAACATTATTTCTCCTTAAATTATCTCAACATAATCAAATGCTAGCTTAACCTAAGTTCTTATTTTCAAGGCTTACAACAACCTAATCAACAATACCATGGATCACTAGTAAAAACACAAATTCATTGCCTCTAAACCAATGAATTGTGTTATCAACCAAAAAATCACAAACACAAGAATCAAACAAATAAAAACCACAACAAATCAGAATATGCAAACTTCAATCAAGCCTCATCAAAAACACCATTAATCTAAATAATAATCAATAAAAAAAAAGAAAACCACAGCTATAAGTTACCTAACAAGAGAACCGAATCGAAAGAAGCTGAGTCACATAAATAAAAACAGTTATTGTAATAGTAACAATCAATCGCACATAATCAATATCAGAAGGCAAATCGAGAGAGATAAATAAACCAGAAAGCGCAAAAAAATTGAATAAACGGCAATTGAATTACGACAGAACAACAACGAACTTTCGACTCTGACGGAGCTGAATCGGCGATTGATTGATGCTCGAATTTTGGAGCTCCGATCTTCGGTGAATCGTTGAAGTGAGGGCAAATTGGAGAGGAATTTATAGATGGTTCAGAGAAAATGGTGGTGAAGTGAAATTCGAGAGGGTTCGCAAATGGAGGATTGTGTTTTTTATACGGAAATGAAAATAGAAACTGAAAGCAACCGCGTAATAATCATGTTAATGGTGGTGACAGCTAAGGAAAATATCTGGGCTTTCGTATCGGACGGATGACGTGTCGTTATGTGTGATCTCGATTTCTGTGCAAATATTAGATCAGATTAAACAAAAAGATATCGTTGGCAAGTGTCTTAAATAAATTTTTTCAAATTTCAAATAAAATATCTATTATTTGTAAGGTAGCCTTTAAGATAAGGATTAGTTTAAATCCACGGCTGAAATTTGGAAAAAAAAAATATGTAATTAGATTTAAAGGAACTTTTTATTTAAATAATCCAGTTTTTTATAAAAAAAAATTAAATAATCCACATTTCAAATTATTTCACTTTTAGAAAAAAAAATATCAAAGTATTAGTGTCCACTAATTGGCGCCTCATTTCAAATTTTAATATGAGGCGTCAATTCTCATTTTTTATACCCCAAATAATCACATAATCATTTAGTCATATATTAAAAATTTCGTCAGATTATAATTATAAACATAGTATAAAAGAGGCGCATCACATTACGCTTGAAATTAAAACATACAACATCTGCTCAACAAAAAATATGCAACACTGGAGTAACTTTGCAACAGAGGAACTTAGTCCTTACACTCACATCTCAAAATTTAGAATAAAAGCGAAAAATCTAAACATTGATAACGTCAAACATATATATATATATATATATATATATATATATATATATATATATATATATATATATATATATATATATATATATATATATATATATATATATATATATATATATATATATATATATATATATATATATATATATATATATATATATATATATATATATATATATATATATATATATATATATATATATATATATCATCCAGTATGATTCAACAACATAAGTCATGTTTACATAAACATTCATCAACAAGATACATATACAAATGTATCACAAAAGAATCATTAACATCCTAGCTACCCGGTGCTACATATCAGAGCCGACTGACCAAAAGAATGAAGACACGCTTCACAAAAAGACCATCAGCATACCTACTATGCAATGCCTCATAGAGCATCATAAAACAGTAGAAGGGTGAGAAATATTATCATAATAACAATGAATTTAATTATATATCTTAGCATAAAAATACATATATTCTACATTCTCACCACAATTCATCAAAACTCACTGATATACATCACAATATATATATATATATATATATATATATATATATATATATATATATATATATATAACCAAACATATTCATAATGCGTACTTTCACAATTCTTATCATTCAACATAAACATACACATTTATGTTTATTCACCAATGCACAATTATGAGGATGATAAATGCAAATCATAGAGACCGACTCACGACTCTATGCAAATGCAATGTGGTACCGACTCAATCATCTCAAGTTCACTCAGGAACTTATTAGAACCATCGCTCGCTACCAATGTAACTCTCGTCGGGCCTACGATGTTCACCCATTGCTCACACCTCACATAGGCACACAATGTTTGTGGATTGCTCACACCTCACCTAGGCACACAATCGTTTGTAATCATCGCTCACACCTCACATAGGCACACGACGTTACAACGGATTCTCATTAGAATCACACAACACAAGAATGTACATCATTATGCTTCACATACAAAATGACTCAAGACACTCTTGAAATGCATACATATTCACAATATATTCATGCATTCATCTCATTCTATCACATACAATCTATATACATTCACAATATATTTCACAATCTAGGATTCACACCATACGGCTACCCATAACATATCATATAACAGCACAGAAGCTACACGTTATATATCGAAAGCATACAGTATGATAACACATCAAACGCACCCGTTCACGACGGTAAAAGTTGACAAAATGACACGTTTCGAATTTTCTGATATAATTGGATCATACACTGACATCAAAACCATTTTTCCTAGAAAGAACATCTCTTTAGCTTTCCAACACTTCGAACGGGGACTAAAACCGACTTACGGATCAAAAGATATGAATTTTCGAAGTTTTCCGAAAAACCAAAATTTTGCCTAAAAACTGCTACGGGATTTTGCATTTTTGCCTGAAAATCCGAAAATCCAACCGATTCAATCCTTTCCTTCGAAACAAACACATACTCATACTCACCTAACATATAGCAGTGAATTAGAATCATTAAACACGATTTCTACGACGTACGATTTCCACTCAAATCTCAAACCCTCAATTATCCAAAAATGTCAAAAGTTACGAAATCACCAGAATTCAATCAAACAAGTTTCAATAGTCACGGCTTAACATTCCTCGACTAAACTACGCAATTTATTTCAAATTCTAACCGTGAAAACATCGGTTTCTATCGATTTTACCAATTCGATCTAAAATGGAAATATGTGAAAAAATAACCAAAACAATCCAAACAAAATCATACATAATCATACACAATGATAAGATAACAATATTTTACACTCTTACCTGATCAAATCGATTCCTAGAAGTGTTCTTGATGATTTTCTAAACTTTCTCTCTTTTCTTTCTTCTAGTTCTCTTTTCTTTCTTCTAGTTCTCTTTTCTCTCCTTTTTCTCTCCTATATCTTTCTATTCTATTTCTTTTCTATTACTTTTTCTCACAAAATATCTAATAATTCATTTTCTCACATAAAATTTCTAACTTAACATTAATTAAGAAATATCTAAAATACCCTCCAACATAATTTTCCCGAAAACTCTAAAAAACGATAAAATAACACAATATGCAAACATAACATATTAACACACCAATTCCACAAATAAAATAATAATTACCCAAATAAAATAAAAGACTCAACAAAAATGGGAAATCAGAATCGGACCTTGGGCAGCCCACCGTTTAAATCCACGCACCAAGCCCAAAAAGAGTGTTGGGCGTGAGGGGGTGTATTAAGAAGATCCTAAAGTACCACATTGGTTGGAGATACAAAATTGAAATAGTTTATATAGAGTGGCACCCCTCACCTTACCAACCGGTTTTGTAGGGTAGTGTTAGGTCAAATTCTAATAGTATGATGATGTGTTATGAGGCATTTCGATGTTGGGTATCTTGATATGATCATCTTATTAGCGGTGGTACGGGGTATGCTCTTGGTTTTGTGGTTGAGTATTTGGCATGTTAAGGTCGTAGGTTTGTCTTTTTATGGGCCGATAATTTTGTTGGGTAGGGGTTGTGAGCAATCAGTCTGATAACTTTGTAGGGGGTTAGATGTTGAACCTTCTTGTGTGTAAGTGACTTGGTGTGGGTCGTATAGGTGCATATCCTCAGCGAGAAACTCAAATCCAACTGACATGTACCAAGCCATATAATTACGAATTGTTTTTTCTTCGGTTGGCATCACAACGTCACTTAAGACATGGTCATGTCAGTGCTTCCATTTTTGACACTAAAATATAGCGAAGCCTTGCCAAAGATTAAAGTTTCATTGGTCGTTAACTCTTTGTAGATGCCATTCTTCTGGGATGTGTTGACGCATTTTGAATTGTAGTTTAACACGATCACTATGATGCATCTCCATATTAGTGAACCTAATGATCGATGTACATGTTGTCCAAACGGTTGCATCTTGTTTGTTGATTTCATGTTCGTAATCCAAGTTTGGATATGGACGCCAAATGAACTGAAGAGGAAAAATATATTAAATTATAAAGAATTTCCACGGTTTTTGGTGGCACTTAAGACATACGCACCGAAGACTGTTGCAATTATGGAGATATTGTCGGCATTTACGCGAGACGGAACTTGTGTTGGTGGAAATAAAACATTTCAACCATGCATCAAAGGTTTTACATTCTACAACCTATTATTCAAATTGATGGAACATAGTTATACGTAAAATATAAGGGCACCTTGCTTATTGTAACACTCTCATTTAAATATTTAGTCATTTTGTGATTTTATTCGTTTAATTGTTTTGGCATTGGCTTGGTTAAGGGTATATGGGTAAGGGTGAGTGTGAGGACTTAGTGTAATGAGTTAATTGGAATAAGTCTTAGAATAATATTGTAATAATAATATAATTAGTGGTGGATGAAATATTTCATTATTATTATTATTACTATTATTATTATTATCATTATTATTAGTGTTAATAATGACATGGAATATTTACCCTTAATAACAATTTTAATAATATTATTATTATAATTAAAAAATAGAGATAATTAGGGAGTAGTGGTAAGGAAGTTAGGAAGTCGGTTTTCACATGAAAAGAGAAAAGAGAGAAGGAAGATGCAAAATTAGGGCAAGAGGTGATCAAGAGTTTCTACCATTGTTAGAGAGCTCAAACTTGGAAATTAAAGTAAGGGGGAACGGGTTCATTAAAATGGTGTTTAGAACATGAAAAGGTAGTGAGGGTTCCTTTCCCTCTTAGGGTTTCTGTGTATTTACATGTGCATTCTTTTTCATTTTTGTTTGATTCCATGTCTGTGTAATTGTTGTTGTGAAATCATGGTTTGGGTACTGTTCTGATATGAATTTCGTGTAAATTATGTTGTTGTTGTTGTGTATACCATGAGAGAAGATCGGGAAATTATGGGGTAATGGTTTTCAATTATGAATGATGTGAGGGAAGGGTAGACATAGGGTTTTATAACTATTTGGGTGTTGATAATTCCATGATGATAAACTATTGTATGTGAATCCTTGATGATTTATGTCTATGATGATGAACTGTTACGTCACAATCCTTGATCTTATGAGATGATGAAATCATGTGTTGATGATGATGAATTTGTGTGATGATGATGAGTAATTGATGATATTAGATGAATTGATGTTATTGTAATGCTATGATGTTAACCCATGAGTATACAAGATGATAAGTGATTTTTTGAATGTTAATAAAGCATAAAAATGAGTTTGAAATGATATAACTTCGTAGCATAGGATCTAACATGATAAAATAGTGAAAAAATGCTTTTAAAAAGTGATTTTAGGGCCAATGTAACAGTATGTGTCGGCCTGTATGTTTTATGTGCCGACACATAGCCTTTAGAAATGCGTTTTTTTTGAAAATTTGGTCGTATGCGCCGACCTGAAAATGGTTATGCGCCAACCTGTATGCCAGCACATGGGCAGAAGAAAAACTAGCTTAAATACTGCAGTACGTGCACCGGCACATGCACTCAAATTTTGCCAAAATGTCGATACGATTTCGATCATAACTTTTGAACTGCATATCCAAATGACGAGCTGTTTGAAGTGTTGGAAATCTAATAAGTAGAACTTTAACATGGTATAAATAGGTGAATTGTTATGTGATGTTTGATTGATGCTTGTGATTCTAAGATTGTTCTTATGTGGACAGTCTTGTGCATATGTGGTAATTCCAGGGAGAATTACAGTGAGTATGTGGCTCCCGTGTGTTATGCATTAATGATAATTATATTGCATAATCGTATGTCATGCATTCATGTAGTATCATGTGGAGATGATCCTAGGTGGGAATTCATGATGGGTCCCTAGTCTCGTCTGAACTCCATGTGAGAGTCGAGTTGAGATAAGTTGTAGTTCAGAGGAACTTATACGACTTATCTAGATTTCGAAGGGAATCGGGTTCAAAGAGTGAATTGTATGGATTCTTATGGTACCGCATGCATTGTGTCGTGTCATTTGAGTCACATTGTATATGTTCATGATTGAATGTGGGTTGAGTACGCTGAGTGTTATTGTGGCACTTGTATGTGCGTTATGAATTTTTGATTCGTGTGAATTGTGTGAATACTATTCCTTAGCATGTGATTTTCATCGTAAATTTATTGAATGTAATTATCACCCTTTTTCTGTCGTTGTATCTGTGGTCCTTGGGGAGTACAGAATAATCAGATACCTGAGTAGTGCTTAAAATATGTGTTGCTATTGATCGAGTCTTAGGAGTCGCTCTGATACGCAACACTGGAGGAATTGGGATTTATTTTAATTTTCATTTGTATTGTTTCCATTTTTTATGTATCTTGTTTCTAATTCATGTTGAACCACGAATTTTGTGGGTTTAATGTGTTTGGAGCCTTAGTGTTGTTGAAGTGAACTATCTAAATTTTCCGCTGTTTAATTAACTTATTTTTATGAGGAATAAAAATATGAAGTGAGTTGATACTTCATGAGATTTTATGTGATGTGACATCCTACGTGTGTAACTCTGATTTTTTTGCAAACTATTTTCTTATTTTCATTTATTAATTGAATGGGGAGGGTAGGGTGTTACAGTTGGTATTAGAGCAGGTCGGTCGGTTCGGCCAGGTTGTTTAATTATGTTGTTCCCTAGTATGCGACATGTGTGTGAGAACGTTGTCGATGCTTGTTTTGTTTTCCATTTGCAGGTTGGGTATGAAATAAGTGGGGGAGAAGCTTGTGCTTCTCCAAGATGCTTCAAGTGTGAAGTGATGGCTCAGTGTGTCGTTGGATGCTATTATAGTTTGGTAAAGATGGTTTATACCCCATCATGATTATCGCCTGTCTATTGAAAAATTGAGGAACTGATCACCCGATAGTAGATGAGATCATGTTGGATGGAATACACGTGTCTGACCAACTTAGATGGTGTGTACAGTGAATTGTTTGGAGTTAAGCTAAGTGCTTACAGATTGTTTGTGAAACTTTTAAAATGTGAGTTCTGGATGCATGAAGTGAGTTTTCTGGGACATGTTATTTCTGGTGATGGCATAACAGTTGATCCATCCAAAGTGAGTGTTGTACTTCAGTGGGAACCTCTGAAATCAATGACAGAGATAAGGAGTTTCTTGGGTTTGGCAGGTTATTACCGCATGTATATGGAAGGGTTTTCTAATTTGGCCCTTCCTCTAACTCAGTTGACTAGAAAATGCCAGGCCTTTGTGTAGGATATCTTGTGTGAAGAGAGTTTTTGAGAATTGAAGAAGAGGTTGACTAAAACGCCAGTATTGATTCTACCAAATTCGAATGAACCTTTTGTGGTGTATTATGATGCGTCTAAAATGGGATTAGGTGGGGTATTGATGCAAGATGGTAAGGTTATGACTTATGCCTCACGATAATTGAAGGTACTTGAGAGGAATTATCGTACTCATGATCTTGAGTTAGCTGCAATAATTTTTGTGTTGAAAATATGGAGACATTACTTGTACGAATCAAGGTTTAAAGTTTTCAGTGACCATAAGAGTCTGAAATACTTATTCGACCAGAAAGAATTGAATATGAGATGGAGAAGGTGGTTGGAGTTCTTGAAGGACTATGATTTTAGCTTGAGCTACCATCCAGGTAAAGCTAATGTCGTGGCAGACGTTTTAAGTCGAAAGATGATTCACATGTCAACCTTAATGATTAAGGAGTTGGACTTAATTGAACAATTTAGAGAATTGAGTATGGTGTGTGAACTGACTCCTAAGATTGTGATGTTGGGTATGCTGAAGGTTAATAACGAGTTCCTTAATGAAGTTAGAGAGAGTCACAAATTTAATTTGAAGCTAGTGGATTTGATGACCGTAGGAGGGTCGAATACAGAAGGTGACTTTAAGCTAGATGATTTTGGTGTGTTGAGATTTCGGGGCAGAATTTATGTGCCAGATAATCCTGAGTTAAGAGAAATGATCTTAGAGGAGAGCCACATAAGTAGCCTGAGTATTCATCCAGGAGCTACGAAAATATATCAAGACCTTAAGAAGTTGTTTTTGTGGCCAGGTATGAAGAAAGATGTAGCTCGATTTGTATATGTTTGTTTGACTTGCCAGAAGTCAAAGGTGGAACATCAGAAACCTTCCGGTTTGATGTAGCCAATGGAAATACCATAATGGAAATGGGATAGTATCGCGATGGACTTTGTGACTGGGTTACCAAATTTGGCGAAAAACTTTGATGCTATTTGGGTGACTATGGATAGATTGACAAAATCGACACATTTTATACCAATTAATATCAGTTTTTCATTGTCAAGGTTAGTAGAGATTTATATCAAGATAATGGTGAAGTTGCACATGGTTTCGTCGAGCATAGTTTCTGACAGAGACCCGATAATAGCAATGTTTGTGTGATTTGTTTGACAGTTGTTGAAGATCAAATCTCTAAATGGAGATTTAAATTTGAAATTGAAATATAACAAATCATATATTTTGTTGGATATTTTTATAGAGCAAATCAAATCTAACACATTCAACTATTATTCTAGACAAAATTAAATCAAAAATCCAAAGAAGAAAAGTCCATAATGCATTTCTATTTAAAGAGACTCAAATCTCATGTTTGAGAAGGAGTTTTGTGCGTTAGGATTAAGTTCTTTGTGTTAGAATTTTTGAGTCTTTTGTTACTTGTATTCCACGCTAATGTTATCACTCATATCATAAGAATTAGTGTTGGATTTTGTTTGTGTACACCACACTATTGTTTCAGTAACTTGATATAGTTGTTGGTTTGTCTTAGTTAAGTTATAAATTCAACATTCAATATTGTTGTTGTTGAAGTTGATCACTTGAGATTAATTATTGAGAGAAAATAAGATGATTTCTTATATTTAACGGGAGTCATAAATAAAAACTCATTAGAATTATGAAGAGACATTGAACATCATTGGATTAATGTTCTTATAAGATTAATGGTACTAATTTAAAGTAGGGAAATTCCTTTCTTGAAAAGAGTACTCTCCAAACATAGGTGTTATTTGCACCAAATGACTTATCAATCTCTTGTGTTATTTTATTGCTTTTTGTATTGTATTTTTGTTATTGTTATATTATTATCATACTGGTCTATCCGCCTTTTTAATATATGAAAATAAATATTATTTATTTGTTTAATTTTTATAGTGGATGTTATTAAAAATAAGAGAAGGAAATTATTATAGAGAAATAATAATTGTGGAATTAAAAATAAACCAGCCTTTTACAACCGTCAAAATTGACTATAGAGGTTTAACGATTATATTTTTCAATACCAATCATATGTGTTTTGCGTCAAATAACAATATTTTATTTATTTTTATAGCAACATGCTCTTATGTTTGTCCTACCATACTATACTATTTTATAAATAATAATTTCTTGCAACTTTTGTCCTAACATACATTGACGCAGCCTTCGTTTCAACTTGCAAGTCAATTCAATCTATTGAATTAGCAATACCAATTCTCACAAAAGCAATGAAACAACACCCTTATATTCTTCTACTAATTAATCTGTGATCAAATTCAAAGCCATTCAATTCAGAGCAATGCATCCATTAATAATGTTTGCTGCATTAGCCCTGTTGGTAGAAGCAGTTACATCTGATCATCATCCCCAACAAGCCCTACCAGGCTGCAAATCCACTTGTGGAGACATACAAGTTCCATATCCATTTGGCATAGGAAATTCAACAACACAAGATCACACACCATGTTACATGAACTCCAAATTCATACTCACTTGCAAAAACAACTCCAAATTAATCCGCGGCCAGAATATTCCAGTCCTAGACATAAATCCGCTAGGCCAAATGGTGTTTTCGTTTGCCGTCTCATATTTTTGCGCTAATGGTAGTAGTAAGAGTACTGCAAATTCTCCTTTTCTCAGAGTTCCTTCTTTGACAATTTCAAGCACAGAAAACAAATTCATAACCGTCGGTTGCGACAGTTATGGATATCTCAACAGTAATTTCAAGGGTGCCATTTATTCAACAGGGTGCTTAACAAGATGTTATGATTATGATCCTAAAATGGTAATCGGCAATAACACTGGAAAGTGCACTGGTTTAGGATGTTGCCAAGTGGATATTCCTCCACTTATGAGAAATATCACTATACAATCATCTCAATTCCCAGATTCTACACCATCTCAGAAACATTATTGTAGCTATTCCTTCATTGCAAAACAAGGATCTTATAGTTTTTCTGTAGATCATTTAAATAATCTTCCTAATAAAAGATTTCCCATGGTTGTTAATTGGGCTGTTTCGAGTGAGTCGTGTCAAATAGCCCAAAATACAGTTAACTATGCCTGCAAGGAAAATAGTGAGTGCGTCGATAAGGATTCAGATTATGACGGTTATAGATGCAAGTGTTTGAAAGGTTTTGAAGGAAATCCATACCTTCCTGGAGGCTGCTCAGGTAACAAACAGATCATTATTGTATACTACTGTTTTTTGTTTTTCTAGTTTAATTAACTCATTGATTATGTTTTATTGAACTTTGTTACTCATTTCAAAAAGTGGCAAAATATACAAAGTTGTTGGTTATCCTAAATTTGTATCGATTCATCATAATGAATCAATATTTATCATCCTAAATCAACATTTATCATAGCGTATCAAGATTGAAGATAGGAATACACACTAGAGATTCATATAAATTGAATTCAGTGTCTACATATTTATGAGCCGTACTTAACAAGTAAGATATTGATAACCATGGTTTTACGGTTTTTCAGACATTGACGAATGCGCAACAGAATATCATGGATGCAAAAGTAAAGCAAATTGTAATAACACTTTTGGGAATTACACTTGTTTCTGTCCTGAGGGGCAAACAGGAGATGGAACAGAGGGAGGAGGGTGTCAACTAGTACATAATGAAAATGCAAATAGAATAGTACTACCTACTGTTCTTGGTAAGCAGCAAAACACACCTAATTTTATTTTATCTTCATCTTTTTTCCAAATGTTATGTGTCTTCATTAAGTATATCTATGTATGCTACTGATATTAGTTTGGGTTCAATATATTTTGAATGCAGGAGCAGGAGCAGTAATAATTGTTCTATTTGTGATGATAATTTTCTATTTAATAAACCAAAAAAGGAAACTTACCAAATTGAAAGAGAAATTCTATAAGCAGAATGGAGGCTCTATTTTGGAACAGAAACTTAGTCAAAGACAAGACTCATCATCATCTCAAATAACTCATATTTTCAAAGAAGATGAATTGAGGAAAGCCACAAACAACTTTGATGAGAGCTTAATCATAGGCAGAGGAGGTTATGGTACAGTTTTCAAAGGGGAACTAGAAGATAATAGAATTGTTGCTATAAAAAAGTCCAAAACAATAGATGAAAGCCAAATCGAACAATTCATCAATGAGGTGGATGTTGTTTCTCAAATAAATCACAGAAATGTGGTTAAACTCTTGGGGTGTTGTCTGGAAACAGAAGTTCCTTTGTTGGTTTACGAATTTATTTCCAATGGCACCCTTTCTGATTTTATACATACAGAAATAGGTAAGGTGAATAACGTATCTTGGAAAACTCGTCTTAAGATCGCGGCCGAGGTAGCTGGAGCTTTGTCATATCTACATTCAGCCGCCTCAATACCTATTATTCATAGAGATGTCAAGAGTGATAACATTCTCTTAGATGGAACCAACACTGCCAAAGTATCTGATTTTGGAGCTTCAAGATTGGTTCCACTTGACCAACTAGAAGTAGCCACAATGGTTCAAGGAACTATAGGCTACTTAGACCCGGAGTATATGCAAACAAGTCAATTGACTGAGAAAAGCGATGTATATAGCTTTGGCGTAGTTCTCGTGGAGCTTCTAACAGGGGAGAAGCCTTTTAGCTTTGGTAGGGCAGAAGACAGAAGAAGTCTTGCTATGCATTTTCTGTCTTGCTTGAAAAAGGATAATGTGTTTGAAGTTATTCAAGATGGTATGTTGAACGAGGAAAATGAACGAGAGATCAAGGAGGTAGCTGTTCTTGCGGCGAAGTGTTTGAGACTAAGAGGGGAGGAAAGACCAAGCATGAAGGAAGTAGCTATGGAATTGGAGGGAATGAGGTTAATGGATAAGCACTCTTGGATCAATGAAGATGAAAATATAGAGGAGAGTCGCTACTTGCTTCATGAAACATCTTCTAGCATTTATGAACCCGGTGATAGCTGCAAACCAGGAGATTATGGGTATGACAGCTTGAAAGATCATGTATTGATTGCCTTGGATGATGGAAGATGATTGGGATGTGACAAAATGGACTTTCATTTCATTATTTTCGAATGCATATTTTATTTTTCATAAATAATTTAATTCTTTTCAAAATGTAATCTATGATTTATATATTAAGTAAAAGTAGACATGGAAGTGTTCCATACTTCTGTTTTAAGGAATAGTTATTTTTCAAACATGTCAATTTTAAGAGACTTTCAGGCCAAAATAAATGACAGGTTTTCAAGCAGAACCTTGTTAATCAAGTCATCATAATTGCATGAAGTGATAAATGTTTTTTTAAACTCGGTATCCAGCCCCAGACTAATTCGAGGGAGACCAATCTCACATTCTACTTGTAGGGTCCAATTTAAAACTCGTATGAATTGGTACAACACAGAAATTGTTAGTCCCTAAGAGACTTTAAAAGAGCGTATTCTTAAAACCTAAGTCTTCGTCAAGATATCAACCCCTAAAAGTTTGAAGTGACAATTTTTAAAGCAAAAATAATATCATGGTTTAAATTCTAAGAAAAAGATGCAGCTATACCTAAAAGAAAAGTTTATCAAAATATATGGAAATAATTAAATCATTAAACATAAAAATCAAACATGAAGATTAAGAATTTTCCCTGATACCTCCCAAACTGTCACTGAATCTTGGTTCGCACATTTCTTACCCTGTTGGCTATACACTGATAAAAATAGCTTATACAAAGCTGGCTTATTCATGAGCGCTTAGTTTAATAAGCACTTGTGCTATAAACTGGAAATAAGCTTAAACATTGAATTTGCATGTGTACTCGTCATGGAAATTTGGTTGCACGGTATTTGAATGCATGATCTAAATTGAACGTGAGTTGATTGTTGATGATTTCTTCCTGGAATATGATGAGCAATGTAAAACAGAAAGAATATATAGGCAAACCTAACCTGATTCATTCTATATGAAGTGTTGTTGTACTCGAATTATGCATTTGAGAAACGACGGACGCGACGGAGGAAATGTTGAACTGAAAAGGAAGTTTTTGAAAGATCAAACAAGATGAAAAAAAGAGAAAATGCTGCGAGATGCATAGTTAAGAGATTCTTCATTGGAGCTAAGTGCGTCCCTTTTAAAATTTCGGAGAGGAGTTCGATATTTCCCACTTCTTTCGTACACCATTGTCACAAAGACATTTCTTTTATCCGGGTCATTATTGGACCTTCTGATAACCACACCAAATCCAAGTCTAGATGCCTCCATACGAATCCATTCAAGCATTTTATCACGAGATTCAAACTCTTGTTATCAAATTTGTTGCCAACATCTATCGCCTTCGCAACAACCCATTGAACATTCGGAGAAACAACGTTTAGAGAAAAAAATTGTTTTGAAAAAACATCGGGTGCATCATATTTATTGGAAACAATAAAAACAATAACACAACATTAGTTTAAGTACTACTGCAAAATGGCTGAAAAATGAATAAAAACACTTTTCAAAAATGCATTTCCAAACAAGTTCATACACCTTCCGGAGATACATTTTTGGACACAACATGAGTTTTTTCCAGCTATAATAGATGATTATTGTGAGCAATGCAAAGGTAAAATAAGAATCTTTACCTTAAATTTAATCTTTTTTTGCTCTCTGTGATATGATGAACCAAAAGGATGGAGATTTGAAGTGAAAAAATGGATTTAGAATGAATGATTTTTAGGGTGAGGGTTTAGATGAGAATGAAGTATGGAAACAATGGAGGACGAATCATACAGCTGGAAGATATATCAGATATTTCTGGAGATATATCTCCGGAAATACCTGACATGCAAAGGTGACAAAAAAAATTTAAAATGCCCCCCAAAATTTTAGAGATGTATGACCGGAATATCCACTGAACTTAACAATTAATTTTTTTTTAAAAAATTGTTTCGGAGTTATATCTCTGGAATAAATCTAATCAAATGTATGGGACGCCTTTTAGAATTGCCTTTGTTGAGTGTACAAACGGTACATTCAGAGATATAACTCCAGAACTAGATAACATATTTGAAAATTCACCTGGTGTGCTAGAAGTAGATAGGGTGCAATAAGAAATTCAATGGGTTATTAGGGAGATTTTAACCCACCTTCAGGTATATCTAGCATCTCATATTTAGAGTTGTTTTACCGTTATACTCTACGTTAAATACCAATATTTTTAAAATATGTCGCCTCGTACTGGAAATTTGGAATATTTATCGGCAATTTGCAAAAAATTACATTTTCTATCAAAAAAAGGTAAAAGTACCGACAATTTGGAAATTCAGTATATACATACCAAAACTTGTGAAATTCTGTTAAAGACATGTATTTTCAAAATATGTATGCTCTTATCGATAATTGTAAAATTTTCGATATTTACCGCACAATTCCAGAAATATGAAATTTCCAATATACAGTGAGGTAAATTTTTCATTTTTTTCCTACATTAATTTTTTTTCAAATAACTGACTCGATAAACAAAACTACCCGATAAAATATATACATATAATAAAAAAATGTGCTACATATAAGAATACAAAACAAATTAGGACGACTTCCTAACTTTGTCTTACCAATACCTAATACGTTCTGCATATGTTGATTCCCATGTTTTTACATCTTCAATATAATTCTGTCTCCAACGGCCAGTGACGGGACGCAATGGACAATCAGATTTTAACTTTACTTGAACCCAATGATTGTTGTTGACAAAACAAACATCAATGATTTTATGTCTACTCGCATGCATAGGTGGAGCAAAGGCAAGAAGGAAAATGTGATGTTAAGTTTGTTGGACATTGAGACAAATATGACATTGTATCTACAAGCAATAGGATAAACCATATCAGAAATCATCATCCATTTATCAATACCTTGCAAACTAAAGTGGTATACTCATAACACATTCCTAATTGTAGAGACCATGTCATAGAGCAAATTGAAAAACAATTGACAGTGTTGATGAACTTGAGTATCTAAATGCGTCTGTATCAAAGGTCATGACTTTTCGCCTCATCCAAGTAAAGCTACAATATCCCAAAAACTACAATTTCCATCGTCACCCATATCAACAATGTCATCAATGTATGGATGTAAGGAATTAGAAAATTGCAACAAGTAAACATCTCTAGAAGATGCGGTGGACGGTTGACTTCTAGCCGACATGATTAATGGTTGACTTCCATTTGGTTTTGCGCATGATCCTTTTGTAGTCTTACTTCCCCGTGAGACCTTAACATACTTCCATTATGAAGGATCACGATTCACATCACTCTCTTGACTTTTCTGCTCTTATTAACTCCCCTATTTGGTTTGTACTTCATCAGCAGTGAACACATAGAAGTTGTGGATGGATGTGTTAGTTCCCAGACCTTTTTTTCAACACCATCTGGCCTACAATATCCAAAGTACTGAAATATGTCTTTAACTCTTCACACTCTTCTTCTAAATCCAACTGTGTACCATTTTCTTCATGATTGACCTCATGCTCTTCAATGTGTAATTTCGTCCAAAATACGTGAATTGATTTTAAAGGAACATGATTACCTTGTATTCAGAAACCAACAAGTTTACACGCACGGGGTAACTCGTGTGTTGTTCTAATAAAGCAGCCATGTGCATCTTGGCTTGCACCAACAAATTTTACCATTTCCGATTCCTTTCTAATATGCTGTATATAATGTCTTGAAACAAAACTGTGCATGTTAGCATAAAATAGAGTGTTATACCCAGGACATCTTGATTACATATTTTGATGATCCAATTGTTGCAATCATGAATAATACTTATCCAGAGTTCATCAGTAACTATCAATATTACGACTACCTAAAAAGTCGGACAATCTTAGAATCCACACTACAAATGGTTGATCAAATTAATGATTATGTCATTGCCTTGATGACAAGTATACTAAACTTAATCTATAGGACTTTATATTTCATATTCGTGGTTGTTTCTTTGGATTGTTAACTTCAACCTCTATATATAGGTGACATAAAGGACTATTATAACTCAAATGATGCTGATAGGTCAGAAATTCACGACAAAAACATGCTTGATGTTTTGATTACTGAGTTTCTTAGCTTATTAAAAAATTTTGGGTTGCCTAACCATCACATTCGGTTAAGGGTAGGGACACTCATTATGCTAATGAGAAACATCGATCAATTAGAGGGTTTGTATAATGGAACAAGACTCATTGTAACCAAAATGGCAATACATGTACTTGAAGCTGAAATCATGGGTGGAACAGGACATGGCAAAGTCATTTATATTTCCATAATGGATATGTCCCCTTCTCAATCCCCTTGGCCATTTAAAATGACTCGGCGTCAATTCCTAATTATAGTGTCATATGCCCTGACCATAAACAAATCACAAGGACAATCATTAGATTAGGTGGGACTTTATATACCTAGGGATGTTTTCACTCGTAGACAAATATATGTTGTACTTTTAATGTTGTCTTGCATATCATATCCAATAAAAAATATAACTAATACACTTATTTTTTCGGTACAGAATTTACAGCACTGCATGCAATGAGTTATCTGTAACTTTTGGTTGTCACACCGTTGCATTGTTTTTTATAGATGTTGCATATGTAAATTGCTTTCGACCATGAAAACCATTATATGTGTGTTTGGTTCTTTATTTTGTTCAAACCATTGTGTTCTCTATATTAATATGCAACATACAACTCTGTGTCAATGTAATATTACTAATTGATTTTCAATTTCAGTTATATCATTTAAGATTTTATTATCTTTTTAGTTGGGTCAATGGATCTATGGATTTTAAACGGTGGCTTTAAAATGTTCAAATGGATCTACAAATACAAATAATTCATGAATTCTTTTATAACAATTATATTTTAGTTGGGTCAACTTATCTCATTTAAAGCTCTTTCTCATCTCTTTCTTTTTTATCAGTTTATTCCCTCAATCAAACTTAAATCATAAACTAACTTGTCATGCTCTTAGTGGGTTATTTTAAATGATTATATTTAGAGAAATTTAAATTACTTTATTTTAAAATTTGGCAACATTATTCTTGGTTTAATATGGATTATGATGCACTTGGAAGTTGGAACTAAGCAAATTACTATTTTAAAGTTTTGAATACTTATGTAATGGCGGCCAGATTTTTTTTATAATTTAGAGTTTTTATACTCTTCAAGAAAAAATACTAAATATTTTTTTATCACGTTAATATTGAAATGATATAAAATTATAAGTTAATAAATGTTAGTGTTTTTGTTATCACTTTAATTATTTTGAAGTTAATTAAATATTAATTATTTTTATTAAATTTAATATTTATTTTTCAATTCTAATGAAAAATTAAATTTATTATTCAATGGTGTTCACGGTGCAATTTCATCATTTTGAGAAAGAAAAACCCATCTAAATATTAAAAGAATTTAATTAAAATACATTAACAGTATAAAAAGATTTTACAATGTAGTTAATCATAACCGTTGAATATTAGAAGAAGTTTGACTTTTATTTTAATCGTAAATAAAATAATACCAACAAATGATGGTGATGAATTAATAGTGTAAAACTTTTTACACTGACAGTATATAATAATTAATCTCATATTAAAATATATACAATTTGGTTAAATTTTGAATGACACTTAAAAAATCAAATTTAAATCAATTTAATTTAATGTGGTTTATTTTAAATCAATTTTTAAATATTTAAATTTATAAACTATAACTTTTAAGTATTAACAAAAAAAAATCAACACTCAAAAGAGAGAACGTGCGATTTCCGGTGGCTTTTTCGGGCGTTGACGACGCGGTGGTTGGAATCCATAAAACTACATTTTCTCTGATCTAAATCTTGCTCTTTGTGAGATCTACCTTTAATGGTTGTTTAAAATCTTATTCCTCGTAATAGGGATCAACACACAAGGCATCTTACATAGAGTTCTGAATTGTGCGGAGTATGAAAAGGGGGAGAGGACGGCCGAAGAAGAAAAATGTGTTGTTTCCTCTGGTTCGTACACTGGAGCTAGAGAAAGAGACGGAGAGGGGAAGCACCTCGCTAAGTGTTCGAAGCAGTCAACACGAGGATCTAGAACGGCAAGAGAAAGAAAAAGGTTTCACCTTAATTCCTGAAAAGGAAGCTTTGAATCCAAAGGAAGAAGAAAAAAATGATGAGGAACAACCTAAAAAGCTTTTGATGGATGTCATTAGTGGTAATAGAATGACATCGAATGAGATAGCCATAAAATTTGTAGCCCCCAAAGTGCTGGAAGGGGAAATAAAAGTGGATATATATATATATGGCATTTGCATTTTACGACATTAGAATTCATAAAATAATAATGACTAAGCAGCTAAAATATTTGAAAATAAAATAATAATGACAAATGTGATATCATATATATATCTATACCACTGCCATAATAAACACAGAAGGAATTGTATCTATGTATTAATTTGGCTAAGAGTACTTCAAACCAAAATATTTTATAAACACAGCTAAATTTTCAGACTGATCTACCTCTGCCTTCATTTCAGACTGCTGAATCATAAAATGTATTCAGAAGTAAATTTTCCATTAACCCACTAAATTATCAACCAAGACATACAAAACACCTTGAGACGACTGTTTGTGGCCTCGTATTGACTTAGCTTCTGTGATAGGAATCTCAGTTTTGCTTTCTTCACAAACTCAGATAATTTCATCTTCGCTAGCACATAACTGGTGCCACAGAGCAGCTCGATCAATATTGGAAAGTTCGGCAACTCCTCACATCATACTCAAAAGAGGCCAAATATACTCCTGTTCCTCACAGACCAAAGTAACCAATATATCCAAATCAAAATCTACTCCGCTGCCATTATCAGTAGTGCTGATGACACAGTCAACAAGTCTCTCTTCAGCATCCTCCCCCGATAAGATTCATTAGCATACCATTTAAAGATTATCACATAAAGCAGTTTCACAAATTCTAGCACAAATAAGTCCCATGAGAGGGCCAAAGTTTCAGCAAGACCAAGAACTAATGTAATATCATCCCTTTGAACTCCCAATTTCTCACAGGCATCCTCCTATGTTGCACTATCTGAAAGATGTGTCAATATACATACATATATAAGTGCTACAATAATCAAAGGAAAACTGAAATACAAAAGTAATAGGACAATGAGAAACAAGTTACTGATACAGTTGAGCATAAACTCAATGAGAAACTAACATATCAACCATTGTCATAATCAGAATAAGAAAATGACACACCAGAGAGGAACTTGAAGACAGTTCAACAAACAACGACTAAAAATCTGCTTGGTAGCGTCATCATTATTTACAATCATCATATCCTCCGTGTCTCTGTCTCAATAGATCCCTTTTGCCACATAATTTGATATGTTATCTCACGTATCACAAGGCATCACATTGTCACTAATGATTTCAATAAGGATCATATTGTCACTGAAGATTTCAATAAAGACCACTAGTGAATTTATCAAATAAGCATTTGCATGACAGCAAGCCAAGACTATATTCAAACCCATCATAACGAATTTGTTGAAATCCATTGGTTGTACTCATCCATCCTTATTATGAAGGAGCTTGAACTTGCAGAACCTCCTATGTTGCACTTCCATATGAAACTGATCCCGTTTGTGACGTGCTGTTGGCTCGAGCTTTCAGGAACTGTCGTATCTAGAAAGCGTCGCGAGGAGGCGGTTGGCTTTGGAGAGATGTAGTATCATCATCTTCTTCTCCTAAACATTATAATAACAAATATCAATCATGTTAAAATTGGAGTTTGATGTCAAAACACTAGAATAAGAAAAGCTAAAAGCACATTCTTGTAAATTTGATGAATTGTGTGATTCTGTATACTCTAGAGAGCTTATAGAAATGGATTATGCCCATACTGTCTAATTCTTTTCTTTTCTCACAATGCTTGCTACCAGAAAGTTCACTTGTCCCATTTTTACCACTTTGTCCCATTGGAAGGTCGTTCTGCAAACAAATCGATAGCACGATATCCACATTTGGAGTTGGACCTGCATATTTCAAAACACAGTTATCGACAGTGTTTAGATATACGTCAAATAGGGTATATCTGGTGTCTGTATCAGTGCTTTGTAGGATATACCTGAAAATCCCAAGAGTTGCTTGTGTAATCCCAGCGAAAAATGTGGCTGTAAAAGCAAGTCTTTGATATTCTTCTTTATGAGCAACCGGATCAATCTCGTTACTAAGCAAAGTACCCATCAAGAGAGAACAACAGTAACAACAATAACAATAGCAGAGTTTCACCTGTGATGGTTAATGTAAACAATGAAACATTAACAGAGAACATTGTTATACCAGATAACACAAGATACTCCTCTGCTTCTTCCACGGTAGGTAGTTATTCAAACATCAGAAACTATAGAGCTTGATCCTTCCATACTGCAACACCTACAACTTCATCAGAAGCTAGTTGGAATAGTCAACAAGGTTTGTCATCTCACCCAGCAGGTGCTATCTCAGTTAGCATAAAAAACCCTTCGAATCCCAACCCTAACAACAACAACACGTTTAGAACATCACTTTCCAAACCCACTTGGCTTTTAAAGAGAAAATGTCCTTGCACAGGTAAAAAATCATGTCAAGTCAAAGAAAAAAAGTCAACAGAATTACCTAAAAATAATATCAAAATCCCTTCATCGGTTTCCCCGTCACCACCACCACCACCGATGAACAACTGGATTAACAACAACATGGATCAAACACCGACTCTTGTAACTAAATCTCAAAGATTCCAACCAATGGTAACAACCGTAAGAGTACCTTATACAGAAGGATTTGCATTCCCGGTGTTAAACCCTAATTCAACCTCAACAACAACAAAACTCAAAAAATGCGTCGTTTTGGATGATCCACCTCGAGAATCACTAGAGGTTTTCCGACCACCAGACGAACTAAACGTGGATATGGAATCCCTAAATTTCCCCTTCCCGCCTCCAATGTTGCGAATCATCATCATCATTGAAGCCGCAAGTTGTTGTTACTCGTCTGTCGCTGTTATCGCAAAGCTACTGTCGTCGAAACCGGTGCTTGATGTTGGAAGTGGACTCGAGAGCCGTTTTAGATCAGGAAAATGAGAGTATCAATGGCGGAGCTGAAGGAGTGTGGTTGAAGGGTTCTCTGATTCGGAGATATGGGTTGGTGATGGTGAAAAGAATGATGAAGGAGAAGCTTGAAGATAACAACGGTGGGGGATAGTTTGACGGGAAAAAAAATGAGAGGAAAGGGTCGGCGACGAAAATGGATGAAGAAAATGAGAGGAAAGGGTCGGCGAAGAAAATGGATGAAGAAGATGGTGATGGCCAAGGGTGAAGGGTCTTCTCTATTTTGTGAAGAAGAAGGTTTCGATTGCGAGTGAAGGAGAGGAAAGGAAATGTTGGCGGCCGGATCTGGGAACGAAGAGGAAAGAAGATTTTAAGATATTCTTCGTGAAAACAAACAGTTATCTTAGTGAAGTTTAATAGCGTTTTTAAAAAAAGTGCTATCTTAGTCAAGTTTAATAGCGTTTTTAAAAAAAACGCTATCTTAGTGAAGTTTAATAATAGCATTTTTTTTACAAAGTGCTATCAAAATCACATTTTCTGTTCTCCTATTGTCAACACTTTATAATAGCGTCCGACCATAAAGTGCATTTATAAATATGTTTGTTTCTTTTTTAATAACACTTTTTTAAAAAGTGCTATTATAGATATGTTTGGTTCCTTTATAATAATAGCGTTTTTTAATAAAGTGCTATCAAAATCATATTGTCAACACTTTATAATAGCGCTCGACCATAAAGTGATATTATAAATATGTTTGTTTCTTTTTTAATCGCACTTTTTTTAAAAGTGCTATTATAGATATGTTTGTTTCCTTTATAATAATAGCGCTTTTTAATAAAGTGCTATCAAAATCACATTGTCTACACTCTATAATAGCGCCCGACCATAAAATGCTATTATAGATGTGTTTGTTTCTTTTTTAATAGCACTTTTTTTAAAAGCGCTATTAAATTAGGCGATACAAAATATCAATTTTGGCGTAGTTCTATCATCCTGCAAGGGCTTGTTTAGATTGTCTTATTTGAACTTATCTACTTACATAAGTTATTTAAGATTAATTATAAGACAATTTTCATAAATTATTTTCAACTTCTTAGATAACTTGTAAAGACAAACTTGAGCTTATTTTTCGCTGATCCAAGAGATCATGATTGTGGTCAGAGAGGTTAATTCGAGTTTGAATGGTTTAATAAATGACTAATAAAAATATAAAACAATTTACTTCATAAAAATGTTTCATATCTTTTTATTTTCAAATTTTAAATTAATATTGTCTTAACAGAAAGTAAATAATTTAATATATGATTTATATTTTATAATGGTATAAAAATAACATTTAAAATAATCACTATGCCAAATAAGATCTTTAGCGGCGCTTTTTTTGGCCTTTAGCAGCGCTTAAAAGCACTGTCTAAAGTGGCGCTGCTGAAGGTAAAGACAACGCTTTTTTTTATAGACAAAGCGCTACTATAGGCCCCCTTTAGCAGTGCTTTTCGGAAGCGCTGCCTATTCCCCCCTTTTAGCAGCGCTTCTGAAAAGCACTGCCTATTCTCCCCCTTTAGCAACGCTTTTCCAAAGCGCTGCCTATTCCCCCTCTCCTCCCCTTTTAGCAGCGCTTCTGAAAAGCGCTGCCTATTCCCCCCCTTTAGCAGCGCTTTTCAAAAGCGCTGCCTATTCTCCCCCTTTAGCAACGTTTTTACTTAAAAGCGCTGTCTATTCTTCATGTTTTTAAATTTTCTTTTTTTAAATAATCATTTTTTAAATATTTTTTTCGATTAACCTGCTTATAACAATTATATTCATCTGCTTATAATTCAGGTCTTTAATTCAACACTTTGGCCTTATATATACATTGTAATTCAACACTTTGACCTTATATATACATTGTAATTCAACACTTTGGCCATAATCATTGTAATTCACATAAGACTGCTTATATATAATTCAACACAAGCCGATCCTCATAACAACTTCACAAATACAGTTACTTTACATATAATTACAAAACCGATAACTTTACAAATACATACGACTTCCAAAAATATTATTATCCCACATCAATATTTGACGATACATATACCTTATACAATTCTCAACTCAAGAATGTATTGACATCATTCCTCCTTAATTTCTTCCAATCCTGCTTTCGAGTAAGTACCACACTTGAATTCATCAAAGTACTACATAATATAACAGAACATGCACGATTTAATTTTAAAACTAATTATTCAGATGCAATATCGGTTAATTATTAAAATAAATCATATAACTTATGAATTTATCCATACCATGATTGAAATATTTATTTGACCCGAGTGAATAATTTCCTTCATAAAGCGCAATACAAAATATCCGCAATCAATCCCATTGCGCTGACGAGGACACTGTAAATGGAAAAAAAATACTTATTAAATTTAATCAAATACTACTATAGTCTATAGACTTTAAAAATGTCTCATGTTTTAATTTGTATCCCATATTTATGAAGGTGCCAAAGATAAACCAAAGAAACATGAAATCCATGGAAACATTCATTTGGGTTCAGATACAGACATTTATTGGTGAATTATGTGAAGTGACAAATGTTTGAAAAGGGCAACCATGGTGATTTCCTAATGAAGTTGAAAGAAAGTCATGACATACCATTAATTGTTGGATAAAGGACATTAGATAAGTCATGCCAAAATTATTCAATCTTTATAATCCAAAAAGGTTATACATTGCTAACATGTGTATATTCTAAATCATGTCTAGATTCAATGTTTTGTTATTATACATTTAGGTAAATGATTCAAACTAATGTCTATAAAAGAGGAATTTATCTGCCACCCCAATTTGATATGGTACTTACCAAGCACTTATCATATCTTTTAAGGATTTGTAAAAAAAATTGTAGTGTATTTTTAAGGGTTGAGATTTTATCGACAGTTTTGTACGATCGTGATTATACAAACTATTTTGTGTAGTCCAAAATGAATTTAAATTTGTATAAATAGGGATCATGTGTTGTCAAGAAAAACATCTTACAATACCTCACTATTTGTTTAAGGCAGAAGTGTGTTTCAACTAGATGAACCTCATATTGATTTTGGACTCCCGGAGGACACCACTTGTCTCGCTCTTCTGAGATCCAAATTGAATAATATGTTGCCTGAAGCTGAGAACAGAAAGGAGGGTAAGATCTAGTTTCTTGCACCATAGATTGATACTGATGGAATGATGAAATACATCTGTATTAAGTTGAAGAGTGATGAATATTTGAAGGTTATGTGGAAAATATATTATTGTATGCTAACTAAGGGATCAATCGAGTTTGATATAATAATTTCTAGATCTGTCGATGACATAATCAAGATGCTGAAATGTATAGAATTATCTGGTAGTGTTTAGGTTTTGCTATTTATTATTGTTTTGTTAAGTTATGTAATCGTCTGTCTAAAGTTATGTTAATCTTCATGTGTTATGTTATTTTTCAAATGTTAAGTTGTGTTCATCCTGCAATAATGGAAGTGACAAAATGTCATCTAATAAACTGTGTGGTTTAAATGTCTTAGGAATAATACACATAATATACAAAAAAAAGAAGTATAAATAGCCCCCCACGAGCTAAGTGTATTGCCTGCGATATCAAAGTATAAACTTCACCATATGGATTTACCAAACCCATGAGGTTATCCATAATGACTGCTATAATCTACAAACATTGCTTGTCACCCGCACCATGTGAAGGCGACGACACATGATCAAAAGACCCTCTAGCATGAGAAGGTTCAACATCATCTTCATGCGGCTTAGATGGGATGATGCGAGAGTGTGATATAGTAAGGTACCACTCCAAGTATCCATCCTCACAATGCGTAGAGAATTGAACCTCCACTACATGATCTCTAATGACATAGGCAAAGCCGATAACATTACTAACAATCCATCTATCAATGCCATCAAATGGAATAGCAGGGATTGGTCGTGGGATGTCCTGGACATATCCAAACTGGCGCAAACACCTCTCTGGTAAGTGTCTAGCCACTAAGGTCTCCCATCGCAGAGAATTAGAAAAAGTGAAGTTTCATCAAACTCTTGATGCACTTTATGGTCAGAGTAGGGTGTCCATTTGACATCGTCTAGCGTCAACACATCAATCCTCTTCTTGTACTTTATAACACCTCTTGGGTGTTCATGCCTGGACTTCCATCTCTTGACCCGCGTCGAGCCAACAGTGGTAGGAAGAACTCACCTCTCACAAAAGGAAAGGAAATGCTCATATATCCAACATTATACAAGAACCAAATTAATAAGTAACATATAAACCATACCTGAAATAGACTCATATAACCGACAAGCTGCCTAGTCTCAAAGACAGTCGCCTCTCCAAGTGCAGCATATAAAACAGTAATGGCAACACACTCCCATGCTCAACTGATTTGAGCAAGGCTACTAAACAGCCACATGTACTTCGCATCAATTTATATATGAGACTTATTTGCTATGATAGTACTGTGGAACCTTGTTTTGCAGGTGATATGCTTTTAACAAGGACAATAATTTTTGTTGAACTTTTGATGATGACAACTAATTGATGATGACTCCAATGTATTCTAACAAGTAAACTATAAGTGATTTAGCGGATAAATATGCAAATCTAAGTATTAGGGTTTGATGGACTTGACTATCTGACGATGGTAACTAAATGGAATATAAGCTCAAGCCTGATCTCATATGAAGTTAAGCAAGTGTCTACAAAAGAAAACATCTAACAAAGTCTTGAAGAGTAAGGAAGCCCTACTTAGTCTAAATGAATATTGTGGAAAGCAAAAGGGCATTCTAGTAAAAATGTATGGCTAAAACACACAGACACACTGAAACTTATTTTTCAAACTAATTTTTATCAAGAAAATATCATTAAAAATATCTTAAAGTTGTGCCAGATGAATTAAGAGCAGACAAAATTGATGTGAGCAAGGTTTTGCGTTTTCTAATTTATTGGGGCACTTATCTAATCGATTAAATCAGTTTAAAGTTTGAGCTCTAAGCGATTACTATAATAGCTTAATGATGTTCAACGACAAGATATATTTTCTTTCTTATTTTGAACTAGTAATCAAATTACCTTTGGAACTTTTAATCGATTAGATTGTCTTAAAAGACATTAAAATAAATTTTCTTTTTTATCCAACCTCTAGCCTATAAACAAATGTCTCATCCATCATTTCAAACCATCTCGAATCGTGTTTTAACACCTCTTTGTGTGTGTGTGTGTGTGTGTGTGCGCGCGCGTGCGTGCGTGCGTGTGTGTGTGTGTCTTAGATCATTCGGTAAGGGTTGGTTGTTGCTGATATATTATAATTATTATAAAATTATTGATAACTGCAAATATTTAAAAATAAAGATGTAGCAAATCACCAACATGATAAATCCAATATGTCTGGTAACTAAAAATATTTACAAATATCACTAATAACTATAAATATTTACAAATATTTTGTTGATTAAAATAAAAAAGGTATTGTGGTGATAGTGTCCCGTAAAAATAGTGAGTTTTAGTGATAAAATTCACATGAGTGGGTAGTTTGGTATTTTCCTTGCAATCCAACAAATACTCCAGGTTTTCATCACTAATATATTTCTGTATCATTTTGTCCTCAGCTGTTTCATCATCTTAAAGCAATACCAACACATCCTCTTCCTAATAGCACATATAAGAGACAAACCTCACGTTAAAACACGGTAAAAAATGTCACTATAAAAATGTTAGTGCAAGACTATAGACTGTCGGTAAAAAAAAATATAACTATAAAAATATTAGTGCAAAACTATAAAGTGTCTGCTTCCTAGTTTTAGTTAAATCTTAGAATTAGCCTGATTCATTTTTTAAAAATAAAGATACAATAATACAAAGATGAGATTATGCAGTAAAAGAGTAACAACAAAACTAAAAATTGCATAGTCAGCAGAACAAGCAAAGATGAGATTATGTGGAAAAAATCAGATCATGCCGCTAAAAAATGGGTTAAAGTTTTTTTTGTGCGCGTAGAAGGTCATGCATACTCCTATGCTAGTAATAATATAATAATTCAAATTCATGAATAATAAAAAATGAGATGCTATGTCTTATTATCCTTTATTAAAATACTTATATAGACTTAAAAAATTCACATGTTTTAATAACCAAACCTATGCTATATATGTTTAGCTGTGCGAAAGATAACCAAAAAACATGAAACCTATAGGAAAGCTTCATTTGGGTTTCAAATACAGACATTTATTGGTGAACACTGTGAAGTGGCAAATGTTTTAAAAAGGCAATCATGGTGATTTCCTCATATATGAAGTTGGAAGAGAGTCATGCCACACCATTTATTGTTGGATAAAGGCACATCAGATAAGTCAATCAAAAAATTATTCAGTCTTTATAATCCAAAAAGGTTATAATGTGGACATCATAGTCATGCACAATGATGTTGGTGCTAATCATAATCTCATTATAACTTGTGTCTGATTCAAAATCATGTCTAGAGTCAATGTTTTTCTATTATACATTTGGGTATATGGTTCAAATTTCCATCTCAAACTCTAATGATGGTTTTTCTTAGAGTAGTTGTTTCTCACTCAAATCATCACTGGTAACAATAATATTGTCAACATAAACAAAAAAATGTACATTTTATTTTTTCTCCTTGTATATGTTTAAAAAACAAAGTGTGATCTCCTAAATTTTGCTTATAGTCCAAACACACTATGTCCTTTGTGAATCTCTCAAACCAGACTCGAGATGATTGCTTTAATTCATACAAGGCTTTTTGTTAGTTCCACTAGTAATACCAAATCCGGTGGAATATATATATATATATATATATATATATATATATATATATATATATATATATATATATATATATATATATATATATATATATATATATATATATATATATATATATATATATATATATATATATATATATATAAGTCTCCATGTAAGAAAGTATAAGAGGATAATAATATGGTATCCAATGTTATATAATTAGTAGCACTAGAGTCAAAAAAAAATTCAAACAATCTTAATAACATTACCACAATCATTAAAAGATCAAGCAATTTTAATAACATTACCACAATCATCAAAAGATTGAAGTGCAAACTCTTACTCATAATTGCTGAAGATGTACCATAATTTATAATTTTTTTTTTATTGATGAGACAACAAACATTAAATAAATACGGAGTAAAAATGAATCGTACGAAAAATATTTCAAAAGTGAAGTATGTCAAAATTAGATTTTTTATTAGATATTATTATTATTATTATTATTATTATTATTATTATTATTATTATTATTATTATTATTATATATTAGTAAGGGTAGTTTAATCTTTTTCTATTATCTAGTATTTATACTCTATTATAATATTTATTTTATAGACTTTTGTCTTTTAATGGAAATCCTAGAATCTTTTATCCGTTGTTAACCTGGTATAAAAGAGTTTGGTTGACTCAATGGAATATTTGCAATAGTAAAAGGAAATCTCTTTTTGACTTTGTTGTTACATTTATTTTATTACTCATTCAATTTGTTAGTCTCTTCAATTTTGTGTTAATGATTTTGCTTCTTTTCTCTCCACACAAAAAGATTGATAGAAGTTCATTTGTGTTTTGAGTTTGAATTTGTTTGAACTCAATGACCAGTGAAAAATATTATTCTCTTTAATCTATTAGTGTTCAACTCAATTGACAAAATTATAATTATTAGAGTTATGTAATGAAAAATATTTTAAAAGGAAAAGGAACGTGGAGTTATGTTGGTGGAACTTTTGTTGAGTCTGCAAATAAAAAGGATGAAGCAACATATACAAAAAAGTTGGAAACATGGGATTCTAGTAATTATAAGATCCTCACTTAGATTAATAATTCTATTTCTCATTTAATAGGTGCACAACTAGCAAAATATAATACTGTTAAAGAGGTTTGAAATCATTTAAAACGTTTGTTTAATCAGTTTAATTTTACAAAATGGTACTGGTTGGAGAGTGACATTAGCACTTTTAAACAAAACAATATGATCATTCAAGAATTTTATTTGGCCATGACTGATTTATGAAATCAACTGGCTCTCAAGGAATCAACGGAATTAAAATTTGTCAAAGCATACATCGAGCAAAGAGAAAAGAAATGTCTTGTTCAATTTATGTTGGTTCTTTAGGAAGATTTTGAGAGTCTTCTTGAAAGTATTATACATCATAATCCTCTTCTTAATGTTGATTCATTTATTAATGAGTTATTGACCGATGAAAATAGACTTAAGACTCACTCTAATACGATTCAAAATAAAGGAATTCTCAACATTCCTTCATATTTTTTGCCGCTCCTATTCATAAAGGAAAATATTACGGCAAACTTGGACTTGGTATTGATGAATATACTTTTTGTAAGAAGAAAGATCATCGAAAATCTTAGTGTCCCAAATTGTTGTGAGAAAATAAAAAGAATTTTAAACATCCATCATTCAATGTTGTTGCTGCTTATATTGTCGTTGGTTTTTGTTTTGATTATGTGTGTCCATAAGAGCATACTTTTCAAATATCTAATATTGTAGAGCAACTCCAAAAGATTCTTGCCACTCAGCCACGTGCTATGTTTGCCTCCTCTATTAAAGGTTCAAGTTCTTCCAGTCTATTAGGTATGTATCCCTCCATATAAATCCTTGATTTTGGAGCATCACATCATATGTTATATGATGGTAAATCATTTTTTTTCTTTAAACCCTTCTTCATCTATGTAAGTTATAAATCATTTGCCATTAGCAGGCATTGGTTCTATCTCAATAACTAATATGTCACTTTCTAATGTTTATTATATTCCTAGTCTTATTTTGAGTCTGGTTTATGTTAGTCAATTGTGTGATTCCATGTTGAAAGAAAACATTGTCACATTATTGAGCTTGCATGTTCCCTTTTATTGTTTGCTTTAGTTCCTAGTGAGTTTTGGAGTGAAGTAGTTTTTATTGATGTTCATGATATTAAAAAAATTCAATCGTCTGTCACATTAGGTTTGTCTCCTTTGAAAAAATTGTATGATTATATCCTTGATTCTTCTTCTTTGAAGGTCTTTGGCTCTACTTACTTTGTTCTTCATCCACAAGTAAAACGTAGTAAATTAACTTCTCGTTCTGTCATATGTGTTTTTCATGGTTATTGGGATGGTCAAAAGAGTTATTGTTGTTATGATGTATTTCTTGAACACATTTTTCTTCTCCCTTTCTTTTAATTCTCATATTACTAGTTCACAACTCATCCATATTGATCCTTTTGATCTTGATGATAATATTTATAGTGATTGTAATTTGAGAATTACAAGTATGATACTACTGATAATCATGATATTGACATTCCTTTTGTCCCCACGACTACACAACAACCTCCCACGAATGTTGATCCTCCTCTTTCTCCTCGTTATCTGTCTCGTGATCAAATTCTACTAAGTTACCTTATTTTGTCTATTCCACTTATTCTGCGTCTTTTTCTTCTTTTTTTTCTAACCTCTATTTATAGTTTTTCTAGGCCCTCTTCCTATAAAGAAGCTTCACTTGACCCTCTTTAGCGGCAGACAATAACAAAAGTACTCTTTGCTTTGCACAAGACAAATACTCGAAAGTTAGTAAGTCCTCTTCTTAAAAAAACGTGATATTGGACCAAAAAAACATCCATTCAACCAAAAAAAAATTATAAAATCTTCTTTCAACTAAATCAAATTCTTTAATAAGTATAAACATTAGGTATGCGATAGCATACATAAATTACATAATGCAAATGCCAACAATAAAGTTCCTACTGCTATAAAAACTTTTTACAAATACAAATAAAGAGTCCTACAACTAGAACCCCTACAATTCCTCACTTAACAACAAACAAAAACAATTACAAGAAAACAATACACACTTAAAATCTGTACACACAAAATAAACACTTAATTTTTTCTTCAAATTCAGTTTGGACTTTTCTGATTCCAAATAGTAGAAAGTGGTTTATCATTACTCCAATTCCTTAGCTTAAGCATCACATAAACAATCATTCCAACCAAAAATCCAAGAGCAGCACTAGATCCAACCAATGAAACAGCAGTGCAAATAAGTGCCACAAATGAATCTTCTTTACTATTCATATCTCTAGCACACATAGCAAGTTCTATACCAGCAAACAAAAGCAATACACCTAATATCCCAACAGGAAACATCTTCAATATGTGTGCCAAAGATGTTCCTAACACCAATCCCAATATCAGTTTTGCAGCACCAAGAAGAGCCACACACCCTCCACTCCTTCCACCAAATTTATACTGTCCTGCAAGTCCACCGGCACCATGGCAAGTCGGCATAGCGCCGAACCACGAACCAACCAAATTCATTAACCCAACTGTCACTGAAATTGAAGTTACTGAAAACTCCTTTTCTGGAAAAAGATCGGTTGATAATTTACAAACAGCTATCACAGAGTTCAAAATTGATAAAGGAAGTTGCGGAACTGCACCCTTGATAAAACCTTTCTTCCATGCTTGTTTTGTGAATTTCATCACTTCTATTGAAGAGGGTCCAAATTTGATTTCATGCACAACTTCATGTCTTCTTATAAACACCAAAACAATTCCCAACACAAAGACTAAAAAAGCAGAAGGAAGTGAAAAAACAACCTTTCTCAATTTATTCATCTTACTTTTTCTTCCACTCTCAGTCTCATCCAAGCAACCATCTTCTGGAGCACCGCAACAACCGCGACTCTTTTCTCCCGCCCCATTCACAATCACAATAAAACAAGCACAAACAATGGCTAGAACCAACCCGTCTAAACCAAACCAAGGCCTTGGACCCAAAGCTTTAGACTTTGGAAGATCTTGCACTTTTCTAACATATTTAACAGCTGTTATAGCAAATGACAAACCTTGTGCCAGTTGAATTCCTCTCACAACAGATAAAGGAATCAACTTGTAGACTAGCTGCATCAGTCCTGTGATCCCGAGAACTAACAACACGCCGCCGGTTAAGATTCCGGCTGTCATTATCTCTGGAACGTTGAATTCTTTGTCCGATAAGGCCGCGGCGGCTATCGACTTCATGGGTTGGACTGGCATGGGAATCCCATATAGGACCCCAGTTAAGATGTTGTAGACACCTGTAATATCAGAATATTTTTAATCAATCATATTGAACTATAATATTTCTTGGTAGTCAATAGAAAAAGACATAGAACAAGATACCATTGAAAATCAATGTGGTGCCAAGGTTGAGATCCTTAGCAAGAGTGAGAGCCAAGATTATGGGAATATAAGTGCCAAGGTCACCCATGGCACCGTTAAGTTCAGCCCATTTAGAACGGAAAATCAAGTTGTTTTTCAGTTTCTGAACTCCATATTTGGCTGTGAAACTAGTTTGTGAAGGGTTAGTTGGAAGCGTTGGAGTGATTTCAGGAACTTCTGGATCTGAAGTTGGAATTGAAGAAGGAGGGTTTTGGCGTGCCATATGGAGAGGTTTATAACGAATCAATGGAAGGAAAGAATGTGAATTCCAAATGTTATTTGTTGCCTTATTTATAAGTCAATGTTGCTAACAATTTGTATTTATTTTTTTAAATTTAGAATTTAAAATACAAAGGAAATCGTAGCAAACTAAACCATTGACAAAAATAACTTGTCATTTAAAATTAACTTTATATGTACGGAGGCGTAGCTACCAAACAAAAGTACCAAACTAATTTAAATACTTCACATTTTAATGATTGAGTTATCATTTTTATACTCTGTTTTTCTTACTTTTGTAATTTTGAGTTTTGACATCTTTTTTATTATTATTATTTTCTTTTTTTATAATAAGATATAGTGATCAAAGCAAGGGCGAAACAGTAATTTGCCCACTGTAAGACTATCTATCTTTATGACATAAACGACTGTGACACTATTATTCTACTTTATAAAATATTACATAGTTAACAAATAGCAGCATACAACTAAGAGATTATTAATTAATATGTATTGGAGTATAAAGTATAATTAAGTAGTATTTGAGAATTTTTTTAGAATGACTAGGTTTTACCATGGTGTCGTTAAATAATACGGCGACAAGGTGTAAGTAGTGAATGGATTCGTCAAATGATATGGCGTCGGAGTTTCAATTATAATGAATTCGTCATTTCAAATGGCAAATCAGTCCATATATTTTTTTTTTAGATTTTGCATTGTTCTATTTAATTAAAATATTTTCCTATATATTTTATAAATTAATAAATATAGTTTAATAATATAAATAAACTTAAATTGATTTAAGTTTAATTAAATTTAAAATAATAAATATAATTGTATATAATTTTAAAATATATTTTAAATATATTAGTGATTTAAAATAAAAGTTAATTTAAATAATAAATATTGTTTTTAAATTATAAATATTTTTAAAATTATAAATTATAAATGAATTGAAATAAAAAATAAAAATTGATTTAAATATAATTTTTAAAAACAATAAATATAAATAGGTTTAAATTTTAAAACTTGATAAATATATGATTAACCATTGAATTTTAAAGTATATAAATTTTGTAAGTGTATTTAAGACATATCATATGGGACACGTACTATTTTATTTTTCTATAAATACGACTGCAAACACATATATGTTTCCACAATATTGTATACCAAAAGACTGAAGCCTTAATAATTTTGAGTGAAGTGGAGTCTAGAATGTCTGTATTTCTAAATCAACGTTCTTCGTCGTCGTCATCAGCATCGGAGGAACCCTTTCCAACATTTCCTCTAATGAAAAGAAATGTCCTAGTTTTTTTTTCAACAACAAAGCCTCTGATGAGGGTGCTCCTGTGAAATACGCAGATGTTGGAGCATTTGCATAGGAAACTGAACCGCTGGCTAGAAGAAGATATTGCTCCAGGAGAAAAGATTAGGAAAATTGAGAGGTTGGTCGAGGAGGCTGGGAGAAACGGAGTTACTCGTGAATGGAGAAAAGTGGAAAATGGTGTTGGTGTCTTTGTGATGATGTTAACACCAAAGAAGATAACGTTGATGGTCGTGATATCGTAGACGCCTTGGTGCATTGTTTTGTTTTATGTCTTTATGTTGTTGTTATTTTCGGAATGTTGTTGTGATATTAAGTTATGTTTGTTTAATTTCGGTTGCTTGCTAATTGTAATCGGTTACGTATGTTTTAAATGGGAATGAAATTTGATATTGATTTAAAGAGACACAATTACATATGAAACTATGATCTACTGTTTGATCCTACGTTAGGATATTTTGTACAATTGTGTCATGGTTGCCGACACGAACTACATAATCTTACCATCTTGTTTGCGGTATCCATCTCCGTTCGAATGCGCGTGCTGTTAGGACGACCCTTTTTCTTTCTGCGCGTCAAGTCATTATGCCAGACAATTTCGCCTTCGTATTGAGGCCAATAGTCCTCCTTTGCCACCACCTGAAGGCTACATGTGTAGACATTGCATAGATTTACCACTTGGTGAATTGCAGAAAGAAGGTTGGTTGGGTCCTGTCGCGCCTTCGAACATGCTGCTATAACATGAGAGCAAGGCATACGAAATGCCTGAAACTTCCCACAATCACACCAGCTCCTATCCAGTTCAACACGGTAACATCCATTAGGCCTTCCTCGGTTGTGATCAATCGACTCGGCAAAACTGAACCAACCTTTATTAGGGTCAAAGATTGTGACCACATGTGTGTTGGCTTTGGAAGCTTCGTCTTTCATGAATGTTGTTGAAGTATCACTGTACAGCTGACCAGATTGTAATATTGTACCCCACTTCGTACGTCTGCGATCAAAGAGTGCGCCTAGCCTAAAATATGTTGCCTTTACCAAGGCATTTATTGGTAGGTTTCAGATTCCCTTGAAAACAAAATTCATTGATTCAACGAGGTTAGTTGTCATGTGGCCTCATCGCACCCCATTGTCGTATGCCCGTGTCCATTTCTCTTTATCAATGTTATCAATCCATCTTAATGCATCTGTGTTTGTTAGTCTGATCTCGTCACGGTAGTATTTGAATGTGGGTTCTGTTAGTGCATATCCTGCGTTCACAACCTTCTTCCGTAGCGTTTTATCTTTGATTTCCCACATGAAATTTTGGACGATATGTCTTATACAATAGACGTGGGTTGAGGGAGGATCCTGCCAATCGTTATCAAGGTTGTTGTATGCACTCTCGATTGATGGGTGTCTATCAGAGATCAAACATAAGTTAGGTTGGGGAGAAACGTAAAAGCGAAGATTTTTTAAGAAAAAACTCCAACCCCAGCAGTCTCCCCTTCAACTATAACGAAGACTATTGGAAAAATGTTGTTGTTCCCGTCCTGTGCCACAGTCATGAGTAGGGTCCCCTTATATTTCTCGTATAACCATGTGTCGTTAATTTGAATTATAGGTTTACAATATGCAAACCCTTTGATGCATGGTTCAAACGCCCAAAAGAGTCTGTGAAAAATTCCATTTCCACCAACGCAAGTCCCGTCTGGTGTAGATGCTGACATTGTCTTTAATATGGAAACAGTCCCTGGAGAGTATTGTTTAAAATCCACTAAGAATTTTGGAAGTTCCTTGTACGACTCCTCCCAATTTCCAAACACCCTTTCAACCGCTTTAGTCCTAGCAATCCAGGCTTTTCGGTATGAAAGTGTGTAATTGTACCTTTGAACTATATGTGCAATTATGGTACTCACCTTCAAAGACGGGTTGTCGCTAATAACTGGCAGAACCTCATCGCAAATCAATTGAGAGTTGAGCTTGCGATGGTCCTGCATCAGATTCGAGATTATACAAGTGTGGGATGGACCCATTGAACCTATCTTCTAGGAATCACTTCTTTTCCTGAAAGACGCTATTAATTGGAACGAGCACTCCTTGTTACGACAATAGATCATATACCGAGTCGGATTTGTTCGATCGACTCTATAATCGGCTGATAACTCCATGTGAAATTTTTTAATTGCCCGAACACAATCTTCTTTGGTACGAAACTCGTCATCCTCTTTTAGTTTCCCTTCTGTTGCGTAGTTGGAGTTGTAGAAAAGATTCGTTGAGGGTTCATCGTCACCTAAGTCGAGAGTTGTCATGTGCTGAGGTGGGAAATAAACATGGTCGGGTGGAACCCCCTCTTCCTTGTTGTTCACCATCTCGTCAACAGTGACTTCAGCTGCTTCTTCTTCTTCGTCAATGACACTGACTTCAGCGTGTTCCTCATCATATTCACAAAAAACTTGAGAAGAATCAAGTTGTTGAGACTGTTGTTGTTGTTGTAATGTAACATGTAACACGATATCTGAGAAATCAGAATAATCGTGACTGCGGAACATGTTACGTACATCTTCATCGTCTCGAACCTTTAATGAGAAAAATTTGCATTTACCATGCCCGCCAAAAAACACTGGTTTTTGTATATTATTTGGCCAACTGGACCACATTGCCGTTTTTTTCTATTCTTGACTTCAAGTGTAAAAAATTTGACCTTCTTCAATTAAAAATCTCGTAACATCAGTGTTTCTGAAATTGTAACCCGCTATGTCACATTCAAAAACTTCACCGTTAAGATGTGCATAAATCATATATTGTGGTGTTTGAGACATAGCGAAAATTGTGTTTGGAAAGACTGTTTTACTAATTGATATGATAATACTACAGATCTCTCTATTATATTAATAACAATTTGGTGAGCTGCATGACAAGACAGAACAAGACAACACTCTGCGCACCACAGTGAGTTGCATGACAAGACAACACTATGCGTGCCACATGTGAGCTGCATGACAAGACAATACTCTGCGTGCCATAGTGAATTGATTCCCTGCATGCCTATAATGATCCTACAGGCCTACGAGATTCTTACTCTGCATGCAGCATGCTTGACAAGACAACACATTGGTAACCATCTGCACTCTATCTACAGTAACTAATTTCCTGCATGCCTGTCAATTCTATGCAGGCCTACGACACTCTTACTAATAAATGTATGTCACATGGCTATAGTAACCGTCTGTACGCTGCATGCATGACAAGACTGAACACCATATAATGCATTTTTGAAATTAAATATTGAATATATTTGTTGTTGCGTTACTTGTAATATTATGTTTGACGCTACAAATATTATGTTTACATTTATTAACCCAATATTATTTTTACATTCTTACTAATTAAAAATATATTAAAACTAATAACGAGTAAGTTTTAATAGAAGACGCAACTGATTTTATTTGCCCTAATAACGAGTAAACCTAAAACTTTTGCTTTGATAATAAAAATACATGAGAAATAAGAAGAAGAGGTTGAAAATTAGACAGAACACATTGGTTACCATCTGCACTCTGTCTACAGTAACCAATTCCCTGCTTGCCTATCAATTATATGCATACCTACGACACTCTTACTAATAAATGTATGTCACATGGCTATAGTAACCTTCTGTACGCTGCATGCATGACAAGACTGAACACCATATAATGCATTTTTGAAATTAAATGTTAAATATACCTGCATCATGCTTGACAAGACTATACATGCACGCCTCCCTTAATGCATATCCTCTGCATGCCTGATGACACTCTGCATGCATGACAACACCATATCATGCACTTCCAAGACAAGACTAAACCTGCACGACTCAAATGCATCAAGACACCTGCCCTGCATGCATTTATAAGTCACATGCATCAAGACACTTGCTCTGCATGCACTTCCAAGTCACATGCATCAACACACTTGCTCTGCATGCAACTACAGGTCACATGCATTCGTGGATTATAAATAGAGGTTCTTTACCCAGAAAAATCTGCTCACACTCAAATTCTCAAACTCTCAAATTCTCAAAGACTCAAACTCTCAAACTCTCAAACTCTTCTTCATCCAGCAAATTCTTCAACCACAATGTCTCTACTGACAAGGGGAAACTCTCACAGAGGCACAGTTGAGAACATCATTGAGTTTGTAAGTTTTTAATTTTTTTCTCTGTTTACAATCTTTAGTTCTCCTATAAAACTAACGAAACATAATTTATTTTGCAGGACGCATCAAGGTTTTGATGTCGTGTGCATGATTACATACCGCACGACCCCCTCATAGAGGGATACCTTAAACATTGTGGGTTTGGTGATTTTATTAAAATAAAATCATACTCACTTGATGCGAAGTTCATTCTAGCATTTTTAGAACGCTGGAGACCAGAGACACATACATTTCACCTACCTTTCGGTGAGTGTACTATGACTCTTCATGATGTTTACATGTTGTTCGGCCTACACATCAATGGTAAGGCCGTCAACGGCAAAGTTGGTGTTAACGACCAACTTTGCGAAGATTTATTGGGCGCCCATCTTTGTGTGGACTCAACTAAGGCAAAACGCGAGGGTCACCCAAGGGGTCAGGGAGTAAATCTTAAATACCTCAGACAACAATACAACAGTATTGCCTTAAGTGAGGATAGCGTCGAGTATGAGAAAATACTCAAAACTCGGTGCTATATAATGATTTTGTTTGGTTATTTTTTATTTCCAGAGGGCACTGGAAATACCGTAAATATTATGTATTTACCATTGCTACAAAACATAAACAAATTGTGCAAATATAGTTGGGGATCAGTTGTCCTCGCCCATCTATATAATGCACTGTGTAAAAATTCACAAATAAAATTATTGTACTTTTTATGGCTGCGCCTATCTCCTTCAAGCGTGGGGTTGGTCTAGGATGCCAATGCTTGCTCCAGTAAACAAGAATCTGTTTACATTCCTGTACGCCAACAAGTAAGTTTCTTTTCAAGACTATTTAGCAACCAAAGTTTCTTTGTAAGTTAATAATTTGTGAGATGTGTCTTACAATCTAACTTATTTGTGTTTCTTTTTTTTAGGTGGTCTGTTCCGGGGATGAATTATCAAAGATGTCCCAAGAACTCCATAATTGTGTATCAAAACCTCATCGGCCACATTGGGCCAAATGATGTAAGTTATCTACCTTTACTTTGTCTAACTTATATGCATAAACTTGTATATATTTGTCTAACTAAATGTATCTACCTTTATTGTAGTTTGTCTGAATGTTGTACGAGGGTCTCGACCACCAGCCCGACGCTGATGATGCTGCTGAGTGGACATCAAAAACACCCATCATTAGGTTTACTACGGTGGAGATGAACCAAAGTGACCGGGTGAAGCTACAATTTGGGATGCATCGGGATATTCCTGATGCTCCGACGTCATTGGGGCAGTGACATCAGCAACGGGTGGACTCACAGTGGAGTGTCGGTCATTGGAAGGAGTTTGTGAAGGAGATGTATCAATATTGGAAGAACATAAGGCAACACATCTTAACCGACCATATTGTGGAAGGGGCTAGGCCAAGTTATCAATATATGACTTAGTTTAGGTGGGTTACAACATCTCAACCAATTTTGTCTGAGCCAACCTATTTGATTGACTCAAGACAACACGCTTCTTCATCAAACACACAACAACAATACAATGCCCAACATCCACAATATCATCCTTACCATAACCCATACATGCCACCAAATGCCCAACATCAACAAAAACATCCTTACCATTACCCAAACATGCCACCCACCCAATCACAATATCAACCACCATACCAATATAGCCCTGATACGTCTTTTGACCCTACCCCCTCCACCTATAGCCCATATAACTCATTTGACCCTACCCCTTACAACTATCCACTGTTTGACTACCAAACCCACAACAACCAACACACCTTTTCCAACCCGATTTGATGTACGAATTCGGACAACTATACCGTCCATATTCCACCCAACCTCCCCGACAATCCTACGAATACACGGGCATTGGGCTTAACTACAGAAGTGTTGTTAATGGTGGGCCTTCCGACTATTGGGGTCAAATGCTTCAAAAATTATCTGATACGTCGGGGCCGTCCCAAATTTAACCGAAATATTTTAATTAATTTATTTAATTGAGAATATTTAATTTCGATAATTTTGCGGTGTTTTGTGGAATATTGGGAAGTAATGCATTTTTGGGTTATTTATTTTGAATAATAATATATAATATGAATATATTAATATTATTATTAATTAAAATGAATATAAGTGGAATAAGGGTAATTTGGGCATTTGAGGGAGTTAGTAATGGTAATGAGGGGAAAGCCCAAATTGTGAGGCCCAAGACTAGGTTTCACAAAATAGAGTTCTGAAGGAAAATTAGAATTCATTTGTGTTAACCATGAAAGTTTGGTGGTCAGAGCTCTGAAGGAAAGGTTGGAGGCAGAAGATTCCCAGAGTTAACCGTGAAAGCTTTGAATCGGCTAAGGTATGAGGAGTATATCTTTTCATGATTTTCCATGTATGTCTTTCGATGTGTTTATGGTTGATTTAAGATTTAAGGTATTTTGGGTTGATTGTGGGAAATTAAGGAAATTGATTATAAGACTCTGAGGTTATGGCTAGTGGTATGTATCACTGAATATTTGATATGAGAAGTAGGAAACCTTAGGCCTCTGTGGACAAAACCTTGAAATTGTTATATGTCTGACCCTGAAGGGATGGAATATTAAATAGTGAGTAACTCTAATGCCTTCGGGTGTAATTGATTTAAAAATTGTGATTTAGGACATGAATATGTTACGGGATTGGCCTAATAAACCATAAGTTTTGTGCTTTTATCGTCGTATGACCTTAGGGATGATTTATGGATGTTTTAAGGGCATTGGGTAGGTAAATCGTAGAGCCTTTTGGGTGAAATCGTATTCTAGTGCGTAGCCGAATTTGCTGTCATCGCAATGTTCGCCTAGCGAAGGAAGCTTCGCCTAGCGAACCATGTATTTCCAGATTCTCCTAGCGAAGAAAGCTTCGCCTAGCGAAGGAACTCGCCCCATACTCGCTTAACAAGCATGCCAGTGAACGTAGCAGAGTTTCGCAAATATTGATCATGTGCAGCGATGTCGTGATGTTTGATTCTGGGATTTCTGTGATGAGTTAACATGAGTATGACAACGAGGTTAATGTGATTAATAGAAGATAGTGTGAGGATTACCGCGAGTATAATTATGAGTTAATATGTGATAATATGTGATAACATGTGATAATATGATGAATTGATACGAGTATGACTTTGAGCGCTATGTGATTTGTATATGATTATATTATGATTTCTGTGATGATGATGATTATTATGATGAGCCTTGATGACATGATGTATGATGATGATTATGATAAATTATGTGATAACATGAGATATGATGATTTATGTGATGATGATGATTATTATGAGTTATGATGACATGATGTACGATGATGACTATTATGATGAGCTATAACGTTTGATGATGATGATTATGATGAATTATGTGATAACATGAGATATGATGATTTATGTGATGATGACGATTATTATGATGAGTTATGATGACGTGATGTACGATGATTACTATGTTGATGAGCTATGACGTTTGATGATGATGAATATAATGAATATGATGAATGATGATGCACATATGGTGTTATTATGAGAATGATTTGTGACGTGTGCATCATGCATTCATGTGGATCCGAACTTCGATTCAGGACCTCGATTACTTTGGCTTCAATCCCACTGTGCGGATGTGAAGTATTTTGAGGTGCTCCGGTTCTCTAGTAGAATCGATCCTATTGATGGGGATTTATGGAGGGTTGATGGCCCAGTGTTCATCGAGCTGTGATGATTGGTACCACATACATTGAGTTATGTCACATTGCATTTATGAGTCTTTTTGTATGAATTATGACGTTGTGGCCTTTGAGGCATAATTGAGGAATATGAATGTGTTGAATATAATTATGAGTAATATGTCGTTTATGCATTAATTGTTATACATTGATTATTATGAATTGTTTTACTCACCCTGCCTGTTTGAATGTTACCTCCACGTGGGTAATGTGCAGATGACCCAGTTTAGCCGTGGACGTCGTCGAGGAGTTATTTTTGAAGTTTAGAGTCGTTAGCCTTTATGGTTAACTTAGAGGGTCTTGCTCTGATATGTAACATCGGATTGGGTTCTTTGAGTTGAACTATATATCATTGAGTTATTTTGCTTACCTTCTCATATAGGGAAAACCTTGAGTTATGTTTTGAGTTCCGATGCTTTGTGCAATATGATGTATTTTGAGAAAACTCGTGCGTTACGGAGTATTAACTTATTTTGAGATATTTAGAAATGTACACCCTTTGAGGTGATTTTTATGAGAATTACATATTTTACTCTGAAATCTGTGTTATTTTGCCATGATAACTTTGGGGTAGAAAATGGTGTTATATTAGTGGTATCAGAGTTGGTCGGTCCTTCCGGCCAAGTTGTCTAATGTTGTTTGTTCCCTTGTATGCGACACGTATGTGAAAACACTGTTGGTACACGTTTTTTTTCTAACCTTTGTCTGCAGAAGCGGGAATGAAACAAGTGGGGGAGAAGCTGTGCTTCTCCAGGACACTGCAAGTGTAGAGTGGCGGCTCAGTGTGTGGTTGAACGCTCTTATAGTTTGGTAAAGATGGTTTATACCCCATCATGATTTTCGACTGTCTATTGACAACTTGAGGAACTGATCACCCTTAATCTCTTGTTGATAGTGGACGGAGTCATGTTGGATGGGATAAACGTGTCTTGCAAGCTTAGACGGCGTGAGCAGTGAATTATTTTGAGTTAAGTTAAGTGCTTAAGAATTTTTTTGATGAGTTGGTGCAGGAAGGTGCTGGGATATTTATTTTGATGGAAACTTTGAGTGTTAAGGAAAGTGGGGAAGTTGGTGGGTTGCCAATTAATTGTGATGTCTGGAAGTTTTCCTGACGAGATAGTGATATACACCCAGAACGTGAAGTGGAGTTGTGATCGACTTAGTTACAGGAACTAGTCCGATATTGAGGGCTCCATATTGTATGTCTGCATTAGGATTGTAAGATTTGAAGGGTCAACTCGAAGATTTGCGTGAGAAGAGATTTCTTTCGAGTGTGTCACCGTGGGGTGCACCAGTTTTGTTGATTAAGAAGAAAGAAGGTTCTGTGATGCTTTGTGTGGATTATAGATAAGTGAACGAGGTGACTATCGAGAATAAGTGTTCACTTCCAAGAATCGATGATTTGATGGATCAGTTGGTTGTTGCAAGTGTGTCCAATAAGATAGACTTGGGAACTGGGTATCATCAGATTTGTGTGAAGGCTAAAGATATTCAGGAGACTGCTTTTAAAACAAGGTATGAACATTGTGAGTATTTCGTGATGCCATTTGTGTGACTAATGCACCATGTGGGTTTGTAGAGTATGAACGGGATTTTCCATATTTATTTGGGCAAGTTGTGATTGATATGACGAAGGTTGAAGCCGTATAGCAATGGGAAGCTCCAAAAACCTGTATTTGAGATTAGAAGTTTTCTTGGGTGGGCAGATTGTTATTGGAATTCATTGAAGGATTTTTCCAAGTTATCTTTGCCATTGACGCAGTGGACTAGGAAGTTTCAAGCTTTTGTTTTGAGATGCAAAATATGAAGAAAAGTTTTAAGAGATTTTGAGAAGATTGACAACGGCTCGTGTATTAATTTTTGCCGAATCCGGCAGAACAATTGTTGTATATTGGGATGCTTCGTTGATGGGATTGGGAGGTGTGTTAATGTAACATCAGCAAGTTTAGCTTATGCTTTAAAGTAACTTAAAGGGCATAAGAGGAATTATTGTAACTGTTTACTCTATGAGAATTTTATCACATGCTTAAGAAGTATTGAACAAAAAAAGGTTTAAGCTACAGAAGATTAAATGAAAGCACTTGGAAAAATGGGACTTGGGAAATTATTCAGAGACAAAGAGGTAAGAAGCTAGTTGATTGTAGGTGGATTTATATAGTGAAACACAAGCTAACTAATACCCTTGATAGTTATATGGTTGAACTAGTGGCAAAAGGATATACTCATACATATGTCATTGATTATGAGAAAATATTTGCTCCAATGATAACAGATAAATATTGTTTGGATATTTTTATCTATTGTTGGTCACTCTAGTTGCGAACTAAGTCAATTTGATGTTAAATATTTTCTTACGTGGATACTTAGATGAGGAGGTGTATATGGATATTCTACCTGACTTTGGTATTACTTGTTGAACCAACAACATGTGTCGATTGAAAAAGACCTCATATGGGTTAAAGTAATCACCTCGATATAGTTTGAAAGATTCACAAAGGACATAATGTGTTTGGGCTATAAGCAAATTTAAGGAGACCACACTTTGTTTTTCAAACATTCACAAGAAGAAAAACTAATTGTACTTCTTGTTTATGTTGATAATATTATTGTTACAAATGATGATTTGATTGAAAAACAACTACAAAAAAAAATATATATCAACGGAGTTTGAGATGAAATACCTTGGGAGACTCAAGTACTTCTGGAAATTTAAGGTAGCCCATTCAAAACAAGACATTTTTGTCTCTCAAATAAATATGTGCTTAATTTTTGTAGGAAACAAGAAAACTTGGATGCAAACAACAAGTGTTCCATTGAGAAAAATCATAGGATAAGCCTTGAAGAGGAAAGTAATAGAGTTTACAAGGGTTAATATCGGAGATTAGTGGAAAACGTGATTTACTTGGCACATACTAAGTTAGATTTGACATATGCAATTATTTGGTCAACAAATTTATGTATGGTGCAAGTGAGAGACACTTACAAATTGTAGAACGTGTTCAATAATTTCTCAAAACCACTTTAAGGAGATGATTCTTGTTTAAAAGAGGTCAAAGTCTAATTATGAAAGTTTACATTGATGTTAATTATGAATACTTTAGGTTAGTATATTTTCTTGTGTGGGAACTTGGGTGCTTGAAGGAGTAAAAGACAAAATGTAGTTTATCGATCAAATGTTGAAGAAAACTTTAGAGCTATGGCACAACGAAATTGTGAATTATTGTGTATGTAACAAATGTTAGAAGATTAGAAGATAAAATGTGAAAGCTTTATGAAGTTGTTTTGGGATAATAAATTAGTCATCAATATTGCACATAATCATCAAATTTAGGGAAAATATTGTAATTTTTAATGTAAATAGCATTACCTTCGTTCGTAAATATAAGTCCACATAGAGTAAATTAAGTAAATCAAGAAAGTTGATTAGAATATTAAATTTATTATCTATTTATATAATTTTACAAGTTTATCTTTAGGAGGGAAAAATATTTAATATTAATCTATTCAATAATATTTATTATGAATTGCTGAAAAAAATATAATAGAATTAAAATATGTTTGAAAAAAAAAATCAACGCACTTTAAAAATTGAAGAGAGTTTTATAAAAAGGTACTGAGAAAAAACTCAAAATAATCTTATAATGAGAAACAAAAGTAATAATATGTAGTTTTAGTTTGAGTCCTATTGAAAGAATTTATTAGATTTTTTCTATTTAAGTAAGGTTATTTTTAACATATAAATTATATATTTAATATACCAAAATTTTATTTTTTTAACCTATATCATTAAAATTGATCTTAGCGTGTCTTTATTTTTGTAAGCAAACACAAACATATTATTTGTAAAAATAAAAAAAGTTACTATTAATCTTTAACTTTAAATATAATTTTTTTATTCATTTCATTAATAATAAGACCTTGAATACATATTAGTATGTCATTAAAATTTTGAAAACTAGTAAGATATGGAGTCACCGTGTTAATATATGAACAATCTCATTAACTTGTCTTCTAACGATTTACATGAGAGTTTTTGAATAAAAGAGTTAACAAGCGATTATGTTCTCGAGTAATAGCACTAAAATCAATCATTTGGATGTTGAATGTTCACACTATCCACTATGCTTTTAGTATCCAACTCAAAATCCACATTGTCCAAGCATAAGCCGTGCACCCATTTAATAGAAATTAAGAGGCCTAGAGCTTCCCCTATATCGAATTAGTACTAGGCAAAAATCACTTTGTCCCGACAACAACAAACACTCCCTCATCATCTCTAATGCAAGCACTTATTCCTACTTTGTTATTAAAAAAAGATGCATCAATGTTGCATTTGAGTCGATCAGCTGGAGGTTTGTTCCACTTGATATCATTTGAAATTTGTGTTTGGTTGTATGACTCGATCTGAGTTGTTAGACATTTCTCCAATCTAACAATAAGTGTGAAGCGCGATGACAAATAAGTTCTGGAGACTCTTCAATATGATTTCAGATAAGATTATTCCTGCACTTCCAAATACTCTACAAAATGGTTGAGAGCACTGTTTGATGTTTTTTATTTGAGTCTTGTAAAAAGAAAAAGATTAAGGTAGCAAAGGCTACTTCATTATTCATCCGCTGCAACATAGGTCAAAGACCCACTTTTTTCCAACACTAAATACTCTTCTGACACTGAATGAACAAATGATTATAATTGTCGTCTCCTTCCCATAAACACCATAACTAATAGGGCATTCAACATCTTTGTCTTTTAATCGCATTCTAGTTGGTACACCGTTTCTTCATAGACGCCACATAAAGTTTTTGACCCTTTGAAGAATCTTTATATTCTAGATCAAGTTCCACCTCTCGTCAATTTTTAGGTGAGAGGTATCAATATACCATTAATGCAAAACCAATAAACACTACGCATGAAAAACCTACCATTCTTTTCCAACTTCTATACTTACAGCCACATGAACTGTCTCAAATAATGAAGTGTTGAGTATTTTAAATATCATTATCAATTCAATGTTAATTTTTATTCAATTTTTTCTTTATTAAAGCAAGGAGTGGGTTGTGTTTTATAAACTTAGTATGCAATACTTTTTTTTGCTCAAACTTAAATTTAGAACTTTGAATCATATACCCGAATGTATAATAGCAAAACATTGAATCTAGACTATGATTAGTACCAACTTCATTATGCAAGACTATGGTGTCCACATTATAACCTTTTTGGATTATAAAGATTGAATCATTTTTTTGATTGACTTATCTGATGTGCCTTTATCCAACAATAAATGGTGTGGCATGACTCTCTTTCAACTTCATTAGGAAATCCCCATGGCTGTTTTTTTCAAACATATGTCACTTCACATTACTCACCAATAAATGTCTGTATTTGAGATATTTTTAAAGTCTATAGCATTATTAAAATAACATTAATAATAACAATGATTATTTTTAATGAGATTTACAAAATATTTCTTAAAACTACAAAGGAAAATTCTGATTTCATACAATTTTTTTAATAAAAAATTATGGATAATGTTAACTTGTGTCTTTGGGGCACACGTTAAGAAAACCACTTTTAGTAAATTTGTATTAGAAAAAACAATTTAAAAATTAATTTTATATTTTAATTTAAGTTTATACACAATTTTTAAGATAATATTTCTTAATTTAGTCTTTAACATGTGTCCCAAGAGTACAAGTTAACATTACCCAAAAATTATTAATATGTAAAATTTGAAAGTAATCTCATATAAAATTCACAAGAGATAGAGGGAGGTGGTGGAAGAAAACTATTTTTAGAAATATTATGACATAAAATGTCAAAGTTAAATACTGAACCGGACCAAATTATATTAGTAGTGCAATGCAGTTTTTAAAAAGCATTTTAATAAAAAGTGGTTAATCTATTACAATTCAGTTTAAATCAGGTTTATATTTTTAAATTAGTTTAATTTTGTTAAACTAATTTGAAACCAATTTTAAAAAAAAAACTAGATTATCTTTTAACCAAATTTCAAACTGATTTTTTTATATATTTAAAAAAAATAGTTTTGTTTTTGTTTTTTTAAATAAAATTGGATTTAAATTTGAATTTTTTTTTTTAAAAATTGTTTATGTAGCAGTCTTTTTGAAAACTTTTTGGATTAGATAGCAATTTTTCTTTTTTAAAAACACATTGATTTGCTTAACAATTTTGTTTCAAAAAAAAATTAAGTGATAGAAAGCTGGATTTGTTTTTTAAGTCTTTATGGATGTTTTTTGTGAGAGACAAATGTTTAGGTAATAATGTAGATAACATTAATATCGTAAAAAATATTATAGATATGATAGTTTATATATGTTGATTTTGTGAGAGACTTAGACCTCACACGGCCTTAGAGCAACTTTAAACAGGTTGTTAAACCAAAATTCTTTATAGCTTACGTTATTAATAAGGAATTTGCATTATAGTAGAGCTGACATGACATTCAAATAAACTAAAATTTAGTTCTCATTATCTATATAGTTAACGTTAACTATTCATGTGAAACCTATTATAATATTATTTAATATTAATAAAATATTACAAATATCAAAGTAACTGTATGATATTTGAAAATAGTCAGTTTACTTCTAAATTTTTTTCTTTCAATTTCCAATCTTGTTTATTTATCAAATGGATCCCAACCAATCGAATCCTTATTATAATTATATTCCTATGAAAATGTAATTTTTTTTATGTATTATTGTTGTAAATTTTGTATCATTTTTAATTTTATAATAAAATATATTTAATATTATTTTTAAGTTTTTAAGGTAAATTTTATTTAAAAAATTATATGCATTTTAATTAAAATAATTAAATTAATGGTAACTTGAATAAAAAATATAAAATGTGGGGTCAAGTTTTGGTTTCTTATAGACAACCACCATTAAAGTAAAAACTACTCAAATCAACTATAATTTTTTTAAATCCTACAAATGACTATGGGTCCACAAAAAGTATCTTAGTTTACTCCCACTAAAGATGCTCTTATTAATGGTATAGTTTTAAATTTCTAGGCTCTTTTTGGTTTTTTTTTGTTTTGTTTTGTTTCGATGTTTTTGAATTAATACAAAATTCTCTTGATTAAAAAAATACTTATGTATAAGATTGTGTAAGTTATTTTTATAACATAATAAAATAAAGGTAATTTTTTTTATTTTATGCTATAAGCTAATTTGTATAGGTTAATTTGAAAAACTTATGTTTTTATAATTTATAAAAAATAAGTTATTTGAAACATGTCCTTAAAAGGTGATAGAAATGTAAGGTAGTCTTGGATTCTAGATAGACTAACTATAAGAGATCAACTTGTGAAAATGAGAATTTTGTCCAATGATATAGATAAGTGTTGTGTGTTTTACTTTAAGGTGGATGAATCGAAACAACATGTATTTGGTAACTGTGACTTTAGCAGTAGAATTCAGACAATCATTATAATTTGGCTAGGTCCAGGTTTTGAGTTATCGGCGGAGGATTTATCTTCGTTTTCTTTTAATTCTCATTTGATGATAGTGTTATTAGGTTTGTGGCTATTTGGAATATTTGGCTGATGCATAATGGAGTAATGTTTAAATGAAGTATTCCAAAGTTTGAGGAATGTTGGTCGAATGTTAAGGTTAAATCGTGGGAATAGCTCTTTCTATTCTTGTAGTTTTTTTTATTGGTTCTCATCTCACTTGTTTTGTTTTAATTAGAATGCTTGATTCGGATGGTTGTAAGGGTTTTGAGTACCCTTGTACTCGTTCTTTTGCTTTTGAATGATATTATTGCATATTAAAAAACCTGAAGTTATCAAATAGAAAACCACTAACCAAATCAAATCAAATAAAAAATCGTAAAAAATAGTATTTGATTCGGATGTGTTTGAAACTTTTTTTCACAAAACCGCACAGTTTGGTTTGCAAATTGTATTTTGCAAACAAAACCAAATCACATTATCTGACAACCTAAACTTCACTTAACCAACATCCAACCAAACTTAAAATCATTCTTCCTTAGCTTTACGACTACAAACGATTTTCTCTTCCTCACACTTAGAATTTTAGTGTCAACCTTCTCTAATATCTCCTTGAAGTAGTACACATTTTCTCATCTTCTTTGTAAGGTACATATCGCTTATGTTTATCTAATGGTCCTCTCTTACATTCTTTCTTTTTCATTTTCTAATTTTAATGTGATTGTTCTTTCTTTAAATTTTGTTTTTATCGCACATTTTCTTCTCTAATATTTCATATATTCTGATCTTTCTTTTTCATCTTCTTTAATATGCCTTCTCCTCTGTTACATCTTTTGATCATATGGATGATCAATTTGAGAAGGACATGGATCAAGATCTGAATTTAAATAAAAATAAAACAGATTTGATATTTGTTATTTAGTAATGAATGAATAAACACAAACTTATGTTGTCATCTATATGTGTATGAATTGTTCAACAATATTGTAAAAAATCTAACTAATCCAAACTGCATTGGTTTTGTTCGATTTTATTGCTAAAAGCCAATCAAACCAATTAAACCACCACTACTATAGAAAATATATACAGTAGAAACTCTTTAAATTAATACTCGGTAAATTAATAAACTCTCTAAAATAATAAATTTGTTCGGTCTCGATTTGAGTCAATGTAAAATATTGAAAAACTCGATAAAATAATAAGATAATAATTTTTCAGGAGATCCCTTTATAATTTTCGGTCCCAAGAAAATCATAAATTAATAATTCATAGAATCTGAAAAAAAAAATATATTACACTCTATTGAAATATGATTCAATAGTTGTCTGTTTTCCTTTAAAGTTTAAGTATATTTGGAGCTCAGCTCTAACTTTTCTTATTGCATCCAATAGCTCAGGTGTTGTATTTTTGTATTGTATCATAAAGTTGTGAAGTGTGTTCGACGCCAAGGTTCGCTGTAACGTAATTCTAAGAGGCATAGACTAATTTGCCTTTTTGTTTGATATGTACAATATAATTACTTAAAAACTCTTTAAGTTAATAATTATTAATTTATCTCTAAATTAATAAATTTCTCCGGTCCTAACATTATTAATTTAAAGAGTTTCTACTATATAATAACGTTCACGTTACTACAAATATTCAATCAACGGTTGTAATATGTGATATTTAGGCACATACATTTTTTTTTATTTAACAATCTATAACTACGGTTGATTTAATACCTGTGGTGAAAAGTGGCGTATGGTCATGGGTTCAAATCTCAACACCAACATTTTTGGTTATTTACTTGTTTTAAAAAAGCGTTGACATACCTTTCACCATGGGTATTTAAATCAATCGTGGTTATAGGTGGTGCATTTTTTTAAAGATATATATATATATATATATATATATATATATATATATATATATATATATATATATATATATATATATATATATATATATATATATATATATATATATATATATATATATATATATATATATATATATATATATATATATATATATATATATATATATATATATATATATATATATATATATATATATATATATATATATATATATATATAACGCTTTTAGTTCATTCACTTTTGGCCTAAACGTACTTAGACAAATTAATGTGTTTTTCTTTTCCGATTTTATTTTATCATTTATTTTCTATTCTTTTCACGTGTGAGTGAAGTACTTAGTGTTTACTTGGCCTTGTGCCATGATCCCCCTAGGATTCCTAGTCCTTCCGTTTAGGATAGGAGTAGGAGAGACATTAGGTGTTCAATCCTATGCCATTTCTTTATTTTTGGTCATTTCTTTATTATTTAACTTTTTCATTTTTTGTCATTTCTTTATTATTTAACTTTTTATTTCTCTTTTAAAATTAGTTTTTTTTATTATCTTTTTTCTTTCTTTTTTCCATTTTATTCACGCGTTTAAGAGTGGTTGGAGTGGTAATGTTTAGTGCCGTCTTGGGTTCAAGCCTTGGGGATGCACCATCTTATTTTTGGCCATTTCTTATTATTTAACTTTTTACTTCTCTTTTAAAAATATTTTTTTTAATATATCAAGAAAATCCAAAAAAAAGTCATTTTAAGTATTCTAATATGTTAGTTTATTTTTCTTCTCTTTAATTTTTATATTCATTTTATTTATGAATTAACAAATTAATATGTTTTTCTTTTCCGATTTTATTTTATCATTTATTTTCGATTCTTTTCACGTGTGAGTGAAATACTTAGTGTTTATTTGGCCTTGTGCCATGACCCCCCTAAGATTCTTAGTCCCTCCGTTTAGGATAGGAGTAGGAGAGACATTAGGTGTTCAATCTTATGTCATTTCTTTATTTTTGGTCATTTCTTTATTATTTAACTTTTTCATTTTTAGCCAATTCTTTATTATTTAACTTTTTATTTCTCTTTTAAAAATAGTTTTTTTTATTATCTTTTTTCTTTCTTTTTTCCATTTTAATTATGCGTGTAAGAGTGGTTGCAGTGGTAATGTTTAGTGTTTGCAACCCCAAGGTCTTGGGTTCAGGCCTTGGCGATGCACTTTCTTGTTTTTGGCCATTTCTTTATTATTTAACTTTTTATTTCTCTTTTAAAAATAGTTTTTTTTAATATATCAAGAAAATTAAAAAAAAAATCATTTTAAGTATTCTAATATGTTAGTTTATTTTTCTTCTTTTTAATTTTTATTTTCATTTTATTTCTGAATTAACAAATTAATGTGTTTTTCTTTTCCAATTTTATTTTATCATTTATTTTCTATTCTTTTCACCTGTGAGTGAAGTACTTAGTGTATACTTGGCCTTGTGCCATTATCCCCCTAAGATTCCTAGTCCCTCAGTTTAGGATATGAGTACGAGAGACATTAGGTATTCAATCCTATGTCATTTCTTTATTTTTGTTCATTTATTTATTATTTAACTTTTTCATTTTTGGCCATTTTTTTATTATTTAACTTTTTATTTCTTTTTTAAAAATAGTTTTTTTATTTTATTTTTTTTTTCCATTTTATTCACGCTTGTAAGAGTGGTTGGAGTGGGAATGTTTAGTGTCGTCTTGGGTTCAAGCCTCGGGGATGCACCATCTTATTTTTGGTCCTTTCTTATTATTTAACTTTTTATTTCTCTTTTAAAAATAATTTTTTTAATATATCAAGAAAATCCAAAAAAAAGTCACTTTAAGTATTCTAATATGTTAGTTTATTTTTCTTCTCTTTTATTTTTATTTTTGAATTAACAAATTAATGTGTTTTTCTTTTCCGATTTTATTTTATCATTTATTTTCTATTCTTTTCACGTGTGAGTGAAGTACTTAGTGTTTACTTGGCCTTTTGCCATGATCCCCCTAAGATTCCTAATCCCTCCATTTAGAATAGGAGTAGGAGAGACATTAGGTGTTCAATCCTATGTCATTTCTTTATTTTTGGTCATTTCTTTATTATTTAACTTTTTCATTTTTGGCCGTTTTTTTATTGTATAACTTTTTATTTCACTTTTAAAAATAGTTTTTTTTTATTATATTTTTTATTTCGTTTTTCCATTTTAGTCACGTGTGCAAGAGTGGTTGCAATGGTAATGTTTAGTTCCTGCAATCCCAAGCTTTTGGGTTCAAGCCTTGGCGATCCACTTTCTTATTTTTGGTCATTTCTAGAATAGGAGTAGGAGAGACATTAGGTGTTCAGTCCTATGCCATTTCTTTATTTTTGGCCATTTCTTTATTATTTAACTTTTTTATTTTTTGTCATTTCTTTATTATTTAACTTTTATTTCTCTTTTAAAAATAGTTTTTTTTTATTATCTTTTTTTCCATTTTATTCACGCGTTTTAGAGTGGTTGAAGTGGTAATGTTTAGTGTCGTCTTGGGTTCAAGCCTTGGGGATGCACCATCTTATTTTTGGCCATTTCTTATTATTTAACTTTTTACTTCTCTTTTAAAAATATTTTTTTTAATATATCAAGAAAATCCAAAAAAAAGTTATTTTAAGTATTCTAATATATTAGTTTATTTTTCTTCTCTTTTATTTTTATTTTCATTTTATTTCTGAATTAACAAATTAATGTGTTTTTCTTTTCCGATTTTATTTTATCATTTATTTTCTATTCTTTTCACGTGTGAGTGAAGTACTTAGTGTTTACTTGACCTTTTGCCATGATCCCCCTAAGATTCCTAGTCCCTCCGTTTAGAATAGGAGTAGGAGAGACATTAGGTGTTCAATCCTATGTCATTTCTTTATTTTTGGCTATTTCTTTATTATTTAACTTTTTATTTCTCTTTTAAAAATAGTTTTTTTTATTATCTTTTTTCTTTCTTTTTTCCATTTTATTCACGCGTGTAAGAGTGTTTGGACTGGTAATGTTTAGTGCTTGCAACACCAAGGTCTTGTGTTCAAACCTTGGTGATGCACTTTCTTGTTTTTGGTCATTTCTTTATTATTTAACTTTTTATTTCTCTTTTAGAAATAGTTTTTTTAATTATCTTTTTTCTTTCTTGTTTCCATTTTTTTCATGCATATAAGAGTGGTTTAATTGGTAATGTTTAGTGCCTGCAACCCCAACGCTTGGGTTCAAGCCTTGGCGATGCACTTTCTTGTTTTTGGCCATTTCTTTATAAAGTTATTTTAAGTATTCTAATATGTTAGTTTATTTTTCTTCTCTTTTTATTTTTATTTTCATTTTATTTTTGAATTAACAAATTAATATGTTTTTGTTTTCGGATTTTATTTTATCATTTATTTTCTATTCTTTTCACGTGAGAGTGAAATACTTAGTATTTACTTGGCCTTGTGCCATGATCTCCCTAGGATTCCTAGTGCTTCCGTTTAGGATAGGAGTAGGAGAGACATTATGTGTTCAATCCTATGTAATTTCTTTATTTTGGGTCATTTCTTTATTATTTAACTTTTTTATTTTTGGCCATTTCCTTATTATTTAACTTTTTATTTCTTTTTTAAAAATAATTTGTTTTATTATCTTTTGTCTTTCTTTTTTCCATTTTATTCACGCGTGTAAGAGTAGTTGGAGTGGTAATGTTTAGTGCCCAATCCTATGTCATTTCTTTATTTTTGGCCATTTCTTTATTATTTAACTTTTTCATATTTGGCCATTTTTTTTATTATATAACTTTTTATTTCTCTTTTAAAAATAGTTTTTTTTATTATCTTTTTTCTTTCTTTTTTCCATTTTATTCATGCGTGTAAGAGTGGTTGCAATGGTAATGTTTAGAGCCTGTAACCCCAATGTCTTGGGTTAAAGCCTTGGGGATGCACTATTTCATTTTTGGTCATTTCTTTATTATTTAACTTTTTATTTCTCTTTTAAAAATAGTTTTTTTATTATCTTTTGTCTTTCTTTTTTCCATTTTATTCACGCGTGTAAGAGTGGTTGGAGTGGTAATGTTTAGTGCCTGCACTATCTATCCACTAAAAAATAATGAATATGGTTGAATAGAACTCTAATTAATGTAACCTTAAACTCATGCCCCACAAGCAATAAAATTCACGTAATATGGTTGAATAAAGAACATTGAATCATCGAAAAAAAGAAAGTTTAGGGAACTCACTATAGCTATTATGAGAGCACGAACAACAATCCTTCTTAAGATATTTTCTCAAGAGGTCTCCATGCCTGATCCATTATAAGTACCACAAAAATTGAACAAATGTTAATAATAAATACGAAGACATTTCATCAAACATTTAAATATAGAAGGGGTGAGTTTCTCCTACCCCCTCCTTTCCTATAATTTTAGTTGTCTCCCAAATAAATGTTAAATGTACAATAATCATACCAACAACTCGGTGGGGAGAGACTCAAGCCTGGATTACGACTGCCACTCTTTAATTCTGGGAGTTTTTGGTGTTTCGACCAAACTACCCTTAACTAAATTCACAGGGGATAGCATCACAGGACTTTCATCAAACACCTTACCCTTAAGAACATCCATCTTTGAAATCAAATCATCCTCTCCTTTTTTCCCAATATCACTGTAAACCCTACCAACAACCGATCCAAAACCTAAAGCTCTATTACCTCGTAGCTGAGCCAAAGTTCTAGGTTTCAAATACTTTCCTCTAGTGCACCTCGACTTTCAAGCCGGTATAAGGAGCATAACATACTTAGTTTTATGGAGCAGAACCAACATAACGTACTAGTTCCAAGAGTGGAGAAGGTGAACATGTGCTTTTACTAGATCTGGATGCTTTGTTGTTCTTTTTCGTCGTGTCCATTATTTCTGGAGAGTTGCGAAGCTGTGGTACTGAGAGTGGGAAAATTTTTTGTATTTGATTTTATTGAACGAAAGGAAAGGATTGAGGGTACTTAGTGAATCACCTGAGAAATTTTTTGTATTTGATTTTTTTGGTGAGTTACTAAGTATGGTATAAATAAGATTGAAATTAAAATTTTAAAAACTAAAAAAACATCATAAAAATAATTAATAAAATAGAAAATTAAGATTAAAAATTTCAGTCTAACTTTATAAATATCGATAGTTATGAAAACTCTAAGAATATATTAAAATGAGACTAATATGCACTAAATTATTTTTTAAAAAATAAGTTGAAATTCTAAATTACCAAAAAATTTAAACAAGATATTTCTTGGTAAAATTTAAACAAGATATTGTTATTTTTAGAAAAAAATTATTTAAACTTTCGTTAAATATTTTTTTTATAAGCTTTCGCTAAATTATTTAATAAAGAAAAAAATTATAGTGAATTTTTTTTTACAATTCACATTAAAAATAATTAATAAAATAGAACAAATAGAGATTAAAAATATCATTCTAATTTTATAAATATTTTTCCGAAAAAATTGCAACAACTATGAAAATCTTAAAAATTAATTTTTGACAAAATTTAAACAAAAACTATTATTATTCAATAAAGCAAAAAAAATTGTTGTGAAAATTATTTTAAAATAGGTTTGTTTTTATATTATATATATAAAACTAAAAAATCAATATGTCAATTATATTTTACAATTTTATTTAATAATAGTAAAAATATAATTAAATAAATAAATTTATATTTTTACAATTATATCATAAACTTATATTTTTACAATTATATCTTAAACTTATATTTTTACAATTATATCATAAATTTATATTTTTACAATTATATCGTAAACTTATATTTTGAATTTTTTTAATTTTTACAGCGATAAAAAATTATTAAATAAATAAACTTATATTTTACAATTATATCATAAACTTATATTTTTACAATTATATCATAAACTTATATTTTTGATTTTTTAATTTTTACAACAATAAAAAATATTAAATAAATAAACTTATATTTTATATTTTTCTAATTTTTACAACAATAAAAAGTATTAAATAAATAAATTTTCTTTAAATAATAACTAAAAAAACTCAATTAATATTATAAAACTTTCTTAAGAAAAACTAACATTTAAGATAAAATTAAAAAATGTCTCAACAACATATTCTTGGTATCACTATGTGTTTTATAGTTTTATTTATTAATTGTAAAAACATAATAAAAACTAAAAATATACAAAACAATTCGCAGCAAAAGTCGCATAAACATTTAGAGCAAATTCCGTAGCAAACTTCGTAGCAATTCCTGCGATATTTCCAGTGTTTCAAGCATATCTAATTCCTGCGAAAATTATTGCAGTTAAATCCGCAGGATATTTATATTTTACTTTTAAATCTAAAATTGCAGCTAATGTCTCAGGAATTTATGCAAATATTATTTATGCAAATATTATTGCTACGTTAATTTTCGTAGGAAATAATGTTTACCTTTCTGTCCCTCCACTGGGGAAGGTTGGCCGATTTATCCCAAGGTCAACTGCTTCTCCTCAGCAATTCCTTCCCGTCGCGCACAATTCTACCATTCAGAAACAGTCACGACACTTGTGCCCGCTACTGCACCTATGCTCGTAGCAACGACTAGTTTTGGACACCTTTGTCCGTCCCAACGACTAGTTTTTGGATGTTACATATTCTTCAGGGAACGATTATCTCGCCCCGAAAATAGGGACCAATGGCCAAGCGCTGGGGGCACTATAAAAACCCTCTCATTTAAGAGGGTCAAGTATTCAATATTCATCCTAACACACACATACTCTGTACTTGCTTTCTTTCTCCCAATTCTCACTTTAGCATCGGAGTGCCTTGCAGGTACACTGTAACGCCCCAATTCTGAATTCCCATTAATTGTCGAGTCTTTTAATTTATTTAATTGATGTTTGTTTTAAATTGAGAAATTATATGTTATTATGTTGTGTTTGCTTATTTTATCTATTTCTACCGATTTGGAGAGTTTTCGGGGAATTAGAGTAAAAAGGGTATTTTAGACATTTAGCAATTTAGTGTGAGAATTAATTGGTAAGTGTTGGAAAGAATTTGAGAGGAAAGAAATAGAGATAGAAATAGAATAAGAGAGAAAAAGAAAGAAAATAGAAACATAAGAAGGAAAACAAGAGAAAGAAAGAGGAGAAGAGAAAGAGAAGAGAAAGTGGAGAGGAAAACCTAGAATCATCAAGAAATCATCACCAAAGCTTGCAATCGATCGGTAAGGGTGTGAAACTCCATCATCTCTTTAATGTATATGATTGTATGTGTGTGTGTTTGGATTGTTGTGAGTTTTCCACTATTTTTCAATGTTAGGGCAATGGATTAATCAATAGAAATCATTTTTTAATCGGTTGGAAACTGAAATAAATGATGTAGATTAGTCAATATAGGTTAGACTAAGGCTACTGGACATGAGTTGGATTTAATCGGGTGATTTTGGTGAATTGGAGGAGCTGGAACAGAATCTGCCATGGCTGTTCGCAGGAGACTCGCTAGCAGCTCGCTAGGAGAAGGCGCAGCGAACGCTCGCTAGCAGACCGCTAGGCGAGTGTGTGGCGAATGGTCCCAGACTTGGGACAGTGGTGTTTTGGCCTCCTTCGCTGGCAGCGAAGGGAGTAGCGAATGGCTCGCTGGGGGTTCGCTGTGGCGAACGAGGTAGCGAACCAAGTCAGTGGGTTCTGTTTGCCCTCGCGAGCTTGCTCGCTAGGCGAACAGGTAGCGAATGCTCGCTAGCCGCTCGCTAGGCGAATAAGTGGCGAACATGACAGGATGTGGTTTTTCTTGTGTTTTTATCTGAGGTCGGTTATCCGATTCGAGTATGATTTAACCCCTATATTAGGGAAGTGGTTTATGTTGTTAATTGTTATGTTGTGGGTAGCCATAAGGCGTGAATCCTAGTGTATGAATGGTGTGAAATTGAATGATGAATACGTATATGCATGGTGATATATACGTTGTGAATGCATAACGAATATATGCAATAAAATGTGATAAATGCATGAGTATGTTTGTAAACATGTATGCATTTTGTGTTGATTGATCCCTCGGAGGATCTGCAGAACCTCGTATGAAACGGTGGTTATATGTGATTCCTTGGAGAATCGGTTGCATTGTGTGATTCCTTGGAGAATCGGCCATAACATGTAATCCCGTGGAGGATTGACTAGAGTATTTGATTCCGTGGAGAATCTGCAGAGTATTTGATTCCGTGGAGAATCTGCTGAATATTCGATTCCGTGGAGAATCTGATGAATATTTGATTTCGTGGAGAATCTGCTGAATACTTGATTCCGTGGAGAATCTGCTGAATACTCGATTCCTTAGAGAATCTGTTGAAATGAGTTGGTACCGCGTTTGCATCTGCATAGAGTCGTGTGTCGGTCTCTATGAGTTGCATGAGTCATCTGTGTATGATGCATTAGTTGTATGAATATAATTGTGTATGTTATATATGCTTGTAGGGAGAAACATATAGTGAATGTTCATGCGTATGTGTAGAGACATGATTATTTGTATATGCTTAATGTGGTGAGAACATAAATTGAGTATAACTTGTACAATTATGAATATATGTATATATATATAATTTTATGCATTAATTGTTATGATGTTGTTTCTCACCCTTCTGTTGTTTTATGATGCTCTATGAGGCATTGCAGAGTAGGATGCTGGAGGTCCTTTTTGTGAACTAGTCTTCATTCTTTTTGGTCGATGGCTCTGATATGTAACATCTGGGTAGTTAGGAAGCCTTGGCTCTTCTGAAGCTATTTTGTTTTGATTCTTTTGTGATACATATGTGTATGTATCTGCTGTGGATATATTTGTAAAGCATGAATTAACTGATGGTTGTATATATACACTTTTATGAATGTGAATGAATCGACATTTAGATGTTCCGCTTTAATTCTAAATGTATGAATTGTGGGTCTTGGAATTAAATTCCTTATTTGTGAATTACCTACTGTTGCATATCTATATGAGCAGGCGTTGTATGTATGTTTAATTTCAAGTATAATGTGGCATACTCTTTTTTATACCGTGTTATGAATCACTCTGATGAAATTTTAAATAAGTGCCTAAATGACTAAATGTATTATTTGGGGGTATAGAAAGGGGGTGTTACATACACCCCTTCATCATCTCTCACACCCAGCATCACAAATGTTGTCTCTAGCCCACTCCAGGTTCTGATCAGCCGGTAAGATCAAATTACGCAGGTTATAATCCACAATTAAGGCTGACAATGAATCAAACCAACTCAAAAATAGTTCAAAATTTAGTTCGACAATTAAATTGTTGAATTAGGTTTATGAACCAAATGAGCTGAATATGAAAGAAAAATTAATTCATTAACTAAATGAGATGAACTTGAACTATACATAGTTTGACTCGTTAGATTCATGACTCAACTCGATTATATGAGAATGATTATATTGTGTTTAATGATGTCAATTTGTATATGTTAATGGGGATTCATGTGGATATTATCTGTGCGAAGCTCCAAGTCGGGGAATTATTTCCCCGTGGGGAAGGGGATGGAGAGAAAAGTTCCCTTTATGACACTTCGCGATGGGGATCAGGGAAGTACCCTCCATTCGGCGGATTCCCCGATCCCGACTATATTATTTAACATTTGTATATAATATATAATTATATAATTTTGTATATTTTTTTTATAAAAATCATAATTAATATATTAGAAAGTGAAGAGTTATCAGTGAATCATTTTATTTTTTAGTTTCATTGTATAATGTATTGTTTCACTATCAAATTACCCAACTCTAAAAAAGTGCATCCATTACATACAATGTACACATCGTCTCCTCTTTTTCTTTTCTCAATTTTCTTTGTCTCATCTATTCCTCATCTCCTTTTTTCTCATCATCATCACAACAACCACTTTCCTTTGTTCATTGTGCTTATGGTAATTATTCTTCAACTTCACTATACTTCAAACCTGTTTTTCATTCAATTAGTAAATTAGTGGTTATGTTTTCATAACTCCAAGTATTTTTGCATTTTTTTTGTTATTGATACAAGATGTGTTTTTATTTTCTTAAAAAGAAAGTTACAAAATATATATTTTTTAAAAAGGAAAAACAACGAAATACTAATGTCATAGTTTTGATCGAAAAATATAGAAATTTTGTAAGACTCGATCTCCATGGGGATCTGTGCAGATGGTGATGGGGAACAATATTCCACAGGAAATCCAGTGATGGGAAATGGGGACGGGATGTGAAAATATTGGGGTTGGGGCGGGGAGCGGGAAAACATCCTCCACACATTCTCGACCCTATTGACACCCCTAATTGTGTTTAAGAGTAGATTTAAAAATTTACTCTAAATCTTAACTCTATATTTTCTTTTAATCATAGGATTTTAATTGATAATGTATATTCTCAAGTGAGCAAAATACTTTTAAGAATAATTATACAAATAAAATCAACATATATTTTCTAATTTAAAAAATATCTTCTAAATTTCTTTCATTTAAAAAAAAAATCAAATATATCTTTTAAATTTCTTTTAATTTAAAAAAATATTTGTCAAGTTGTGGATTTTTGAGACAAATTTATACTCTAATTAAATAGTTTTTGAATTAGACATTCAAATGTATCGTTGGAAAGTTGTGTAGTTTTTGAATTCGTAGATTTTTGAAATAAAGTTAAATTCTGATCTAATAATTTTTTTATTTCAACAATTTTTTAAAATATTAAATATATATATAAAAAATAGACTTTAAAAAATGACTTTTAAATTTGTGAAACAAACGATCTAAATCTAATGATTCGAATCGAATTATTCATAAATTTATAACGAGTCGAGTTTGAGCTTAAAAAGATTTCGTGTTATATTCAAACTAAAATTTAAACTGAATCAATTCTTAACTAGTCAAATCAAGCTGATATGAGTTCGATTTTATTCAATTTATAAATCGTAAAATTATGACAATTATCCTAGAGTGAAATAGTATCACACATTTATGTTACTAATGGATCCTTTAAAAAGAAAAAAATAATTTAAAAGAGAAACACTATCTTTATACACAAAATTGATCAGTGGATCATTTAATTAGAGATTCTGATGATAGATTAGTCTTGCCAAAATTTATCAAATTAATTACAAAATACATAATAAATTAACTATGGATCAAAAACACTAAAAAATATATAAATTATTAAAAGAAGAATCACATACACAAAAAAAAAAAATCCTAGGTCAAACAAGGAAAAATAAACTTTATTATTTCTATTGAATGAGAATTCCAAAACGATGAATACAATAATTTTTTATCATAAAAAAATATAAAAACCAGTAAGACAAAAATAATAATTTCAACTTTGATTTCTTTTTAAAATAAAAAAATTTAATTGAATAATTAAAGATCGGTGATTAAATGGTCTATCAATCACCACTTAATTTCATATATAAATATTTTTTTTCTACTAAAATATTTGTTCTAATGTATTTGCTTTAATATAGGCTTATTATTTTGTCATTAGATTAATATATTTTGTAAAATAAACAAGCAATCAAAACCTAGTCCATACTATAAAAGGTTATAATTACCCTAGATGAATAATATGGCGTCTTCTAGGGTTCCAGCAAGGGAAGTGAAACTGAAAAACCCAACAACAATGCCAAATTGGCTTGAACTTCCTAGAGACCTTACATTAAACATTCTACGGAGGCTTCCTATGTTTGACATAATCACAAATGCATCTCTAGTGTGCCCTTTATGGTGGAATTTCTGCAAGGAACCTTGCATCTGGCGCACCATTCATATGCCCGATTTCTTCCATAGTGGCTACAGCATTGCGGATTGGGTGAAGATGTTCCAATATGCTGTTGATCGAAGCTGTGGTCAGTTAAAAGACGTTTACATATGTATGTTTGGAAACGATGAGCTCCTCGAATACATAACTGATAGGTGATGACTGATGATTCATTCTCGTAACTTTCAATATATATGAACATATTTTTATATTTTTATTTTTATTGTTAAGATTTTTATTTGAATTTTACAGGGCAAGTAATCTACAGCGCGTCGGGATTGAATCTTGTGATGAACTTTCGGATAAAGGAATTATTGAAGCCGTGAAGAAACTTCCACTCATCGAAGAACTCATCGTTACAAAAAACAACAATCTATCTAAACATTTCTTTGAAGTTGTTGGTAGTTGTTGTCCTCTTTTGAAAACACTGACATACGGTAGAAATTTGTATCAGAATGAGAATATGTCCATTGATCAGACTGAGGAGGCGTTTGCTATCGCGAAAACAATGCCTGGATTACGCAGTCTTACGATTTCAGGACTGGGGCTTACATCAGTTGGGGTTGTTGCTATTCTTGATGGATGTCCTCTTCTTGAATCTCTTGACCTGCAACATTGTTTTTTTATGCATTCAGAAGGAAGTTTGAGTCAAAGTTTGAGGGAAAGGTACTGTGAGCAGATCAAAAAATTTATTCCACCCATCGACTATTGCTGTTTCGACTATTGGTGTTATGTTTATGATTCTGATGACTATCATTTTGATTTTTGTTATGACAGTAATTTTTATTTTGATTGATTATCTTTTGGTGAAAATTGGGATAGTAATTCTTGAAAATCTTATGAAAGAATTTGGTTAAGGTTATAGGAAAATCTATATTTGGGTTTTTTTAGTTGTGTACTTCGTCTTAAATCTTGTACCTGGACTTGGCTTGCATATTTTATTTTCAATGAGATTATCTATGAATTTGTTGAATTATTCTGTTTATGATTTATGTTTATATAATAAATAACATTGTTTAACATAAAATGAGTGTTCAACGAGTTGTTATTATAAATATTAATTTAAATTAAATGGATTGAGTCTAGAATCGTGAAATAATAATTTTTTTCATAGTTTTTCAATCGCTTTTAAATTGTCTTAAAGTTCAAATCACTTTTTTGAATCTGGAATCTTAATTTATACACTATTAAAAATATTTTGTTTTTCGACGGACGGATTTAGACAAAATTAAAATTTCCGCAGATAAAATAAATGAAAAAGTCGCAGTCACAAGTAATTTCTCTCGCAGATTTTTAATTTTTATTATTATTTGTGTTTAATTCATATTTAAAATATTATAATTATTGTTAAATATCAAAGTAATAGTAATATAAAAATAAAAATCTAATTTGAATAAGTCAATGCAACACTAATCACATTCAAAATTTTAAAACAACCAAACATTACTATAGATACTTCTGCAAATTTCAAACTAGTTAACAAAGAAAAAAATGTCACCATTTCTTTCTATAAAGAAAGATAAAAAAAAGTTGAAAATGGTTCCAACTACAATCCATGCATTGTAGTTCAATGCTGTTGTTGGAGACATCATTCCGGTTGCTTCCAAGACTACTGAAAGATTAATCAACGGAATCCATGACTGTTGTGGAAATGCCTTGTGCAATAGCCAAACTAATATTGGTTTTATGGAAATATCCTCTTAGGTCCTACTAGACCCTAAATAACTGATGCATCAAAGAAAACGCGGTCACTCAGACATGTCCACGGACTACCTTCGAGAAGAAGATCTTCATAACATATGTTTTTGACCGATTCTAGCAGCCACCATGCTACACAAATGTTGATAGTTCCAGCAAGCATTGTACCAATGAACTAAATAATTTTCAACACAACAAATACATTACATAACATATAAGAAAGGTAAATGCTAGTAAAACCTTACAAACACAATTATAACAGCTGAAAAAATAAATATACTTGCAATAAGAACATTGACCTTGGAGGAATTTTCATATAATGTCCGAGCTTGAAATTTCTAAGGAACGAAACAGCCTGAGCGATGCTTATGTAACCATAGGTTCTGAAGCATGCATTTGAAATCGGTCTTCCGGGGTAAATGATACCAAAGATGTACTCGGTGATGATATTCAACCACAGCGTCTGCATTCACAACATTAAGATATTTAGTTTAAAATCAAATTATTTTCCTTTGTAAGGAAAAGTTTCAAAATATTAATTAACCTGGTTTGTGGTAGCAGTTATGATGCTAATTGGGAGGGAAAACATAAAAATATTAATACTAACAGAATTCTTGTTTCCATGTCTTCTAGTTGCATTTGTTAAATTAGTTGTGGTAGGAATGTCTGAGGTAGCATGTTTGAGAAAAAAATTTGGTCTATTTTTCTCATCATCTTGATTATCAGTTGAGATGTTCTTCAGAGTGAGTTCTTAATCATTTCACAACATGCACTCTTAGGGTGTTGTTCTACTGTTGATGTCAGTCCCCTTTTCATATTCTGACAGTCTCATAAAGAAAAGCAAGAGATCAATATAGGATGTATCAATTTCATAGGACCAACATGCTTTAAAAGAGCATAACCAACAAAACAATAATTGATTCACACCAATAATAAAATTAAGAAGCTTCAAGGACCATCGATCTTCTTGCATGCAACATCAATAAACCAACTATATTATCTTAGTTATGGAAACAAAAAATAATTCAATGACAATAAAGAGTTCAGTTGACTAACATCCACAGAGCAATCTTAATAACAAAACTGACACATGTATCAAATGAGAAAACTTGCAGATAACACTTTGGCATGTATCTGTTAGCTCCTAAATTCAACACCCCTTTACAAATGGTGTATTTAAAGGCATTAAAAGCATTGGTGGATGTGTCAGCCGGTCGAAGAAGTGTGAGACCCGCGAGGGGAGTCGAAGCATTTACGATATTTGTAGGAAAGCATGAAAGCTTCGACCGTTGCGTTGCTGAGCATTTATCCTGAAGATTTGAAATTTGAATAAGTTGGAGGGAGTAGTTTTGTTTGCTAGAAGGACACGTGGCGTCCTATAAATAACAGTCTCATGCATCACGACAAGTGGCGAAGGATTATGAAGTAGGAAGTTATTGGTAATTTTTTTTTACTATTATAACTAGGAAGTTTTAGACATAGAATCAGGTGTGTTGTAATTTACTATTGTACAAGTTACTCTTAAAATTACTCCAAGTATCCGAGTGTAGAGAAAGAGAGTATTATAGAGAATGTACGTGATGTAAACACACCATCCTTTATCTTTTCAATGAAGTTTATTTTACTTGTTTAAACTTTACAAAGTCCTCTTTACTTTCATTGCAACCTTCCTCCTTTCCTTTTTTTATATGCATTTACTGCCTCTTCGTCCTTAACCTTTCTTTTCTTAAAACTTTTATCTTTTCTTTGTTGAAAACTTTACCTTTTATCTATTTCTATTAGTAGAATAGGTAATTTTTTAGAACCTCTTACCACAATATTGCCAAAGTGTGAAACTTAGATAGAATTACCAAGAAAAACCCTTTAGCACATGTCCTAGGATCAATATAATCGATCCTGTTAGTCACCAAAGTTATATTTGGAAGATCAGCGGTTGTTTTCCAATTTTCAAGGGAAACAAAATGGCACGCCCAGTGGGACAATGCTAGAGACAATTCCTTTCGTGTAAATTCTAACTTAAGAAATTGTAGTTTCATAGATCTTTCGTGCACAGTACATTTTATGTTACTAAGAAGTGGTAAAATTACCGCTATAAAAGAAGAAAGATTAACGAGACGAAATATTAGAGATATGGCAATGGATACAAACCAGCCAAATAATCTCAACCTTCAAGGAGACGGTTCTAGTGAAGGAATGAGAAATGATGTAGTCCCACCTTTGATATCGTCGACAGGGGAGCAGACAGTGCTCCCCGTAAGGCCAGTGCCATCACCCTCAATGTTAGGGATTGGGCCGACTATAATAAGGCCATACAACCAACCAGTGTTAGAATATATTGGGCCTTAAATGTCGAATCCGCAAACTCCATCAGGGGGAAATTCGGCTTCCAGACAGTTATTACCCCCCGGGTTCTCGCAGTTACCGAGAAACCCTCAGTATAGGATGCCCACGTCTGTAATGCAAGGGCTCCAAAATGCGCCCCCCATATTCTCAGACCATACAATGGCTTCGCCATTACAAGGGTCAGGATCTGGCGTGAACATGGGTCGAAATCCTCAGAATCAGAGTCTAGGATATTCGACGCAAGGCCCTAATTTGACCAATACCTCAGTTGCATGTTTAAGGCAGCAAATGGATGAAAGTAATTTGCAAATGGTCCAGGCCTTGCCACAAACCATGGGTGAAATATTTCAACCATTAATCCAGAATACGACCCATACTAATCAACAATTAGCAGTACGATTGACAAGATTGGCCGAATTCATGGGGGTACCTCCCTTAGCCAGAAATCAGACCCCAATAGCGAACATCCCACGAGAGCACTTGGGAAATACGATGGAAATTGATGAAGGGAACCAAGGACGGATCAATCCTCCCATAGTCGAACTTCTTAGGGAAGAACCGTTAAGAAATCAGGCCCATGTTCCAGGAGAAAGAGACCCAGGAGTAGTTATGGTAAATTAAAACCAGGATGCAGACAACGTCGTCCAACAGGTTCGACGTAATAACGTGGCCGTCGATAATAATCTAGTAGCCATGGTCGAGAGAATTATGGCCAGAAATGGTTTGAACACTGGGTTCACCAGGCCAAACTACACCTCCCCTATAGTAGACTATATCCTTCAGGCGGAGTTACCCCCTAGGACAAAAGTGCCCAAGTTTACTAAGTTCTCCGGGGATACCACGGAATCCACTATCGAACATGTGGCTCGTTACCTGATTGAGGCGGGAGAGATAGCGAATGATGAAGGTCTAAGGATAAAATATTTCCCAAGCTCTCTCACAAAAAATGCCTTCACTTGGTTTACAACTTTACCGCCCAATACAGTCTGTAATTGGACCCAACTAGAGCGCTTGTTTCATGAGCAATTCTACATGGGCCAAACTAAGATTAGTTTAAAAGAACTTGCTAGTGTGAATCGCAAGTTCTCCGAACCAATCGAAGAATACCTCAATAGATTTTGTTTGCTCAAGGCCAGATGTTTCACGCAAGTGCCTGAGCACGAGTTGGTCGAAATGGCTGCTGGAGGTCTTGACTATTCGATTAGGAAAAAGTTAGATACCCAGTACTTGAGGGATATGGCCCAATTGGCCGATAGAGTTCGACAACTGGAACGACTTAAAGACGAAAAGGTTAAGTTCAACAAAAGCAAGAAAGTGGCTTTTGTCGAATTTAACGAAAACATTGAGAGGATGGGCGAAGACCCCGTCTGGTTTGGTGAAAGCGAAATCATCATGTTGTTTCATATAAATTTCTTCTTCAAAATCACTATGAAGGAAGATATTTTTGACATCCATTTGTCATACCTATAAGTTAAGGGAAGTTGCCAAACTTAATATGGTTCTAATTGATAAAAAAACTTCCATAATTGAGAAATTTTCATTAAAATAAACACATTTTCTGTGACAAAAACCTTTCACCACCAATCCAAATTTATACCACGGAGATTTAGAGTTACTTTCATGTTTCACTCTATAGATCCACCTGTTTTCGAAAACCCTTTTGCCTTTTGGAAACTTTAACAAATTATGAATGTGATTATCATCCAAAGATTTCATCTCATCCTCCAACATATCCAATCATTTTTTTTATTTTCTTAATTTTCTATGGACTCTAAAAAACATTCAGGTATCCTTTCATCAGTCAAAGTGACGTATTCATTATAATCATGCATTATAAAACGTTTTCTCGACATATTATAAAGTTTTTTCTCGACTTATTGAGAAGAATCACCAAAATTATTATCCTCTAAAATCTCATGTTCTTGACCATCACCATCATCACCTAGAATTTTTTATCTCCAAATTGTTGATCAACAACATAATCATGTTTCTCACCATTATGATCATTTCCATCAATAATATCTAAATTACAATCAGATAATATAACTAAATCATCACCAAATAAGATGTTATATCTCTCAATCGTAGTGTTTTTTTCTCATATAATTATCAATGTCTTCAATAATTTGGTCTTCTGTGAACACTTCATCACGGTTCTTGATAAGCTTTTTACTAGGATCAATAACATGTAACCAAATTCATCTTGGACATAACCAGTGAAGATGCATTGATTTGACTTTGCAACCAACTTGGATCATTCATCCTTTGAAACATGCACAAAATCCTAACAACCAAAAACTCTCAAAAGATCATATATAACATTCTTTCCAAAGAAAATCTTCATTGGAAACTCACTATTCAAAGCCACAATAAGAGTAAGATTAATAAAATACAGCATAGTGCACAATGTCTAACCTCAATAATGTTTAGGAAGTTTAGCTTTAGAGAGCATACACCTCACTCTCTCAATTAATGTTTGATTCATCCTCTCTTCTAAACCATTTAAAAGATGAGTTTTAAGAGAAGTCTTTTCATATGAAATATAATGCTTCTTATAATAGAAATAAAAGGGTCCACAATACTCGTTATTATTGTCAATGCGAACACGTTTCAACTTTTTACTTGTCAATTTTTCAACCAAAGGATAACATTATTTGAACTTTTCTAAAACATGATTTTTTTTCTCTTCTGAGCATAAACTCGCGGCTTTCTGGAAAAGTGATCAATAAAAGTAACAAAATACTATGCAATACCAAAATATTTTACCTTTAAAGGGCCACAAACATCATAATGCACCAAAATAAGCAACTCTAACTTTGTTGAAGGTAGGGTGGAAAAACAAGTCTGACCCGTTTGACATGCCTATTTTGTTCGCACTTTAGTGCGGGATGTAACACCCTAATTCTCGACTCGACATAACTTACGATGATATACCGATCATAACAACCACAAAACCAAATAATCTTTTGAAATACGCAGCGGAAAACAAGTATGTTTGACATCATACTCTCATCAAATTGTAAAATTACCCAAAATGATTTAACAACTTTGAAATAACATTAATAAAATGGAAATAAAACAAATAACAACTTGTTCCCCCAATGTTACATATCAGACTGACTCCACTAAGACCCGAACAAATAAGCAACTAAGGAGGCATTGAATTCGTCTGCTACCTCAAGCAGTTATTCCTTATCCTGCTCGAATGTACTCCACAGGAGCACATACACCACAAATAAACAAAAGAGGGTGAGAATACACTCAAAATATGTTAGCGATGTAAAACAAAGCATGGGTAGGATAATCATATAATCATCAGGTATACACGTTATTCATAACAATTCATTAATTACATCAAGTACTCTCGACCAATCAACAACATCATGAATAATCAATTATATATGCAATCGTGTATGTAATGCACTCCACCACTGACTCATTATGCATGTGGTACCATTCATAGACAACATGTGCCCAAGTCGCCCTTGAATCCACTCCATCGGACCAGAGCACACCAAAATTGCTGCTAATCACCATATATTAACACTTCACTAATTCCTCATTGGAATTAGCTAATCACTCCTGAATATACACCATTGGATCAGAGCACACCAAAATTGTTGCTCCTTCCGGTCTCAAATATAAGCAACAAAAAAATTCAATTGTCTTAAATATAAGCAAAAGAAATTCATAATTATTACATTTAATGTCACTGTTACAAATATATCCTTAATTTTTTTTCACATTTCCATGTTTCTAACGATTTCCAAATTAAAAAGTAAGGGTAAAATTAGAAAGACAGTAAGATTTAAACGCACTCAAAAAAATTTCTTAAAGGGTGCATTTTTTGTAAAATTGCTTATATTTGAGACCGAAGGGAGTACTAATCACCATACAGTAACCTTCATTAATTCCTCATTGGAATTAGCTACTTGCTTCTGAATCCACACCATCGCACCATAGCACACCAAATATGAATTGAATTTTTTACACCATGGTGCATGATTTTCAAAAATGACATGCAAACAAACATATGCAGAAATGGGTATATGACATTTAAAAATGTTAGATATTTTTCGTCACCATCCCTTAGTTTTAATTTTCTATCACAATGCAAAAAACATAATAGACTATAGTAGATGTAAAAAATTAGTTATATTTTATTTTTCTACACAACCACAAAATTTTAGGTTTTTCCCACTAAAAAACAAAGTTAAAAGACTATAATCCATGACATATAGTTTTTATAAAATAGGTAATAAATAAAATATATAAGCAAGCTAGACTTTATTTATATTTACCATAATTCACATTGAATTATGGTTAATTAGATTAAAATATATTCAATATGTTTCTTCTCCATCACCAAATTTCATCTTTCTTCGTCAGTAAGCCACAGAGTTAAAAGACTATAAAACATAATATATTTAAACAATTTCTATATTTTTCTTCTTCTCCGTCATCAAATTTTGGTTTCTTAACCTCTAAGAAACTATGTTAAGAGACTACAAATGAATGACCCATAATTTCTACATATGTCTAACAAAAAAAATTAAAAAAATCAAACTCAATATTTTTTATATTCATCGTTTTCACATTGACTTATGGTATATGACATTTAAAAATGTTAGATATTTTTCGTCACCATCCCTTAGTTTTAATTTTTTTTATCACAATGCAAAAAACATAATAGACTATAGTAGATGTAAAAAATTAGTTATATTTTATTTTTCTACACAACCATAAAATTTTAGGTTTTTCCCACTAAAAAACAAAGTTAAAAGACTATAATCCATGAAATATAGTTTTTATAAAATAGGTAATAAATAAAATATATAAGCAAGCTAGACTTTATTTATATTTACCATAATTCACATTGAATTATGGTTAATTAGATTAAAATATATTCAATATGTTTCTTCTCCATCACCAAATTTCATCTTTCTTCGTCAGTAAGCCACAGAGTTAAAAGACTATAAAACATAATATATTTAAACAATTTCTATATTTTTCTTCTTCTCCGTCATCAAATTTTGGTTTCTTAATCTCTAAGAAACTAAGTTAAGAGACTACAAATGAATGACCCATAATTTCTACATAAGTCTAACAAAAAAAATTAAAAAAAGCAAACTCAATATTTTTTATATTCATCGTTTTCACATTGACTTATGGTATATGACATTTAAAAATGTTAGATATTTTTCGTCACCATCCCTTAGTTTTAATTTTTTATCACAATGCAAAAAACATAATAGACTATAGTAGATGTAAAAAATTAGTTATATTTTATTTTTCTACACAACCACAAAATTTTAGGTTTTTCCCACTAAAAAACAAAGTTAAAAGACTATAATCCATGACATATAGTTTTTATAAAATAGGTAATAAATAAAATATATAAGCAAGCTAGACTTTATTTATATTTACCATAATTCACATTGAATTATGGTTAATTAGATTAAAATATATTCAATATGTTTCTTCTCCATCACCAAATTTCATCTTTCTTCGTCAGTAAGCCACAGAGTTAAAAGACTATAAAACATAATATATTTAAACAATTTCTATATTTTTCTTCTTCTCCGTCATCAAATTTTGGTTTCTTAATCTCTAAGAAACTAAGTTAAGAGACTACAAATGAATGACCCATAATTTCTACATATGTCTAACAAAAAAAATTAAAAAAAGCAAACTCAATATTTTTTATATTCATCGTTTTCACATTGACTTATGGTATATGACATTTAAAAATGTTAGATATTTTTCGTCACCATCCCTTAGTTTTAATTTTTTATCACAATGCAAAAAACATAATAGACTATAGTAGATGTAAAAAATTAGTTATATTTTATTTTTCTACACAACCACAAAATTTTAGGTTTTTCCCACTAAAAAACAAAGTTAAAAGACTATAATCCATGAAATATAGTTTTTATAAAATAGGTAATAAATAAAATATATAAGCAAGCTAGACTTTATTTATATTTACCATAATTCACATTGAATTATGGTTAATTAGATTAAAATATATTCAATATGTTTCTTCTCCATCACCAAATTTCATCTTTCTTCGTCAGTAAGCCACAGAGTTAAAAGACTATAAAACATAATATATTTAAACAATTTCTATATTTTTCTTCTTCTCCGTCATCAAATTTTGGTTTCTTAATCTCTAAGAAACTAAGTTAAGAGACTACAAATGAATGACCCATAATTTCTACATAAGTCTAACAAAAAAAATTAAAAAAAGCAAACTCAATATTTTTTATATTCATCGTTTTCACATTGACTTATGGTATATGACATTTAAAAATGTTAGATATTTTTCGTCACCATCCCTTAGTTTTAATTTTTTATCACAATGCAAAAAACATAATAGACTATAGTAGATGTAAAAAATTAGTTATATTTTATTTTTCTACACAACCACAAAATTTTAGGTTTTTCCCACTAAAAAACAAAGTTAAAAGACTATAATCCATGACATATAGTTTTTATAAAATAGGTAATAAATAAAATATATAAGCAAGCTAGACTTTATTTATATTTACCATAATTCACATTGAATTATGGTTAATTAGATTAAAATATATTCAATATGTTTCTTCTCCATCACCAAATTTCATCTTTCTTCGTCAGTAAGCCACATAGTTAAAAGACTATAAAACATAATATATTTAAACAATTTCTATATTTTTCTTCTTCTCCGTCATCAAATTTTGGTTTCTTAACCTCTAAGAAACTAAGTTAAGATACTACAAATGAATGACCCATAATTTCTACATATGTCTAACAAAAAAAATTAAAAAAAGCAAACTCAATATTTTTTATATTCATCGTTTTCACATTGACTAATGGTATATGACATTTAAAAATGTTAGATATTTTTCGTCACCATCCCTTAGTTTTAATTTTTTATCACAATGCAAAAAACATAATAGACTATAGTAGATGTAAAAAATTAGTTATATTTTATTTTTCTACACAACCACAAAATTTTAGGTTTTTCCCACTAAAAAACAAAGTTAAAAGACTATAATCCATGACATATAGTTTTTATAAAATAGGTAATAAATAAAATATATAAGCAAGCTAGACTTTATTTATATTTACCATAATTCACATTGAATTATGGTTAATTAGATTAAAATATATTCAATATGTTTCTTCTCCATCACCAAATTTCATCTTTCTTCGTCAGTAAGCCACAGAGTTAAAAGACTATAAAACATAATATATTTAAACAATTTTTATATTTTTCTTCTTCTCCGTCATCAAACTTTGGTTTCTTAACCTCTAAGAAACTAAGTTAAGAGACTACAAATGAATGACCCATAATTTCTACATATGTCTAACAAAAAAAATTAAAAAAAGCAAACTCAATATTTTTTATATTCATCGTTTTCACATTGACTTATGGTATATGACATTTAAAAATGTTAGATATTTTTCGTCACCATCCCTTAGTTTTAATTTTTTATCACAATGCAAAAAACATAATAGACTATAGTAGATGTAAAAAATTAGTTATATTTTATTTTTCTACACAACCACAAAATTTTAGGTTTTTCCCACTAAAAAACAAAGTTAAAAGACTATAATCCATGACATATAGTTTTTATAAAATAGGTAATAAATAAAATATATAAGCAAGCTAGACTTTATTTATATTTACCATAATTCACATTGAATTATGGTTAATTAGATTAAAATATATTCAATATGTTTCTTCTCCATCAGCAAATTTCATCTTTCTTCGTCAGTAAGCCACAGAGTTAAAAGACTATAAAATATAATATATTTAAACAATTTCTATATTTTTCTTCTTCTCCGTCATCAAATTTTGGTTTCTTAACCTCTAAGAAACTAAGTTAAGAGACTACAAATGAATGACCCATAATTTCTACATATGTCTAACAAAAAAAATTAAAAAAAGCAAACTCAATATTTTTTATATTCATCGTTTTCACATTGACTTATGGTATATGACATTTAAAAATGTTAGATATTTTTCGTCACCATCCCTTAGTTTTAATTTTTTATCACAATGCAAAAAACATAATAGACTATAGTAGATGTAAAAAATTAGTTATATTTTATTTTTCTACACAACCACAAAATTTTAGGTTTTTCCCACTAAAAAACAAAGTTAAAAGACTATAATCCATGACATATAGTTTTTATAAAATAGGTAATAAATAAAATATATAAGCAAGCTAGACTTTATTTATATTTACCATAATTCACATTGAATTATGGTTAATTAGATTAAAATATATTCAATATGTTTCTTCTCCATCACCAAATTTCATCTTTCTTCGTCAGTAAGCCACAGAGTTAAAAGACTATAAAACATAATATATTTAAACAATTTTTATATTTTTCTTCTTCTCCGTCATCAAACTTTGGTTTCTTAACCTCTAAGAAACTAAGTTAAGAGACTACAAATGAATGACCCATAATTTCTACATATGTCTAACAAAAAAAATTAAAAAAAGCAAACTCAATATTTTTTATATTCATCGTTTTCACATTGACTTATGGTATATGACATTTAAAAATGTTAGATATTTTTCGTCACCATCCCTTAGTTTTAATTTTTTATCACAATGCAAAAAACATAATAGACTATAGTAGATGTAAAAAATTAGTTATATTTTATTTTTCTACACAACCACAAAATTTTAGGTTTTTCCCACTAAAAAACAAAGTTAAAAGACTATAATCTATGACATATAGTTTTTATAAAATAGGTAATAAATAAAATATATAAGCAAGCTAGACTTTATTTATATTTACCATAATTCACATTGAATTATGGTTAATTAGATTAAAATATATTCAATATGTTTCTTCTCCATCAGCAAATTTTATCTTTCTTCGTCAGTAAGCCACAGAGTTAAAAGACTATAAAACATAATATATTTAAACAATTTTTATATTTTTCTTCTTCTCCGTCATCAAATTTTGGTTTCTTAACCTCTAAGAAACTAAGTTAAGAGACTACAAATGAATGACCCATAATTTCTACATATGTCTAACAAAAAAAATTAAAAAAAGCAAACTCAATATTTTTTATATTCATCGTTTTCACATTGACTTATGGTATATGACATTTAAAAATGTTAGATATTTTTCGTCACCATCCCTTAGTTTTAATTTTTTATCACAATGCAAAAAACATAATAGACTCTAGTAGATGTAAAAAATTAGTTATATTTTATTTTTCTACACAACCACAAAATTTTAGGTTTTTCCCACTAAAAAACAAAGTTAAAAGACTATAATCCATGACATATAGTTTTTATAAAATAGGTAATAAATAAAATATATAAGCAAGCTAGAATTTATTTATATTTACCATAATTCACATTGAATTATGGTTAATTAGATTAAAATATATTCAATATGTTTCTTCTCCATCAGCAAATTTCATCTTTCTTCGTCAGTAAGCCACAGAGTTAAAAGACTATAAAACATAATATATTTAAACAATTTCTATATTTTTCTTTTTCTCCGTCATCAAATTTTGGTTTCTTAACCTCTAAGAAACTAAGTTAAGAGACTACAAATGAATGACCCATAATTTCTACATATGTCTAACAAAAAAAATTAAAAAAAGCAAACTCAATATTTTTTATATTCATCGTTTTCACATTGACTTATGGTATATGACATTTAAAAATGTTAGATATTTTTCGTCACCATCCCTTAGTTTTAATTTTTTATCACAATGCAAAAAACATAATAGACTATAGTAGATGTAAAAAATTAGTTATATTTTATTTTTCTACACAACCACAAAATTTTAGGTTTTTCCCACTAAAAAACAAAGTTAAAAGACTATAATCCATGACATATAGTTTTTATAAAATAGGTAATAAATAAAATATATAAGCAAGCTAGACTTTATTTATATTTACCATAATTCACATTGAATTATGGTTAATTAGATTAAAATATATTCAATATGTTTCTTCACCATCACCAAATTTCATCTTTCTTCGTCAGTAAGCCACAGAGTTAAAAGACTATAAAACATAATATATTTAAACAATTTCTATATTTTTCTTCTTCTCCGTCATCAAATTTTGGTTTCTTAATCTCTAAGAAACTAAGTTAATAGACTACAAATGAATGACCCATAATTTCTACATATGTCTAACAAAAAAAATTAAAAAAAGCAAACTCAATATTTTTTATATTCATCGTTTTCACATTGACTTATGGTATATGACATTTAAAAATGTTAGATATTTTTCGTCACCATCCCTTAGTTTTAATTTTTTTTATCACAATGCAAAAAACATAATAGACTATAGTAGATGTAAAAAATTAGTTATATTTTATTTTTCTACACAACCACAAAATTTTAGGTTTTTCCCACTAAAAAACAAAGTTAAAAGACTATAATCCATGACATATAGTTTTTATAAAATAGGTAATAAATAAAATATATAAGCAAGCTAGACTTTATTTATATTTACCATAATTCACATTGAATTATGGTTAATTAGATTAAAATATATTCAATATGTTTCTTCTCCATCACCAAATTTCATCTTTCTTCGTCAGTAAGCCACAGAGTTAAAAGACTATAAAACATAATATATTTAAACAATTTCTATATTTTTCTTCTTCTCCGTGATCAAATTTTGGTTTCTTAACCTCTAAGAAACTAAGTTAAGATACTACAAATGAATGACCCATAATTTCTACA